>CM042398.1:7426883-7466883 GCA_023634145.1 Thymallus thymallus | reverse complement strand
AACACTGCATAGCCTCAAAACAGTTAAAACTATCATTTGGATCTCATAGATGGTTAGTCCTTGCATTCATCCCATCCCCAAAACAGTGGCAAGGTGTGCACTTTGTTGCTAATCGAACTGCAGATTGCCCCTCTAAGGTCGGAAAACGTCTGACAAATGTTGATTTTTGGAGTGTAATGTCCCTTTAACTGAAGACTAAGAATGTCCCAGGCATAGTTTACGGAAGCTGTTAGCCCTAGACGAAGCTGAAAAATGTGCAGTGTGAAAAGCCCTATAGAAAAGGAAGATGGACAGAACTTTTCCATTTTCAATAGGAACCTGAGCTACAGAACAGAACACATTCCCATTAGCAAAAAATGCTCCTGTAATCCATTGCACTTGGCTGCTTGCTGTAGCCTAATGTACGGGCCAACAACAGTGTGTGTGTGTCAGTGTGTGTGTCAGTGTGTGTGTCAGTGTGTGTGTGTCAGTGTGTGTGTGTGTCAGTGTGTGTGTCAGTGTGTGTGTCAGTGTGTGTGTCAGTGTGTGTGTCAGTGTGTGTGTGTCAGTGTGTGTGTCAGTGTGTACGTGTGTCAATGTGTGTCTCTAGTGTTAGCCCAGTTACTGATGAGAGTCAAGTCACTGAGAGTCTCAGTATCAATGCTTTGGCAAAATAAAAAAATCAATGCTTTGGCACCAAGGAGAGTGTTGTTGTTGTCAGGGGGCAGGTTTACATGATGCAGAGGGACCATAAGGTCTGAGGATGTTGTTGTCAGAGGGCAGGTTTACATGATGCAGAGGGACCATAAGGTCTATGAGTGTTGTTGTCAGGGGGCAGGTTTACATGGTGCAGAGGGACCATAAGGTCTATGAGTGTTGTTGTCAGGGGGCAGGTTTACATGGTGCAGAGGGACCATAAGGTCTGAGAGTGTTGTTGTCAGGGGGCAGGTTTACATGGTGCAGAGGGACTATAAGATCTGAGAGTGTTGTTGTCAGGGGGCAGGTTTACATGGTGCAGAGGGACCATAAGGTCTGAGAGTGTTGTTGTCAGGGGGCAGGTTTACATGGTGCAGAGGGACTATAAGATCTGAGAGTGTTGTTTCAGTTGTTGTGTATTTACATTTGTTTTATTTGATGACTTTATTATTTCATTCCAAGTCATCTCATCTCTACAGAGCTGCTATTTTGTAGTTCTTCAAAGTAAATAAGGCATACTTTTATGACTGCTGAATACCAACTATCAATCACTTAGATCATGTATTATCAGGTAGCTCTCTTCCGTAGCAGGAGTAAGGACCGGACAAGTAGGTGCCCAATGGATTATGGTCATTGTAGTTAATTACCACGTGTTATGCACTAAACTATGTAGAAAATTGGTCTATTGGATACTACAACTCCATACTGTATCGCACAGTCAGGCTGGATTTGATTTATCTCTAGAGAAACTGTGCAATATGTGCATAGAGCTCAAAAATCCCTGAACTAAATGGAATGCAACTAATTGAACCAACTTGGGTCAATTAGTTGTCACGTGCAGCTCAGATGGTAGAGCAAGGCCTGCAATGCCATGGTTTGTGGGTGCAGTATGAAAAAAGTATGAACATGTCTGCACTAACTAACTGTAAGTTGCTCTGGATAAGAGCGTCTGCTAAATTACTAAAATGTTCTACCATCCTTGTATGGTAGTAGGTAGATCACTCTCAGCTTTCCTGGTGCAAGCTGGCTCCTAATTGGCCTGCACAGCTCAGCTGACTGATTGCAAACAGATCCAGGTGTGTGTGAAAGTGTGACAGCAATCCTCCTTTCCTCCATCTCTCTCTCTCTCCTTCTCTCTCCCCTCCTCCCTCTGTTAAAGGAGAGCAGTGCCCAGCTCAGCGTAGCTAACTGGAGTACAAATGACTGTTAAACCCCTGTTCCGTACACACACGCACAGCGCTAATGATTACAGTTTGCTGGTCAGCCTGATTAAGGAAGTGGCTACTAGAGCTGTAGAGTTGGGCAGCAGAGCCCATACTGAAACTCTCATTAGCCCCTTTCACAAAGACCTTTACAATCCCACATGGTAAAGAGTCAGTGGAAAAGCCTGTGTTTCATAATGCCTTTAATGATCCTTCATAATATATTGAGGTGTGTGTATGTGTGCACGTGCGTGTGGTTGTGCGTGTGAGAGCGTTGTGTATGTGCGTGTGTGTGTTGCCATGCGTGCATGTGTGCGTGTTTCTGTTTCTGTGTATGGCCTTTACAACAGTGCTGGTTACAGAGAACTACAACTACATGTAATATCACTCACTAGGTGTAGTAAAATAAAACACGCTGTGGAGCTTGGGGACTTTTGGAGGCTTTTCCTATTTCAGACAGGAAACCAAGCTGGTTGGTTTTATCAGGGCAGGGCTACACACAATGAATGACCTAGCATCAGTTGAAGTCTGAAGTAATGCATAAAGCAGGATTACACACGCTGAGTGGGCTCATAAACACAGTGGTAACAAACTACACCTGAGTTATACAGTTACACAGACAAAGACATGACTGCTACATGGAAACATCAGTCAGTGGGTCTTCTCAAGAAATCTCACCTTGTCGTTTTCAACAAACTAAAGATATCTGAGGTCATGACAAGGAGGACGATATGGGGAGAGAGAGAGAGAGAGAGAGAGAGAGAGAGAGAGAGAGAGAGAGAGAGAGAGAGAGAGAGAGAGAGAGAGAGAGAGAGAGAGAGAGAGAGAGAGAGAGAGAGAGAGAGAGAGACTGATAGACAGAAAGACAGAGAGAGAGAGAACGCTAGAGAACAGGAATAAACAGGAGGAGGGAGGGTGGGAGGGAGGCCATGTGGTGGTGGGGCCCTGTGCTGTGCTGTACTGAGAGGTTCCTTTCATCCAACACAAATGTTCCCTTCCTTGGCCCCCCAGGGTTAGGGTTAGCCCCCCCAGGGCCAATAAAACAAACAGTGTGTGGACTCCACAACACACTGCCTGAGCCCCCTGTTAATCACCACAGCATCTTCAGGACATGTTCTGTTCTCCTTTTTTCCTCTCCCTCGCCTCCCCTCATCCCCTCCTCTGGAAACAATAAATATGAATACAAAGTAGAGACAAAGACAATAAAAAGCAAGTGAGAGAAGTATTCAGCTCCCCACGTTAACTCCCAGCCTCTGCCTCAGCTCTTCTTAGCCCAAGCCTCTACCCTCAGCCTCAGCCCCAACCCTAACCCCAGCCCCAGCCCCAACTGTGAAATTAACAATAACCTGACTTATTACTCTTGTGTCCAAACAAAGCACTTTTACAGCATCTGTAACACACCAGCTAATCTAACTGACACCTCTGGTCAAATACACACTCCTAATGCCATTCTAAACACACACCACTTCTCAGCGTGTCCCAATGGACCCAATGGACCCAATGCACCAGGCACCAGGCACCAGGCACCATGCACCACGCACCAATCCCTGACTGGTGGTGTATTCTGGGAACTCAGGGCTCTTACAGGAGGGAAATATAACAAAGAGTTGATAGTAATTTGTGTTGGTGTTAAGGAACAGTTTTGTAGCCCGGACATTGAGCTGTTAGCCGTTAGCCTGAGACCCTACTAATTGCCGAGGGAATTCACGGCGGCCATTGCTGTTATTGTTTGCGTCCGCGGAAGGCCGTCATCCACTCTGTTATCGAGGTTACAGACAGCGCATCCCAGTGCTTTCTTTGCCATTTCAGGGGATTTTAACCATGCATCTCTCTCATCAACGCTGCCCACGTTCAAACAGTTTGTGAAGTGCCCAACCAGGAATAATAAAACTCTGGACTTGTTATATGCTAATGTGAAGGATGCATACAACTCCACTGCACTCCCTCCCCTCAGTAGATCTGATCACAACCTTGTCCACCTCACCCCACTCTACAGGCCTTTGGTCCAACAGCAGCCTGCGACCATAAGGACCATTAGGAGGCGAAAGAGGCCCTACAGGATTGCTCTGCAACAACAGACTGGGATGTGCTCTGTGAGGCTCATGGGGATGACATTGATGGACTTACAGGCAGCATAACGGACTATATACATTTTTGTGTAGACAACACTGTACACACCAGGAAGGTACGCTGTTTTCCAAATAATAAACCCTGGGTCACCAAGGAGGGGGACAAGGACAAATTGAAATGCGTCCAGAGGGAGCTGAAGTTGCGGATTGCTGAGGGGAAGAGAGTGTATAAGGAGAAGATGGAGGACAAGCTGAGGCAGAGCCAGGTGAGAGAGGTGTAGAAGGGTATGAAAAATATCACTGGCTTCAAAAGGTCAAACAGTGGGCAGACGGAGGGGACCCAGGACAGAGCCAATGAGCTGAACCAATTTTTTAACAGGTTCGATACTGGCCCTGTCCACCTCCCCTCCAGCTCCCCAGGCCACACACCCTCATGGCTGTCCCACCCTCACTTTGCTCACAACACCTCTGTTGAGACAATCAGAGACCCCTCCCCACCGCCGCCCCTGCTCCCTCTGGACTGATCCTCAACACCCCACTTCCCCCCACCTCCCCACCTGGGCTGGCTTTCACCACCAACCAAGTGAAGAGAGAGCTGGAGAGACTACATCAGTGGAAAGCGGCGGGCCCTGATGGCATCAGCCCAAAGGTGCTTAGGGTCTGTGCTGACCAACTGTGTGGGATACTCCAGCGACCCTTCAACCTTAGCCTGAGCCGGGAAAGGGTCCCTGTGCTGTGAAAAACATCCTGCCTCGTCCCAGTCTATCTATCTACCTATCTACAGTGGGGAGAACAAGTATTTGATACACTGCCGATTTTGCAGGTTTTCCTACTTACAAAGCATGTAGAGGTCTGTAATTTTTATCATAGGTACACTTCAACTGTGAGAGACAGAATCTAAAACAAAAATTCAGAAAATCACATTGTATGAATTTTAAATAATTAATTTGCATTTTATTGCATGACATAAGTATTTGATCACCTACCAACCAGTAAGAATTCCGGCTCTCACAGACCTGTTAGTTTTTCTTTAAGAAGCCCTCCTGTTCTCCACTCATTACCTGTATTAACTGCACCTGTTTGAACTCGTTACCTGTATAAAAGACACCTGTCCACACACTCAATCAAACAGACTCCAACCTCTCCACAATGGCCAAGACCAGAGAGCTGTATAAGGACATCAGGGATAGAATTGTAGACCTGCACAAGGCTGGGATGGGCTACAGGACAATAGGCAAGCAGCTTGGTGAGAAGGCAATAACTGTTGGCGCAATTATTAGAAAATGGAAGAAGTTCAAGATGATGGTCAATCTCCCTCGGTCTGGGGCACCATGCAAGATCTCACCTCGTGGGGCATCAATGTTCATGAGGAAGATGAGGGATCAGCCCAGAACTACACGGCAGGACCTGGTCAATGACCTGAAGAGAGCTGGGACCACAGTCTCAAAGAAAACCATTAGTAACACACTACGCCGTCATGGATTAAAATCCTGCAGCGCACGCAAGGTCCCCCTGCTCAAGCCAGCGCATGTCCAGGCCCGTCTGAAGTTTGCCAATGACCATCTGGATGATCCAGAGGAGGAATGGGAGAAGGTCATGTGGTCTGATGAGACAAAAATAGAGCTTTTTGGTCTAAACTCCACTCGCCGTGTTTGGAGGAAGAAGAAGGATGAGTACAACCCCAAGAGCACCATCCCAACCGTGAAGCATGGAGGTGGAAACATCATTCTTTGGGGATGCTTTTCTGCAAAGGGGACAGGACGACTGCACCGTATTGAGGGGAGGATGGATGGGGCCATGTATCGCAAGATCTTGGCCAACAACCTCCTTCCCTCAGTAAGAGCATTGAAGATGGGTCGTGGCTGGGTCTTCCAGCATGACAACGACCCGAAATACACAGCCAGGGCAACTAAGGAGTGGCTCCGTAAGAAGCATCTCAAGGTCCTGGAGTGGCCTAGCCAGTCTCCAGACCTGAACCCAGTAGAAAATATTTGGAGGGAGCTGAAAGTCCGTATTGCCCAGCGACAGCCCCGAAACCTGAAGGATCTGGAGAAGGTCTGTATGGAGGAGTGGGCCAAAATCCCTGCTGCAGTGTGTGCAAACCTGGTCAAGAACTACAGGAAACGTATGATCTCTGTAATTGCAAGCAAAGGTTTCTGTACCAAATATTAAGTTCTGCTTTTCTGATGTATCAAATTTTTGTTTTAGATTCCGTCACTCACAGTTGAAGAGTACCTATGATAAAAATGACAGACTTCTACATGCTTTGTAAGTGGGAAAACCTGCAAAATCGGCAGTGTTTCAAATACTTGTTCTCCCCACTCTATCATCTATCTATCTATCTATCTATCTATCTATCTATCTATCTATCTATCTATCTATCTATCTATCTATCTATCTATCTATCTATCTATCTATCTATCTATCTATCTATCTATCTATCTATCTATCTATCTATCTATCTATCTATCTATCTATCTATCTATCTATCTATCTATCTATCTATCTATCTATCTATCTATCTATCTATCTATCTATCTATCTATCTATCTATCTATCTATCTATCTATCTATCTATCTAACTGTCTACAGTCTAAACAAGGCAAATAGGTAACACACTTGCAGCTGGCAACACCTTGCAAGAGAGTTTGTCACATTAAAGGGATAGTTCATTACAAAATGACGCTCTATGGCCGGAGCCGTTCGCCAGTCTGGTGCCCATTCCAGGGCCGGTCGTCTTCCCCGCTCCATGGCCGGAGCCGTTCGCCAAACCGGTGCCCATTCCAGGACCGGTCGTCTGTCCTGCTCCTTGGCTGGAGCCGCCTGCTACACCGGTGCCCAGTCCGGGCCCGGTCGTCTGCCCCGCTCCATGGCCGGAGCCGTTCGCCACACCGGTGCCCATTCCAGGACCGGTCGTCTGTCCTGCTCCTTGGCCGGAGCCGCCTGCTACACCGGTGCCCAGTCCGGGCCCGGTCGTCTGCCCCGCTCCATGGCCGGAGCCGTTCGCCACACCGGTGCCCATTCCAGGACCGGTCGTGTAATTGTGTTTTGTGTCTTGCGGTCGGCGCCTTTGGGGGGGGTACTGTCAGGCTCTGGCCATAGAGAAGCCTTTGGCTCCTCTATTTAGCCATGGTCAGAGCCTGACAGATCTAGTTTATCTAGTTCTGTGTGTTTTGTGTTGGGTCCCCAATTAGAGGCAGCTGCTATGCGTTGTCTCTGATTGGGGATCCTACTTTAGTTGTCATGTCCCACACCGTTGTGTGGTTCATTGTCTTGTATGTCAGTCTATGGAGGAGAAGTGGAAGTGTCTGTACTTGTTTTACTTTATTCTTGTTTTGAGTAGTTCTTCGTTAAGTATATTTGTTTAATTAAAGAATATGTCGAACTACTACTGCGCTGCGCCTGGGTCTACTTACACACCCAGTCGTGACAGGTGTTCTTTAATGGTAGTGGAAGATGAACTGAAGCAGAATTTAAGCTGAAGCGGGAAAGAAAGATGAATGGATAAGAAAGTAACCTTTTGTCTCTCTGCTCTTATACATCAGGTGCAGAAGTTTTTTTTTTTTTTTTTATAATAATAATTTATTGATTTCTGTAGTGCTTTTCCTATAATCTTGAAGTGCTTCAAGAGCAAAAAAATGAAAGAAGCAATATTTAAACAACCAAAAGAGGTTTAGAAGAAAAGAGATAAGAAGATATGAACGCCACCAGGTCATCATCACCAGGTCATCACCAGGTCACCACCAGGTCACCACCAGGTCATCACCACCAGGTCATCACCAGGTCATCACCAGGTCATCACCAGGTCACCAGGTCATCACCACCAGGTCATCACCAGGTCATCACCAGGTCATCACCAGGTCATCACCAGGTCGTCACCAGGTCATCAGCAGGTCATCACCAGGTTGTCACCAAGTCGTCACCAGCAGATCACCACCAGGTCACCAGCAGATCACCAGCAGGTCATCACCAGGTCATCACCAGGTCACCACCAGGTCACCAGCAGATCACCAGCAGGTCATCACCAGGTCATCACCAGGTCGTCACCAAGTCGTCACCACCAGATCACCACCAGGTCACCAGCAGATTACCAGCAGGTCATCACCAGGTCATCACCAGGTCATCACCAGGTCGTCACCAGGTCGTCACCAAGTCGACACCACCAGGTCACCAGCAGATCACCAGCAGGTCATCACCAGGTCATCACCAGGTCGTCACCAAGTCGTCACCACCAGGTCACCACCAGGTCACCAGCAGATCACCAGCAGGTCATCACCAGGTCATCACCAGGTCGTCACCAAGTCGTCACCACCAGGTCACCACCAGGTCACCAGCAGATCACAAGCAGGTCATCACCAGGTCATCACCAGGTCGTCACCAAGTCGTCACCACCAGGTCACCACCAGGTCACCAGCAGATCACCAGCAGGTCATCACCAGGTCATCACCAGGTCGTCACCAAGTCGTCACCACCAGGTCACCACCAGGTCACCAGCAGGTCATCACCAGGTCATCACCAGGTCACCAGCATAACGTCATCGAGGTGTAAGATAAGTAAGGGTGAACCGATATAAAGCCAGTGGCTTGAATGTGTCACAACTACAGTACCACTGAAGCAGAGACAGAAGTGTGTGGAACCAGCGGACAGATACCCTCGAAAAGAATGGATTGGGTCACAATGCTGAGCATTCTACTGGCTGTCACAACCAACCATGCAGACAAAGAATACAAAGTTCTTAAAGAAGAAGGTGAAGCATACTATTTTTATCCCAGAGGTGCACTTGTTTGATCTTCAGATCCTCAGCTGAAGAGAGCCTGCTGCTGTGGAACACTTCTAACCTTTCATCTGAGACGTCCACACTGGATGCAGATTTAAGGGATCAACTAAAAGTAGAGTTGAATTTGAATAGACTACGGATCTACAATCTTACTCAGTCAGAGTCAGGGCTCTACAGGGGAGTGTTGGGCACGGGGCAGGGTTTAATACCAGAGAAAACTGACCTCTCAGTCTGCCATACTGTGAAAGACGTTTAATCAAAGTTACAGTCTAGTCATTCAGGAAAGACCGAACTTCGGCGTGAAGGGGACGTGACAACGTGACAGTCAAATGGCTTCAGATGGACAATGGCCATAATCCTTTCACATATATTTGCATCTACAGTGAGTCTGCATAGGTGAGAAATTGGACAAAGAATATTCAGCTCTCCGTGGATGAGGAGGCTGCACTGCCCTAGATTCAAAATCTCTAAACCACGCAGAGGTTGAGGTGAACCTCACTAACCAGGTAGAGCAGGTGTATGTGACAGATGGAGGAATATCAGGGAATTATTCTGATTGGTCCCTGGTCATCCCATCACTTACACTGAACCACACATGGTTTATGACTGTTATGAGGGTATGTTGAGATACAAATTAACTTTTAGTGTGCCCCAGGTCAGAGCTGCTCACACAGTTCTCAGAGGGAGTGGAGGTTGATCTCAGCTGTGACTCTGATTTCCCTGGGTCTGACAGGGTGGTGTGGTAGAGATGGGCGGCCCAAGTGGACAATGTTATTTGTGACTAATTTAATGGCCGTATGAAGTTCAGAATAGCTGAGGTTTTGGTTGGGAGAATCAATGTGTCCACATTCTACAGAGGGTACTCTTCACTGATGGCCTGTGCTCTGCTGGGGATGGTCTGTGCTATGATCACCATGAACCTGAAGACCAGGAGAAGAGCAGGCTTCCCTGAAGACCTGGAGGACTGCAGAACAGACACAGGGACAGTAGAGCAGCAGAGTGGACAAGGAGAGAGTGAAGAAGAGAGAACAGGGTGAAGTGAGAGAGAGAAGAGGGTGAAGAGAAGAGAGTGAAGAAGAGAGAAGAGGGTGAAGAGAGAGAGAGAAAAGGGTGAATACAGAGAGAAGAGGGTGAAGACAGAGAGAAGAGGGTGAAGATAAGAGGGTGAAGAGAGAGAGAACAGTGTGGATAGAGAGAGAGAAGAGGGTGAAGACAGAGAGAAGAGGGTGAAGAGAAGAGGGTGAAGAGAGAGAGAAGAGGGTGGAGAGAAGAGGGTGAAGAGAAAGGGAACAGTGTGGAGAGAGAGAGAAGAGGGTGAAGAGAGAGAGAAGAGGGTGAAGAGGGAGAGAAGAGGGTGGAGAGAAGAGGGTGAAGAGAAAGGGAACAGTGTGGAGAGACAGAGAAGAGGGTGGAGAGAGAGAGAACAGTGTGGAGAGAGAGAGAAGAGGGTGGAGAGAGAGAGAACAGTGTGGGGAGAGAGAGAAGCGGGTGAAGAGAGAGAGAAGAGGGTGGAGAGAAGAGGGTGAAGAGAAAGGGAACAGTGTGGAGAGAGAGAGAAGAGGGTGAAGAGAGAGAGAAGAGGGTGAAGAGAGAGAGAAGGTGGAGAGAAGAGGGTGGAGAGAAGAGGGTGGAGAGAAAGGGAACAGTGTGGAGAGAGAGAGAAGAGGGTGGAGAGAGAGAGAAGAGGGTGAAGAGAGAGAGAAGAGGGTGGAGAGAAAGGGAACAGTGTGGAGAGAGAGAAGAGGGTGGAGAGAGAGAAGAGGGTGGAGAGAAGAGGGTGGAGAGAGAGAGAAGAGGGTGAAGAGAGAGAGAAGAGGGTGGAGAGAAAGGGAACAGTGTGGAGAGAGAGAAGAGGGTAGAGAGAGAGAGAAGAGGGTAAAGAGAGAGAGAAGAGGGTGGAGAGAAAGGGAACAGTGTGGAGAGAGAGAGAAGAGGGTGGAGAGAGAGAGAACTGTGTGGAGAGAGAGAGAAGAGGGTGGAGAGAGAGAGAAGAGGGTGAAGAGAGAGAGAAGAGGGTGGAGAGAGAGAGAAGAGGGTGAAGAGAGAGAGAAGAGGGTGAAGAGACACACATACACACACACACAAAGGAGCCAGTATGTGTATTGGCAGTGTGTTCAACCCCTCCAATATTCCACTTCCTGTAATTAAGAAGGGGGCCTTCTGCATTCGAGGTTATTGGATTTATTTTGGCTCATTGTCCCTGGCATTGACCGATGGATAGTATAGAGGTGTGTGTGTGTGTGTGTGTGTGTGTGTGGGGGCACACTGCTAGGATTAATTGCAGTGACTGTGATTAAATAACTGTATTTAACTGTATATAACTGTATTAGTAGAATAGCATGTATAACGTCTGGGACCTGGAGTAGATGTACTGATGCTGGAGGAGATATAGGTAGTGTTCCAAATAGCACAATATTCCCCTATGGGCCATGGTCAAAAAGTTGTGCAGTACATAGGGAATAGGGTGCCATTTGGGACTGAACCATGTATAATTGAATAATTTGTGATTAAGTAGAAGGGGGTTCTCAACAATTCAACAATTTCTCAACAATACCTTCCCATCATCTTCTCATTACTGCTTATCAATGAGAGCTTTCTCATTCCTCCGTACGGGTCCAAACAGGGCCTTGGTGCCGCTGACTAAGAGGACAGGAACGACGCGTTTCCCAGGGAAACCTGAGGGATAAAGGTCACAGAGGAGGCAGGGAAGTTCCTTTTTGTGTGAGAGCTAGTGTGTGTGTGTTTGTGTGCGTGTGTGTGTATGTGTGTGTGTGTGTGTGTGTTTGTGTGTGATCACCACTGTATGTATCCATATCCATTAGAAATGGATCAGATGTTACTGAACGTGAACAGTGAGTAGTAATTCATAATGGTAGATCCCTTTGTGTGTGAGGAACTACTGTAGGCTTTGAGGTCCAGATTATTTGAGGCCATCACTAGCACATTAGAGGCTGCTGCCCTATATACAGTGGGGAGAACAAGTATTTGATACACTGCCGATTTTGCAGGTTTTCCCACTTACAAAGCATGTAGAAGTCTGTAATTTTTATCATAGGTACTCTTCAACTGTGAGTGACGGAATCTAAAACAAAAATCCAGAAAATCACATTGTATGATTTTTAAGTAATTAATTTGCATTTTATTGCATGACATAAGTATTTGATACATCAGAAAAGCAGAACTTAATATTTGGTACAGAAACCTTTGTTTGCAATTACAGAGATCATACGTTTCCTGTAGTTCTTGACCAGGTTTGCACACACTGCAGCAGGGATTTTGGCCCACTCCTCCATCCAGATCCTTCAGGTTTCGGGGCTATCGCTGGGCAATACAGACTTTCAGCTCCCTCCAAAGATTTTCTATTGGGTTCAGGTCTGGAGACTGGCTAGGCCACTCCAGGACCTTGAGATGCTTCTTACGGAGCCACTCCTTAGTTGCCCTGGCTGTGTGTTGCGGGTCGTTGTCATGCTGGAAGACCCAGCCACGACCCATCTTCAATGCTCTTACTGAGGGAAGGAGGTTGTTGGCCAAGATCTCGCGATACATGGCCCCATCCATCCTCCCCTCAATACGGTGCAGTCGTCCTGTCCCCTTTGCAGAAAAGCATCCCCAAAGAATGATGTTTCCACCTCCATGCTTCACGGTTGGGATGGTGTTCCTGGGGTTGTACTCATCCTTCTTCTTCCTCCAAACACGGCGAGTGGAGTTTAGACCAAAAAGCTCTATTTTTGTCTCATCAGACCACATGACCTTCTCCCATTCCTCCTCTGGATCATCCAGATGGTCATTGGCAAACTTCAGACGGGCCTGGACATGCGCTGGCTTGAGAAGGGGGCCTTGCGTGAGCTGCAGGATTTTAATCCATGACGGCGTAGTGTGTTACTCTCTTCAGGTCATTGACCAGGTCCTGCCGTGTAGTTCTGGGCTGATCCATCACCTTCTTCATGATCATTGATACCCCACGAGGTGAGATCTTGCATGGTGCCCCAGACCGAGGGAGATTGACCGTCATCTTGAACTTCTTCCATTTTCTAATAATTGCGCCAACAGTTGTTGCCTTCTCACCAAGCTGCTTGCCTATTGTCCTGTAGCCCATCCCAGCCTTGTGCAGGTCTACAATTTTATCTCTGATGTCCTTACACAGCTCTCTGGTCTTGGCCATTGTGGAGAGGTTGGAGTCTGTTTGATTGAGTGTGTGGACAGGTGTCTTTTATACAGGTAACGAGTTCAAACAGGTGCAGATAATACAGGTAATGAGTGGAGAACAGGAGGGCTTCTTAAAGAAAAACTAACAGGTCTGTGAGAGCCGGAATTCTTACTGGTTGGTAGGTGATCAAATACTTATGTCATGCAATAAAATGCAAATGAATGATTTAAAAATCATACAATGTGTTTTTCTGGATTTCTGTTTTTGATTCCGTCTTGTGTGGACGCAGGGCGGGATTGAAGTGTAAGGCAAAGCTGAGGAAGTACAAGCCGGCTATACCATCTATCATTATGGGCAACGTGAGATCGCTGCATGACAAGATGGACGAGCTTGAGGGGCTGGTTCATTGGCAAAGAGACTACCGGGAAGCGAGCCTATTGTGCTTTACTGAAACATGGCTGAATGATAACATCCCCATAGAGAACGTAACTATCGGCGGATTCCAGACCATCAGAGTGGACAGGGATAACGTTTCTTCCGGTAAGGGTAAGGGAGGCTGGCATTATTAGTTAACAACAGATGGTGTAATCTGAAACATATAACTGTTAAGGAACAGTTTTGTAGCCCGGACATTGAGCTGTTAGCTGTTAGCCTGAGACCCTACTATAGAGGGAATTCACGGCGACCATTGCTGTTATTGTTTAGGCCCTGCTGAATGAGAAGAAGAGGGCCTTCAAAGAGGGGGACAGGGACAAATTGAAATGCGTCCAGAGGGAGCTGAAGTTGCGGATTGCTGAGGGGAAGAGAGGGTATAAGGAGAAGATGGAGGACAAGCTGAGGCAGAGCCAGGTGAGAGAGGTGTGGAAGGTTATGAGAAATATCACTGGTATCAAAAAGTCAAACAGTGGGCAGACGGAGGGGACCCAGGACAGAGCCAATGAGCTGAACCAATTTTTTAACAGGTTCGATACTGGCCCTGTCCATCTCCCCTCCAGCTCCCCAGGCCACACACCCTCACGGCTGTCCCACCCCCACTTTGCTCACAACACCTCTGTTGAGACAATCAGCGACCCCACCTCCGCCCTTGCTCCCTCTGGACTGATCCTCAACACCCCCCTTCCCCCCACCTCCCCACCTGGGCTGGCTTTCACCACCAACCAAATGAAGAGAGAGATGGAGAATACATCAGTGGAAAGCGACGGGACATGATGGCATCAGCCCAAGGGTGCTTAGGGTCTGTGCTGACCAACTGTGTGGAATACTCCAGTGACCCTTCAACCTTAGCCTGAGCCGGGAAAGGGTCCCTGTGCTGTGGAAAACATCCTGCCTCGTCCCAGTGCCCAAGAAGGTGCATCCCACTGTCCTGAATGACTTGAGACATGTAGCGCTAACATCCCACATCATGAAGACCCTGGAAAGGTTAGTCCTCGCTCACCTCAGACCCCTGGTGTGTACATCACTGCACTCTACTTTCTGAGGCGGCTCAGGTCCTTCAACGTGTGCAGTAAACTACTGCATACTTTCTACCAGTCTGTGGTGGCCAGTGCCATCTTTTTTGCAGTGGTGTGCTGGGGCGCCAACATAAAAGCTGGTGATGCTTCTCGGGTAAATTAGCTGATCAGGAAGGCTAGCTCTGTTCTGGGGATTAGCCTTGACACTCTAGAGGAGGTGGCGGAGAGACTGATCCTGGCCAGACATGGACAACGTCACCCACCCTTTGCATGCCATGGTTATGATGCAGAGGAGCACCTTCAGTCACAGACTGATCCCACCATGGTGTGCCAGAGAGCGCTACAGGAGGTCCTTCCTGCCGGCGACTATTAGACTATTTAATGCCTCATCGGGGTGCCGTGCCGTCGGCAACATAGACCTGGAACTGTTGGGGTGTTAGGACCTAGTTTAACAATTATGCATCCATCCATGAGTAACTCTGGTCTGTAATCACTCATTCACTCAGGACTTATTTATTCATTCAGGTCTGTATATACATATTCATGTACAGTTGGTATCTCATATCATGTTCAATATTGTAATTCATTCTTGGACTGAACTTACATAGTCATTCACTCAGGAATGCATATTAGTATCCTGTCAGTTGTATCTTTTTTAATTGCTTTTAGTATATCGAATGTGCAAAATGTGCATTTATCTGTACTTAAACCCTGCACACTAAGGACTGCATTTGAAGGGAATTACTATTATTACCCTAAATTATATCATACACACATTTAGCTATTTAAGTATATCTTCCTGTCATTTACCTGTACAGTTAATGTAACCATGCAAATATTCACTTACCTGTAAATTTAACTGTATATTTACCTGTACAGTTAATTTAACCCTGCAAAATATTCACTTACCTGTTCATTTATCCAGTCTGTATATTAAGTAAACTATTATTACCCTCACTTATATCCTACGCACAATTAGCTATTTAAGTATTTATCTGCCATCGACCTGTATAGTATAGTTAACCATGCAAATACTCCTTATTTATCTATATCAACTTGCAATATATATATATATATATATATATATATATTTTTTTTTTTTTTCACCTAACACTCTTTAACATTGTATGTTGTACATATTCCATCCCCACATACTATGTCTTTTTGTAGCTTTTTTTCACTCCCGCTCTATGTATCATGTATCGTGTATCTGTCTTTTGTGTATTTTCGTTCTGGCATTTTGCACCTGTCTGTCTGTCTGTCTGTCTGTCTGTCTGTCTGTCTGTCTGTCTGTCTGTCTGTCTGTCTGTCTGTCTGTCTGTCTGTCTGTCTGTCTGTCTGTCTGTCTGTCTGTCTGTCTGTCTGTCTATCTATCTAGATGGTGATGATGATGATGATGTTGACATAGTAAGGTGTAATTGATCATGTACACATTCGAAGCTAAAGCTGAGTTGCAGCATACAGACAACAAAATGAATCAATAAGTAATTAGGGGATAATGGTGACGATGGAACCCTCATATTAACCACAACCATAATGATAACCATAACAACAACAACCCTGGTAACAACTACCAGATAGAGGATGTCTCAGTGGGCGAGCCTGAGGCTCAGCGGGCGGAAGTGAGGAGGATCATCTAGCAGAGCAGGACATGTGGCCGGGGTCAGGGGTCAGCTAGCTGCTCCCCAGCAATGCAGCACACAGGAAGTCAGAACACACACACACACACATACGCCAAGAAACACTCACTGCCCCGGCAACAAGACAACATTCCCCCAGCAACAGCCGTGTCCTCTGCACACTGATGACCCATAGCACTGGAACTCGTAAACACAGCCCACCCAGAGAGAGAGAGAGAGAGAGAGAGAGTGTGTGTGTGTGTGTGTGTGTGTGTGTGTCTATGTGTGCGTGTGGTTCTGGGCTACAGTCTGCTGTTCTATGGCTAAGGGTCATCTCCTGAGTCTTGACCTCCATGACCTTGGACTGGAACAACATGCAGACATACACTGTAGGCTAGTAGTCACACAACACAGGGGTTGGGGATATGAGTGGTGGCCTGAAGTTATACTGTATCCTGCACTTGATATCAAAACATATGTTGAAGAACATTTCTAAGTGTCAAAATTAAGATAAGAAAACATAACATACCAGAAAATAGTACTTCATTCTTCCCCCAATGAGGACATTAGATTCCACTGGTTTCTATCTGTATCGCCAGGAAAACAAAACAGACGTTGAAGACCACAGTGTTCTATAAGTGTTGAATATTACTGGTTTCTACCTGTTGCCAGAGGAAAAACAGAACAGTGAAGTATCTTCATCTCCCCTTGCAACAGACAGGAGAATGCTGTGGCTCCAAGTCGAAGAGAAATACAATGCATCCGGAAAGTATTCATGCATTATTCTAATGTGTTGTATTAAATGTGTTGTTTTTCATCATCAATCTACACACAATACCCCATAATTACAAAGCAAAAACAGTTTTTTTTTAAAAATGTTTCCAAATGTATTAAAAATAAAAAAGTATTCAGACATTTAACTCAGTACTTTGTTGAAGCACCTTTGGCAGTGATTACAGCCTTGAGTCTTCTTGGGTATGACACTACAAGCTAGGCACACCTGTATTTGGTGAGTTTCTCTCAAGTCCGGGCTCTGGTTGGGCCACTCAAGGACATTCAGAGACTTGTCCCAAAGCCACTTCTGCGTTGTCTTGTCTGTGTGCATAGGGTTGTTGTAGTGTTGGAATGTGATCCTTCACCCCAGTCCTGAGCGCTGTGGAGCAGGTTTTCATCAAGGATCTCTCTGTACATTGCTCTGTTCATCTTTTCCTCGATCCTGACTAGTATCCCAGACCCTGCTGCTGAAAAACATCCCCACAGCATGATGCTGCCACCACCATGCTTCACCGTAGGGATGGTACCAGGTTTCCTCCAGACGTTACGCTTGGCACCCAGGCCAAAGACTAGAGAAACTGATTTCTCAAGGTCGGAAAGTCCTTTAGGTGCCTTTTGGCAAACTCCAAGCGGGCTGTCATGTGCCTTTTCCTGAGGAAGGTTCTCCCATCTCCAGGAACTCTGGAGCTCTGTCAGAGTGACCATTTGGTTTCTTGGTAACCTCCCTGACCAAGGAACTTCTCCCCTGATTGCTCAGTTTGGCCAGGTGGCCAGCTCTAAGAAGAGTCTTGGTGGTTACAAACTTCTTCAATTAAAAAATTATGGAGGCCACTGTGTTCTTGGGAACCTTCAATGCTGCAGAAAGGTTTTGGTACCCTTCCCCAGATCTGTGCCTCGACACAATCCTGTCTTGGAGCTCTACGGACAATTCCTTCGGCCTCATGGCTTGGTTTTTGCTCGGACATGCTGTGGGACCTTATATAGACAGGTGTGTGCCTTTCCAAATCATGTCCAATCAAGTTGGAGAAACATCTCAAGGATTATCAATGGAAAGAGGATGCACCTGAGCTAAATTTTGTGTCTCATAGCAAAGGGTCTGAATAATTTTTATATTTAATAAATTAGCAAAACATTCTAAAAACCTGTTTTTATTTTGTCATTAGGGGGTACTGTGTGTAGATTGATGAGGATTTGTATTTATTTAAACCCTTTTAGAATAAGGCTGTAACGTAACAAAATGTGGAAAAAGTGAAGGGGTCTGAATACTTTCTGAATGCACTGTATATAACATCTCTCCAAAAAATTCAAAAACAACTGACTTGTCCGGCAGGTGTGAGTCGACAACAACGTTTGGAGCAACCAACGGAAAGTTTGTCCGTTGTCAAGGGAAGTTTTTCTGTTGATTGTGTTAGCTATACTTCAGATGATATGCAAATAAGGCAGCTAGGCCAGGCAGGTAGAAAGGGAAGTTAGTAGCGTGCCAGTAAAGCTGCCCTTCCCAATGACTCACCCCACATCACACCTGGGTTCAAATAGTACTTGCTTTCTTTCAAATACTTTAAAGGCAGATTTCCTGAACACAGACTAGGTTGAAGATGACAAAGGTTAAGACAAGAGGCTGTTCATATCCCACAACTCTTTGCATGAATGTGGAAGAATTCTAAACAATGAGACCAGCAATTTGAGCGTAAATGACTGGAATCAGTCATTTTAAAATCATCTACAGCCACTTTATTAGTAGATTTCCGGACCGCTATTCATGTTTTCAAAGCTAATCCAATAGAATTCAGCAAAGGCTCTGGTCCCATTACTTAGAATTATTATGTAGGCCAAGACTAGGCTTAAAGGGGAAGTTCAGGATTTTACAACTTGATGTTAGATGGTTCCTCACCCTGAAGGTAGTCTATGGGCCAGGAGAAACAGCCACTGCAAACTTCAGCTACATTTAGCCCCCAAAAGCTAACAATCAAAAGAAGTAATAAAGGCAGGTTTTTTTATGGCCAAATCACCTGAAATGAACTCAAATCAACTCCATATTTGGTTTGATGTTACTCTGAACTGTTTGAAAACTATTTGAACCCAGCTCTTCAGGTTACAGACTGGACCATGGCACGTGAGAAACTCACAAGAGTTATTTACATACAACGGACTAGGAGGCTCTGGAGAGGATGTTTCCATGCCCAGTGTTTGTGTTGTTTATATGACCATACAGCATGTCCTTGGAAAACTCTGGGTCCCACACAGCTATCAGGTTCTCTTGGTGTTCTGGGAGCTTTTGTTTAAGGTTGCAGGAAGGTTCTGTGAACATTTCACTCAGGTTGTTCTGGGAATTTTAGTTCTAGGCTACACATAGCGCCCAGAGACATTCTTGGTTATTTCACCTGGTCAGGAAATGCTCCTGTCCCCAGACTGCGTCCATTACTGCATTCACCAGCAAGCTGAACATCTGAAGTGAAGACAACCGCCAGCCGTCGAGATTGAAGCCCTGCATTTTGTGAATCCTCATACGAATCACAAATGTTCTTTTAGCTTATGAATATGTCCCTCAATGCCTCCTTTCAAACAAACCCAAAAGCTCATCCAGAATTAGCTTGAAGAAGTCATAAAGGCACAGAGCATTGATTATTATCTGAGTTGAGTCTTAGATCTGAATTATGGCCTCAGCCGGCAGTGTTAAATGAAAATAACAGTGCGATGACTGTTCTGTACTGACTCGCGGGCACACACACACTCACACACACGCACACACACACACACACACGCACACACGCACGCACGCACGCACGCACACACACACAGTGACCGTATAGTATTACCATGTTATGGCCATGTTATCAGTGACTGTATAGTATTACCATGTTATGGCCATGTTATCAGTGACTGTATAGTATTACCATGTTATGGCCATGTTATCAGTGACTGTATAGTATTACCATGTTATGGCCATGTTATCAGTGACTGTATAGTATTACCATGTTATGGCCATGTTATCAGTGACTGTATAGTATTACCATGTTATGGCCATGTTATCAGTGACTGTATAGTATTACCATGTTATGGCCATGTTATCAGTGACTGTATAGTATTACCATGTTATGGCCATGTTATCAGTGACTGTATAGTATTACCATGTTATGGCCATGTTATCAGTGACTGTATAGTATTACCATGTTATGGCCATGTTATCAGTGACTGTATAGTATTACCATGTTATGGCCATGTTATCAGTGACTGTATAGTATTACCATGTTATGGCCATGTTATCAGTGACTGTATAGTATTACCATGTTATGGCCATGTTATCAGTGACTGTATAGTATTACCATGTTATGGCCATGTTATCAGTGACTGTATAGTATTTTTTGACATGTACTGTATGTTGTGCCTAAAGAGATTATATTATGCACCCTATCCCCTACATAGTGCACTACTTGTGTGTGTAGTGCACTTTAAAGGGAATAGGGTGCCATTTGGGACGCAGGCTAACTGAGTGTGTGCTGCTGTAGGGCCAGATATGAGACACCTGTAGTGGGTTGTGAAGCCAGAGGAGGACCCAGAAGGAGACAGGACAGTTAGTCTGTACAGACCAGACCACAGATGGGCTGGGTGACCCAGAAGGAGACAGGACAGTTAGTCTGTACAGACCAGACCACAGATGGGCTGGGTGACCCAGAAGGAGACAGGACAGTTAGTCTGTACAGACCAGACCACAGATGGGCTGGGTGACCCAGAAGGAGACAGGACAGTTAGTCTGTACAGACCAGACCACAGATGGGCTGGGTGACCCAGAAGGAGACAGGACAGTTAGTCTGTACAGACCAGACCACAGATGGGCTGGGTGACACAGGCCTGCCATTGTGCAAATTTCTCACACACATAAAGCAGGCACAAACACACACACACACACACACACACACACACACACACACACACACACACACACACACACACACACACACACACACACACACACACACACACACACACACACACACACACACACACACACACACACACACGGAATGGCGTAAACATATTTGTGCTGTACACGTTCACTTTGAACTGGGCTGGTCATGCTGTCACGCTTCTGTACCTTGCGGGGTAACTATTTACATGTTCATTTGCAAGGAAAATCTGCAGCCTTTTCTCTGTGTGCCCTCCGCACATTACAAAAGCAACCTTTTCTCACAACATGCTGAAGATTCAGCCAAACATGAATTTACACCATAAAAAATAACTGGAAATATAACTTTGCCAATACATGTGATAGATCTTACAAATGTATCTAAGGTCAATGTGATGGGAAATGCTAGGAAGAAGCCTGCAGTTGCTCTGGCGAACAGCATCCCAAGCCACCTCATCTATAACTCAATTTATATCAATACCCAGAAGAACAGCATCCCAAGCCACTTCATCTATAACTCAATTTATATCAATACCCAGAAGAACAGTATCCCAAGCCACCTCATCTATAACTCAATTTATATCAATACCCAGAAGAACAGCATCCCAAGCCACCTCATCTATAACTCAATTTATATCAATACCCAGAAGAACAGCATCCCAAGCCACTTCATCTATAACTCAATTTATATCAATACCCAGAAGCGAAGAAAAAGAAAGCTATTTTCTTTCCCCTAGCTGATTGATGGATATATTTTCAGCGAAACCCTACATAATCACATTGACCTCCTAGGACCTGCTGGAAATGTAAAATGTCAAGGGACATGTGTTTTCAAAACATGGATTGGGGTGGGAACAAATTGGAGAGTGTGGTTTTAGGGAGTGGGGTGGGAGCAAAGAAGAAAACGGTCTAGGGTGAAGTGGCCCGAAGACACTGATCTGGTGTCAGTTTTGCATTACCCCCACTAATGGTTAGGGTTAGGATTGGGAGAGGGGAAGCTGATCCTGTAGCAGAATAAATAATTTAAGCAAAGAAGTGGAGTGGGGGGTACCAAAGAAGAACAGAAAAGAAGGCAAAAGAAATGTGACACGTAAAGAACTCTGACAGAGAGAGGATGAATGAACAGGGTTAATACAGGATGGAACAGGAGGATGAATTAACAGGGGTTAAAACAGCATGGAACAGGAGGATGAATGAACAGGGGTTAATACAGGATGGAACAGGAGGATGAATGAACAGGAGTTAATACAGGATGGAACAGGAGGATGAATTAAGTTAATACAGGATGTAACAGGAGGATGAATGAACAGGGGTTAATACAGGATGGAACAGGAGGATGAATGAACAGGGGTTAATACAGGATGGAACAGGAGGATGAATGAACAGGGGTTAATACAGGATGGAACAGGAGGATGAATGAACAGGAGTTAATACAGGATGGAACAGGAGGATGAATTAAGTTAATACAGGATGTAACAGGAGGATGAATGAACAGGGTTAATACAGGATGGAACAGGAGGATGAATTAACAGGGGTTAAAACAGCATGGAACAGGAGGATGAATGAACAGGGGTTAATACAGGATGGAACAGGAGGATGAATTAACAGGAGTTAATACAGGATGGAAGAGGAGGATGAATGAACAGGGGTTAATACAGGATGGAACAGGAGGATGAATGAACAGGAGTTAATACAGGATGGAACAGGAGGATGAATTAAGTTAATACAGGATATAACAGGAGGATGAATGAACAGGGGTTAATACAGGATGGAACAGGAGGATGAATGAACAGGAGTTAATACAGGATGGAACAGGAGGATGAATTAAGTTAATACAGGATGTAACAGGAGGATGAATGAACAGGGGTTAACACAGGATGGAACAGGAGGATGAATTAAGTTAATACAGGATGTAACAGGAGGATGAATGAACAGGGGTTAATACAGGATGGAACAGGAGGATGAATGAACAGGGGTTAATACAGGATGTAACAGGAGGATGAATGAACAGGGTTAATACAGGATGTAACAGGAGGATGAATGAACAGGGTTAATACAGGATGGAACAGGAGGATTAATTAACAGGGGTTAATACAGGATGGAACAGGAGGATGAATGAACATGGTTAATACAGGATGGACCAGGATGGAACAGGAGGATGAATGAAGAGGGTTAATACAGGATGGAACAGGAGGATGAATGAACAGGGTTAATACAGGATGGAACAGGAGGATGAATGAACAGGGGTTAATACAGGATGGAACAGGAGGATAAATGAACAGGGGTTAATACAGGATGGAAGAGGAGGATGAATGAACAGGGGTTAATACAGGATGGAAGAGGAGGATGAATGAACAGGGGTTACTACAGGATGGAAGAGGAGGATGAATGAACAGGGGTTAATACAGGATGGAAGAGGAGGATGAAGAAGAGGTCAGTAGAAATTATGTCATCGTGATTACAATTGATTCTGATCCTGAATTCTTGGAAATGCACAGAGAGAGGGCGGATAATAGTTATGATAATCTCCTTCCTACAGTATGCCATGGTCCCGTTTTAAAATGCAGATGACAGATTATATCCCACTCCTCTTCCCCATCCCTGATTTCTCCTGTTTTATTTATTTGTTCATTCATTTTTTATGTTGGCGAACTGGACACACAATGGTGTCATTCATGCCTCTGGTTCTGCCTCTCCAAGAGCCCTAGACCCTCCAAGCCACCGGGGCCTCTCATCCACCCACACCAAGCTCAGCCCAGCACCCAGGAGAGGCCAGCCAGGCCAGGGATGCTGCCTGGGGGGCAGAGAAATGAACAGTTTGTCCTGGGAAAGAATGCACTAGACTACCTATTAACAGACAGACATGAGACAGGCCTCGCTATAGGATGTCAACAGGCAGGGAGGGACAGCAATACAAAGTTCCCAGAGACCCACATACTCCACAGACACAATCCCATGGATATTTCCATATGATATCTGTGTTTCTTGAACAGTTGATGAACAGTCGTGAGTATGATGGAATCCATGCTCTGAACATTACTCATCCCTACACGATAACTTGAGTTATAAAGTGACACTTTTGATTAACAATAACATATCTGCTTTAGTTAAAACCAGTATATCTAGTTGTAAGCTATCCAAAAGTACATAGCCAGACTGCAGTCTAAATGTGAGAGCAGGTGCAGGAGTGTGGGAGTGTTAGCAGCAGCTGAACATTATCTCCCTATTGTCACATCAACATATAAGACCAGAAAGGAGCTTTTTCATCCAAATACTGTACATTAGAGTAATGTAGTAAGTTATTACTGACAATAAACCCACTCCAAGGTTAGGTGAAGGGGTTTGCCCTATTCCTGGAAGATTACCAATTTTGCTGCTTTCAAACTTCTTTTGGTGAACATTATTCAACAGATATGTCTTGAGATGAAGAAACAGGGTGTGGGTGGGGGAGGGGGGATGGGGAATGTGTAGAAAACAAAGGAAGCGGAGGGAGCGAGTGAAGGAGCGAGTGGGGGGGGGGGGGGGGTCATATGAGGAGGCGGGAGCGAGTGTGGGGGGGTGGGGGGGGGGGTCATATTAGGAGGAGGGGGTGAGCAGGGGTCAGGTTGGCCTCCTAGCTCAGTAAGAACACTTTATTTTTTGCCAGACCTTCACTAATACAATATAACAAATAATTAGTATAATTGTGCTCCATATTGGAGATTGAGGAGGCAGCTGGAGGCAGGGTAGGAAACAGTGTAGGAGGCAGGGTAAGAGGCAGGGTAGGAAGCAGGGTAGGAGGCAGGGTAGGAGGCAGGGTAGGAAGCAGGGTAGGAGTCAGGGTAGGAAGCAGGGTAGGAGGCAGGGTAGGAAGCAGGGTAGGAAGCAGGGTAGGAGGCAGGGTAGGAGGCAGGGTAGGAAGCAGGGTAGGAAGCAGGGTAGGAAGCAGGGTAGGAAGCAGGCAGCGTGGGTATTTGTTGACGGGAATAACTAATTTATCGGCTACTTTTCACTATTTCTCAGAGGACATTCTTGTATCTATGACATTACGGCTAATCAAATAAGCCCACTGGAAGGCCAGTTTTTCCACTCAAAATGTGATTCTGCTGCTAATGTGAAAATGATTCACCACCAACCTCCGTCCACCCATCCACCAACCTCCACCCCCCTCCATGTTGGGCAGATGGCAAAAGAATTCGGCCCAGATCCGATTGAGTTGGTTGGCTGTGCCATCGGGCAGAAAGCTAATGCCAATTTAGCACTATTGTCTTCACTGAACACAACAGGCTTCAGCTGTAGATACACTGAAACACATGGAGTGCACTGGAGAGGACAAATCCATCACCCAGTCCACACTGAGACAGATGTCCTCCATTTTGACACATTTATAGAGGAAATATGTTAAAAAGGAAAGGCACAAAACAAATCCATGTCAATAATATATTTCCGCACTTGACGTTTTGGCTTTGGAACATCTGAGAAGAACTAGAAGAAGCAGAAAAGCACAAAAGGGGGGTTCTTTCCAAGCTCTAGACCACGATTATGCATTATTGACCGCAGTTTGCCTGAACATGTTTTCAGGGCTGTGATCCACTATTATATATACAATGGTGACAGTAATGAAAGAGTTCTGTACTAGTGGGGTCAAAACGAGGTGCGGAGTGACAAAGAGAAATAAAAAATGGCTGTGGACAAATCAGTAGAGAAACGAGAGAAAACATACAAAGAGGATCAATTTTAGATTATTTTGAGCAACAAGTAAAAGTAGCATGTATCACAGAAGGACTCACACTGCAGGTGTGAATATATGAACTGGGTCATGTTCATTAGGGCACGCAACGAATGAATGAAAATAAAATGAGATTTCTTAGTCCAGGTAGTCCCTTCCTGTTTAAGTGCTTTTCTTCCCGTTTGGTGCCTAATGAACATGACCCAGTAAACTGGAATCCCCCACTTCTCCCCTTGTCTCAACGGTTCGCTGGAGCACAGTGGAGCTCCTTCCTCCTCCTCCTCCTCTTCCTCACCTCGTCCGGACCCCACCCTGTGGAGAGCAGAGGGAGCGGTGGAAGGGAGTGTCAGGGGGTGGAAGAGGAACATTTGATCTCTAGCTCCTCCAGGGAGCACCAGGGCCTCCTCATCATCTATATCCTGTTAGGGAAGGCTGAAGTTTGAAACCCATCTGCTGCCGGGTCCCAGTGGTACCATCACATCAGAGAGAAGGAGAGAGAGTTGGAGAAATGGAGGGGGAGAGAGAAAAGGAGAGGAACGGATGGAGGGAGAGAGAGAAAGAGAGATAAAATCACTCAGGACACCACCAATGCTTTCTAATACACTCTATGACTAATAACAGGCACACAAGTATTTTAACATTGAAACCGTGACTGTTTAGTTATAACATGTTCGGTGATTGTCTAAAATAAATGCCCTTTTCGTGAACGAGTACGAGCATGACCAAAGAGAAATTGGACATATGAACACATGCTTAAGCTCTCAAACACCTACAACACGTGTACGTCCACCCACACACAGTCTGATAGCATGTTAATGTTGTAGGGGAGCATCTGGTCCGAAGCCAGAGTTCATCTTTTTTTTGGGATTACTAAAAGCAATGCAGGACTCACTCTATACATCTAAACAACAATTGCATAGCATCTATAAAATTACATGCAAGTATGAGGAAGTATTGAGTGAAGGAAACAGGAATATTGTGCTAAATTCATTATGTTGATAACAGTGGAGGCTGTTGAGTGGAGGACGGCTCCTAATAATGGCCTGAACGGAGCGAATAGAATGGAATCAAACACCTGGAAACCATTTGTTTGATGTATTTGATACCATTTCACTAATTCCGGTCCAGTCATTACCACGAGCCCATCCTCCCCAATTAAGGTGCCACCAACCTCCAGTGATTGATAATACATCATATTTCTTTTGGCAGAGACTGATGTTTCAAAACCAAAATAAAACACATTTATGGTTATTGGATCTTAAGGAGGGCTCACGTCAACTATTAGCAATGATGCAAAATACAACTCCCATGATTATACTCTACAGTGTACCACAATTAACCTTTTCACTGATGACATCTAATGGAACATACAGTATTGAACATCTTAAGCTTTTCTCATTCATACAAATTTGAATATGGAATCTTCAGGGAATGCATGACTATGTGATATACATTCAGTAAAGATTCCATATTGAATTTGGGATGACCATGTAAGAAAAGCACTACAGTATTTTTAAACATATCCGTACAATCAGGGTTTTTCTTATGGTGCTCACTTATCAAAAGTATTGGCTAAACTTAGTTGCCATAATCACAGATAATACACACAACCACAAGGCCAGTCTTTCCTTTACAGAAATCAATCAATATAAAACTATTTACCTCACTCTCTTTCTACCTAACATTATGAAATGGGGTAGAGCGGGGACAGATTTATGCCAGTCTCTTGTAATAAAACGTTTTCGCCAAAAAGAGTAAGAGATTTTCAAGGCCAATTTTCTGGGCCGTTCGTCAGTCGTAGAGTGGAGTGTGTGTTTGTGTGTGCGTGCGTGTGGATGTGGGTGTGTGTGTGAAGGGAGGGTCCCTAAGGAAGTAATTAGCACTATGTTAGACGAGCGGCTAATAAAACACACTGGGCTACATGTTAGCTACCCTGAGCCTGGAGACTGGTGAGGCCAGGGGACCTGTAGTAATGAACATATGAGAATGAGGAGGTGAGGTGTGTGTGCGTGTGTGTGTGTGTGTGTGTGTGTGTGTGTGTGTGTGTGTGTGTGTGTGTGTGTGTGTGTGTGTGTGTGTGTGTGTGTGTGTGTGTGTAAGGGTGGGGGGTTGGGGTAGTGTGAGGCCAAACAGGGTTGGGGTGAAGCAGACACAGTAGCAGCAGCTGAACCAGAGGCAGCACGCTAAAGGTGTCAACTTTAGCACTGTTCAATCTCAACTTTGACCTCTTGCTTACGCTAAGCCTCCACCTTCTTCCAGACTTGATCAGATGTGATCTGAGCTCATAGAACACGGACACCTTCACAAAGAAAAGACACCCACACTGTAGAATGACCAATAACTGGACAAACACAGGTCACAAAGTGAAGGTTTCAAAGGAAACATAGGGTTGACATCCATTGCTTCCTGTATAAGCAAAAAACATAAGAAAACAACATGGTCTTATTAGTACGTATGTCAAAAAATAGTGACATTTAACCATTGTAGTTATATGTCACCTAAGCTGGGGCGGCAGGTAGCCCAGTGGTTAGAGTGTTGGGCCCGTAACCGAACCCCCGAGCTGACAAGGTAAAAATCTGTCGTTCTGCCCCTGAACAAGGCAGTTAACCCACTGTTCCTAGGCCGTCATTGAAAATAAGAATTTGTTCTTAACTGACTTGCCTAGTAAAATAAAGGTTAAAAAAAAAAAAAAAAAAAAAATGTCAACAAGTTTCTGAGATGTCTGCTTAAAAAGCCTTCTGCTCACTCTGCTTATTCATTAACAAAGTTCCGAATTACCTTGTTCACTTCCATCTCAGACACCAAAGGTAAAGATTAGAGAGATTCCAGTACACACATGGTACTAAAAAGGGTGGGAAATCTATGCCCCAACCATGGATCCCACTCTGCCCTCGACCCGGTCCCTTGCCCCAACCAGAGAGCCCACTCCCAGAGGATCGGAGATACCACCTCCTCTTGCGGTGAGGAAAGAGCAGAGTTGTACAGCTCTGTCAAAGACCAGCCATGTAGACACAACAAAGGGAACATCACTTCAAACCTCACTAAGAGAGAGGGGGGGGGGACAGAGAGAGATAGTGAGAGAGAGAGAGAGAGGAGAGAGAGGGTGATGGTAGATAAGTGGAAGCATATTGACAAGCTGCAGACTGGAGGCACTTCTGTACATTTCACTGTCTAATTCAGCCCCCATGCACAGCAGTAATCTGTTGAAAGGGTTGGTCTCCCCACACAATGTCTGATTATGCCTATAGGATTGGGACTCGCCATACAACGGCTTATTACATGGTTACATATCCCCAAAACGGCAAGCTTTGTAGGCCAGTTTCCCCGACCTAGAATGTCCTTCACTAAAAAACACTTTCAATTCTCAAAGGATTTTCCATGTTCCCAATTAAAAGTCATAATTTACATTTCACTAGAGAGAGAAAAAAAACGCAATACCTTGGACAAGTTAACAAGACTGAAATCTGTGACAGGAGGTCGAGGGCCCAACCTGGACAATGATTTCTATCACATTGATTGCATCACAAACGGCATTCTATTCCCTGCCCTGGTCAAAAGTAGTGCACTATATAGGGAATAGGGTGCCATTTGGGATGCAGCCATTGAGTCATGAGGAGTTAATTTGAGGCCTGATTTTATTTCAAAGCGTAAAAATGGGCCAGACACTGGCGTTGTGCAGCCAGCCCTATTACGTAGTTGGCTTTTTAGTTTACCTTGAGACAGCTTAAGTGGCTAAAGTAGCTATTGATGCCATGCTAGCTTGAATTATAGGTCTTTCAAAGCTCCCTTTAGGCCAGTTATGAGGAAATGATGGAGAGAAAACAAAGAGCCGTTTTTGAAGGACTGCATCTAAACATGTAAGGGCTTGACATTTCGAAGAATGCCATAGTGGTCACAACCTAAAAGGGGAGGAGAAACCCTAACATGATGGGCTTAGATGTGCTTGGTTCAACTAGACAACATCCTACAACAGATCCTAATATACAGTATACTTTAATTAATCTTTGTTTTTGTTCGTTTTTTCCCTTCTAAATGAAGGGGGGAAAGACAAACGAAACTGAACTTGATTTTAAACCAAATAATACATTTTTGCAACATCTTAGGCCCATTTTCAGCTCTTCCCTTTGATGACTATCCCCACTAAGGGGACTCAACAACAAGCTTACAGTGGTGAACCACAGACAGATCCTTAGATCCCCTCCAAGCCTCAAATCTGCCATTATAAAACAAACACAGAGCTGCTTTTAAACTCAGAATAGGTTAACCAAAGTCGGTGGCCCTCACCAGTCTGGGCTGAAACGGCCAACATGACGAACAGAAATAAAGAGAAGAACCTGGACGAAGAACGTGGCTGTCACTTTAAGCCCTTATTTCCTTGTTTGAGAGAGTGAATAATTAAAGGGACACTACACTCTCAAATCTAAATTTTTCAGATGTTTTTTTAGATCTCAGAAGTGGTCTTCTACATTCCAAGCCCGTCGGTAGATACTGCTCCATGCATCAACCTCAAATTAATTCAGAAGATAAGCACTACAAACAAAGTGGAGAGCCTAACAGTAACCTAGAGCCTAATTTCCTCATTTGACACGGTGGACAGTTAAACTGCTGCTGATGGTGTCTCTCTAGTGTGTGTGTTAGTGTGCGTGGCAGTAGTTGTTGAGGGAATAACACACCTGCGTGCTATCAGTGAGACACACTACAACCACACCAGGGATGTGTCCGCCTCAGCAGCTTGGCTTTTCACACGCTGTGAGGTCCTAGGCCTCAGGAGGAGTGGAGGAGCTAGATAGAAACTCACCCTTCGTCAACAGAACAAGAAGAGTAGGTTATGTTCCGTGTAATCTCGACGGAAAGCTCTCTGTGTTCTTTCCTAATGTATGACTCACGTTCCGACTCTCATAAAGCCCTGTAGGAGTGTCTCATCTGCTCCTACACTAGCTCAAGGCCTGAGGGAAGTCACCAGCCAATGGCAGAGCTGATTAGTGCTCGCGCAAAGCAAAGACCAGGGTTCTTGACAGAAGAAGCGATGCGTCAGCTGAAATGAGAGAGTACAGTACACCACCTCCTGAAGCAAGTCTGATGATGATGCAACAAAGTGAAATAGAACCTCCGGAGAGTACTGATCTGAGTTCAGATGGAACTAGAGATCTTTAAACCTACTGAAAAAATTACAAGAAATGGAAGAGACAAGAGGAGGGGAGTGGAGAGGGGAGAGGAAGAGGAGGGGAGTGGAGAGGGGAGAGGAAGAGGAGGGGAGTGGAGAGGGGAGGGGGAGGGGAGTGGAGAGGGGAGGGGGAGAGGAGGGGAGTGGAGAGGGGAGAGGGAGAGGAGGGGGGAGAGGGATAGGAGGGGAGGGGAGTGGAGAAGGTGAGAGGGAGAGGAGGAGAGTGGAGAGGGGAGGGGGAGAGGAGGGGAGGGGAGAGAGGGATAGGAGGGGAGGGGAGAGAGGAAGGTGAGAGGAGGGGAGGGGAGAGGGGAGGTTGAGAGGAGGGGAGGGGGTTAATACACATCCTCTATCTTCATTGAAATGATCTGGGACAGGTCTCTGACTGCCAACTCTCCCTCCCCCTTCATCTTCTTCCTGGCCAGAGCGTCTCTCCTCTCCCGCCCCGCACATGGCCCGCTCTCCATCCAGCTTAGAGCCATTAGCCAGGCCTTCCTCTACTGACAGGTGCATGGTCACGCTCAGACATGACTGGCAGACCCTTATCTAACCCTGCAGCAACAGGAGAGGACAGACACCCGCTCCCTTTTCTCTGTCAGCTCATCTTCCTCCACAAGACAGACAGATGGACGTACGGAAGGGAGGTCTTGCGGGGGCAGACAGGCAGGCACACAGGGACGCAGGCAGACAGACAGGCAGGCAAGAAGGCATGGAGGAAGTCACACAGGCAAGCAGACAGGCAGGTAGACAGGCAGAAAGACAGATAGACAGCATTAGAACCCTCATACCACTGAGCACCTGGCTACGTGTGACAGAGCACAGATAAAACTGTCCGCTTAGCTCCAAATGATGTTGTTCCATATTGGTATTGATATTGAAATCCAAGTGTTCTTGTTGAGGGTGTCCAGTAGCCTAGCGGTTAGAGCGTTTGGCTGGCAATGTGTCCTTGAGCAAGGCACTTAACCCTAATTTGCTCCAGGGGCTGACCCTGTATGTAGGCCATCATTGTAAATAAGAATTTGTTCTTAACTGACTTGCCTAGTTAAATAAAGGTTAAAAATGTATTTAATGTTTTATAGTCTATGGGTTAAGCGCAAGCCAGTGGCATTTTCTTGAGAATAATTGCATATGGCCAATATAAATGACCAACTTGAAAGTAAAAAAAACAAATATTAAACAGACCACATAAAGTATGTGGGTTCTGTGAGTACTAACAGTCCCACTAAGTCTTTTTAGTTTATTTTAAATGTGCTGTAATTACTTTGAGTCTCATGGAATAAATGTAGGGTTTTACAGTTGTAAGCACTTAAGGAAAATTATATTCTTGGCACCTGAATTTAAATACGGCACAGCTCTGCTTTTTCCCAGGTCCACACCATGCAGCCTAATGGGAAAAACACCAGCCAGGACTGTGGCAACCTCAGTATTTGGCCAATGCACCGGCCCTAGAAACCATAGAAACCATAAAAAAGCCAGACGAGATGTCTGACTTGGCTTTTATATTTGATTTTAGATGTATATCATATTATTTCTTTTGGGGGAAGTGGGTGGCCTGAAACCAAAGAGAACAAATATATGAGTGATTGCCACCAGTCCGAGGTGACTCTGTTGGCGGCGCCAATTGATGACTTCAAGGAGAGAATAGAAAGCAGTGATACCATCCAATGCTGGAGTGTGTGGTGGGCACTGGGCATTGGGTAGAATAGAATAGCTTGGCAAAGATTCCACAATGCAGTAGCTACTCTACAATAACACCTGTATGGAAGACAGACATCTTTGTAGAAGACCTCACCCAGTAGTTTCATATGTTGACAGACAAGAATTTGATTCTTGGTCAGTTGCTGGTGTATGGTGTCCATATTAGGACAGTCACACATCCATGGAAGTTGGAGTTGGTGTCAGAGTCATTTGGTACTAGGTCTGTTGCGGTGACCGTATTAACGCCACACCCCAAAGGCGTCCCACGTGTGTAACTGGGGGGCCCCACCTTGATTGGGTAACTGATTAATAAAAATAAAAATCTGCATAATAAATACTAGTGACTGGTCAATTGTGTGAGTCAGGGGCAGGGCCCAAGAGGCAATCAAAAACAAAAAAAGAATTCTAAATTATTATTATTTTTTATCCAACCACAGTAGCCCGCTCTCAATGTTCAAAATACATCAGAGATCCCCAGAGGATCAATAGTTTCTGAAAACAGTGTAAATTTATCACAAACGCATTCAGGTAACTGCCAAAATAAAGGAAACACTAACATATAGTGTCTTAAATTGGGTGTTGGGTCACCATCAACTGCCAAAACATCTTCAATGCACCTTGGCATTGATTCTACCAGTGCACCTAAACCATGCTCCCCACACACCATAACATAAACTTTGTATCCCTGGTTTACTCAAGTGTTTCCATTATTTTTGCAGTTACCTGTTGTTACCTCTTACCCTGGCAATTTGAGTGTTAAACTAGCAATTGCTGCCAGTACTGACTTGAATGGGAACTGCCATCTATGGGTTCTATTTCTATACTTGGTTGAGGCTGTGTGTTTGCTTTTTGCACATTTCTAAATACAACCGTGGGAAAAACATACAATTTGGAAAGCAAATGCCTACCGCTGAAAAGAGAAGACTAATCTGTCCGTAGAACCAATATAAATAAACAGCAACACTGTTTTTTCAACGTAGCTCATCTTGAAATAGGCTATTGCCAAGAGGAGCACATCGGCCATCACCTTGAGTAGTAGCCTATGGCTTCTTCTTCATCATTAGGTGAGTCAGTGTGCCACTGGAAATTGTATTCAGTAGCCTACTGTAGCGTATAAAAACCAAAGCCCCGGGCCTATGATTTCATAATCCGGCCCTGGTTGTGGACAACGTTTCAAAGCCTAACACAAGTGCTTTCTAAGGTGATGATTAATTTAAAACAACTATATGCATATTAGAGCTTATGCATATGCATAGGCCTATACTGTATATGAGTATAGAAAGTATGAGTATATGCATGCGCACACATTGTATTATTGTTGTATGGCGGTATTATACATGTTGTATTGTAGATATGTAGTGGTGTAATAATGTTATATGATGTACTGTTTTATATGTAATGTAATGGTGGTATTATACATGTTGTATTGTAGATATGTAGTGGTGTAATAATGTTATATGATGTACTGTTTTATATGTAATGTAATGGTGGTATTATACATGTTGTATTGTAGATATGTAGTGGTGTAATAATGTTATATGATGTACTGTTTTATATGTAATGTAATGGTGGTATTATACATGTTGTATTGTGGATATGTAGTGGTGTAATAATGTTATATGATGTACTGTTTTATATGTAATGTAATGGTGGTATTATACATGTTGTATTGTAGATATGTAGTGGTGTAATAATGTTATATGATGTACTGTTTTATATGTAATGTAATGGTGGTATTATACATGTTGTATTGTAGATATGTAGTGGTGTAATAATGTTATATGATGTACTGTTTTATATGTAATGTAATGGTGGTATTATACATGTTGTATTGTAGATATGTAGTGGTGTAATAATGTTATATGATGTACTGTTTTATATGTAATGTAATGGTGGTATTATACATGTTGTATTGTAGATATGTAGTGTTGTAATAATGTTATATGATGTACTGTTTTATATGTAATGTAATGGTGGTATTATACATGTTGTATTGTAGATATGTAGTGGTGTAATAATGTTATATGATGTACTGTTTTATATGTAATGTAATGGTGGTATTATACATGTTGTATTGTAGATATGTAGTGGTGTAATAATGTTATATGATGTACTGTTTTATATGTAATGTAATGGTGGTATTATACATGTTGTACTGTAGATATGTAGTGGTGTAATAATGTTATATGATGTACTGTTTTATATGTAATGTAATGGTGGTATTATACATGTTGTATTGTAGATATGTAGTGTTGTAATAATGTTATATGATGTACTGTTTTATATGTAATGTAATGGTGGTATTATACATGTTGTATTGTAGATATGTAGTGTTGTAATAATGTTATATGATGTACTGTTTTATATGTAATGTAATGGTGGTATTATACATGTTGTATTGTAGATATGTAGTGGTGTAATAATGTTATATGATGTACTGTTTTATATGTAATGTAATGGTGGTATTATACATGTTGTACTGTAGATATGTAGTGGTGTAATAATGTTATATGATGTACTGTTTTATATGTAATGTAATGGTGGTATTATACATGTTGTATTGTAGATATGAAGTGGTGTAATAATGTTATATGATGTACTGTTTTATCTTTAGTTTATATGTAATGGAAGTGCTTTAATATGTTTGGACCCCAGGAAGAGCAGCGCAGCAGCTAACGGGGATCCCTAATTACGAATACAAATAGCCTAGCACATGGCACCTGGTAGAAAAACATAAAAAAAGACTGATTTAAGATATCTTTGGTACATAATTGGTCTAACCTAAATGTAAACAAATTCAATGTTAGCATACAATTATAGTGAATTTCTATTTGATTTGGAATAGCTGAGTAATAGGGCATTTTGTTAATAAAATAACATTTATGTAACGAATGCCCCGCGCAGAACGACGGGCCCTCCTCCTCTAAATCTAGAGTTTAGGACCTGTTTCAAATGATCACTTTTACGCTTAATTTAGCCACTTCATATGTGTATTCCACTCCAGAATGGGAAAAAATATCCTTTCTATTTTATTCAGCTAGGTAGAATTATATTCTTCTTACTATAAAATCATATAATATAAAAATAATATCACAGACTTATGAGCCTATCTTGTTTGCTAAATGAACAAGCCTGCAGCCTAAGGCATGGCACATAGCCAGATAACATAAACAAAATTCTGTTCTTCTGAAATACATTTTCATAAAACTCTTTCTTTAGATTTGCCTAAAATAAATAATGAATTGATTGTGAGGGTGTATATTCCATTGATTTATTTAAACTTTTTAAAATTTCAATTTTCCAAAGGCCTTGTATGTGGATGGTATGCTTGTACATGGCTAAATCTCCTAGCAAAGTCAAATAAACACAGAGAACACACTGTCTTAGTCAAAACATAGCCAAAGCTAAATATCCTAGCAAAGTCAAATAAACACAGAGAACACACTGTCTTAGTCAAAACATAGCCAAAGCTAAATATCCTAGCAAAGTCAAATAAACACAGAGAACACACTGTCTTAGTCAAAACATAGCCAAAGCTAAATATCCTAGCAAAGTCAAATAAACACAGAGAACACACTGTCTTAGTCAAAACATAGCCAAAGCTAAATATCCTAGCAAAGTCAAATAAACACAGAGAACACACTGTCTTAGTCAAAACATAGCCAAAGCTAAATATCCTAGCAAAGTCAAATAAACACAGAGAACACACTGTCTTAGTCAAAACATAGCCAAAGCTAAATATCCTAGCAAAGTCAAATAAACACAGAGAACACACTGTCTTAGTCAAAACATAGCCAAAGCTAAATATCCTAGCAAAGTCAAATAAACACAGAGAACACACTGTCTTAGTCAAAACATAGCCAAAGCTAAATATCCTAGCAAAGTCAAATAAACACAGAGAACACACTGTCTTAGTCAAAACATAGCCAAAGCTAAATATCCTAGCAAAGTCAAATAAACACAGAGAACACACTGTCTTAGTCAAAACATAGCCAAAGCTAAATATCCTAGCAAAGTCAAATATACACAGAGAACCCCACATTCGCTAAGTTACATTGCATTATTACAACCCACACAAAACCCCACATTTGCTAAGCTATGTTACATTATTACAACCCACACAAAACCCCACATTTGCTAAGCTACGTTACATTATTACAACCCACACAAAACCCCACATTTGCTAAGCTACATTGCATTATTACAACCCACACAAAACCCCACATTTGCTAAGCTATGTTACATTATTACAACCCACACAAAACCCCACATTTGCTAAGCTACGTTACATTATTACAACCCACACAAAACCCCACATTTGCTAAGCTACATTGCATTATTACAACCCACACAAAACCCCACATTTGCTAAGCTATGTTACATTATTACAACCCACACAAAACCCCACATTTGCTAAGCTACATTGCATTATTACAACCCACACAAAACCCCACATTTGCTAAGCTATGTTACATTATTACAACCCACACAAAACCCCACATTTGCTAAGCTACGTTACATTATTACAACCCACATAAAACCCCACATTTTCTAAGCTATGTTACGTTATTACAACCCAAATCCCTAACTACCGAAACCACCACCCATGACCAACAGCTGGGTTTTGAACCTGAAATGAGACTCAATATGCAAATATTCCCTTTTGCATGTTATTTTGCATTCAAACCATCCTGGTTTGCTGTGATTGCTATCTATCTAGAGAACGCTGCTATCTAGCTAGAGAACCCTGCTATGTAGCTGGAGAAAGCTAGCTGCACGGTTCGCAGGTGAGAAAAGATAGAGTGGGGTATAAGCTTTGAATAATCAAATGAGACAAGATCACCTGAGCTCATCTTGCAGCATGGCCAGACATTTGTCAATGCAAAGTGGGGTTGCTAGGCGATCCTTATCGCTACATAAGTTGTATGCCGCTAGAGAAGAGGAAATGAACTGGGCTCAGCTGGCATGACAGTTATTTCACCGTGGAGTGGGATTCTAGAAATGCAGGGTACTTTATGTTTGATTAGTGGCACTAAGCATATAGATACAGCAACATTAATCCACACAGGAAGGAGAAACCCTTAGATGCTGTACTGTGCAAACAGGTCATAGTAATGAAGACACATACATACAAAGTAGATTATGCTAGTCATGTAAAACACATGCACACACATGCATGCGTGCACACACACACAATCCCACACCGAAAAGGGACGCCATCGTGTTGGTTCTGTTGTTAAAACACAAAGCCCTCCGCCTCTGCCTCAATCCCCCCCCCCCACCTTTCCCAGCTGTGGCCCAACGGGCGAAACTCAAACCAGAGCAGAGAGCTCTCTCAACTCCTTAACCACTCAACACGTCCTCAGCACTGGCCTTTGAAAACAAACCACGCCGGCCAGCCCCCCGCCTCTCCCCGTCTCCTCTGAGCCCTGATATGTGAGCACACATGCCCCACACTCCCCTGGGAGAGACTCTCGACGCTCCGCTCTGCTCTGGTTCCGGGAAGCAGATGTGAGAATATAAAGATGGTGACGTGTGAGGCTTCACTGAGCTACACACAGACAGTCAGTGGTTGATGTTAGGAGACATACAGGAGTAGATAGGGTGTTGGGGTTTCCCTGGTTTCGGTCATGAGGTCATGAACAACTCCTGGACCATGACTCCAAGGTTCAAGGATGTTTAAAGGTCCAATGCAGCCACTTTATATCTCAATATCAAATAATTTTTGGGTAACAATTTATTTACTTACTGTAACTATTTTCAATTAAAATGGTCAAATAAAGAACATAAATAGCTTTTTAGCAAAGAGCAATTTTTCAAGCAAGAATTTTGCTAGGTGTGTTTGGGAGTGGTCTGAGTGAGGGGTCTAATTGGATGAGGGTAATGGGAGGGATATATAACCTGAAAACTAGCTGTTATTGTGAGAGAGGTTTGAAACTCTCTTCATTATTGGTCTATTAACTTGGGTCGCCTGGTGATGTCATCAGGAAGGCCGAAACGCCATCCCACCAAAACAGGCTGAAATTTCAGGCAGTCTTTTCAAACAGCTCTTACACTAAAAGGGCTTTATCATAATTTTCATAAATTCACAGTATTATTCCAACCTCATAGTGCGGAAATATACACTGAGTGTACAAAACATGAGGAAAACCTTCCTAATATTGGATATGTGTCTGTTAAATGGCATTATATACTATATAGAAGAATATATAGAAGAAGGGTACAGGGTGAAGTACTGTATCTGTCCACTGCAGACTCTGCATGAGCATACCATCCTTCACAGCAAAGAATCTACCTGGTCACACTGTGCTTGGAAGTCATACAGTTCCTACAGATCTCTCATCCGGATTGGCTACATCTGAAAGTCTAGCACAGCCTCAAAATATTACAAGAAATTAATGAAAAGAATAGAGAGAGGGATTACCAGATAATGTGGTGTATCAAATTGTTGTGGACCACACACACACACACACACACACACACACACACACACACACACACACACACACACACACACACACACACACACACTGAAACAGTTGGTGAATTGATTTAGTCCTCCAGTCTCTTGGCTTCCCACACTAACAAGCACGTGGAGAGATTGAAATCCAGATGGCTGAAGAGTGGAATGGCACTTTTCTAGATCCACCTCCCTTTGTCGTTCAATATACACACAAACCTGCGTATAAACACAATATCACACAAATACACTGGCGCACACACGCACAGACACCCACACAAAGATCAAATAGGGCTTCTAAAATACTAGAACTACCAGAACTCTCACTGAACCCCTCCCCCACCCCTCCTAAAGAAAAGGACCCTAGTGCCAACATAAACCAGCATCCTGACTGTGTATCAGATGAATCAGATAGACAGAAGCTAGTGCACTCTATAGGAAAGAGAGTGCCATTTGGGACACAGACTGATTAGGCTTGAATAACCTTTATGGACACATGAGGAGTGGGAGCAACAGCCTTTCCTCTGATGCTTGAGGAACATTCTTAGCCTGAGAGAAACCCACAGGCTGTGTGACCGGCACCAGCAAGGCTTCATATTATCAAATGGTCCCAATAACCAGCAGTCAACGATCAGTCACCTGCACAGCTATGGCCCTGTGACACAGCCTTTCATATGGAAATCACCACTGCATCGTGATGATGATATTACAGAAACATTATTTTGATATTCCAGAAACGTTCTGTTGATATTACAGAAACATTCTGTTGATATTCCAGAAACGTTCTGATGATATTCCAGAAAAACTAAAGCCCAGGAAACTTTACTGAGAACCAATTGAAAATACATAGAACATGCTGACCATATTATAGTAACTCACCATGACCATTTCATAGTAACTCACTATGACCATTTCATAGTAACTCATTATGACCATTTCATAGTAACTCATTATGACCATTTTATAGTAACTTATACTGTAGCTATGGAGAAATGTAATCAAGAGAACTCTCTGATACAACACTTGGTATAGAACTTGGTGTGGATGCGTTAGCTGGAAGGCCATGACTGGTGATAAGGATGCAGTCTGTAGCTCTGGGTAGGAATACTAAGTGTCTGAGGGGACACTGGCCTCTTTCAGGGAGCAGCCCTGGTGTGAAGCATGCTGGGTAAGGCACGGCAGCCACCCATTCTAAGAGCAGACTGAGTCTATGACAGAGGACCCTGTTCTCATCAAGGGCTGCTGTAGCAAAATTATGGCACACCAGGAGAGTGTGTGTGTGTGTCTGTGTGTGTGTGTGTGTGTGTGTGTGTGTCTGTGTGTGTGTGTGTGTGTATGTGTGTGTGTGTGTG
>CM042398.1:7394383-7421883 GCA_023634145.1 Thymallus thymallus | reverse complement strand
AGTCTGTCCCTGATGTTTTTTCTGGAGAGAAGTGGCTTCTTTGCTGCCCTTCTTGACACCAGGCCATCCTCCAAAAGTCTTCGCCTCATTGTGTGTGCAGATGCACTCACACCTGCCTGCTGCCATTCCTGAGCAAGCTCTGCACTGGTGGTGCCCCGATCCCGCAGCTGAATCAACTTTAGGAGACGGTCCTGGCGCTTGCTGGACTTTCTTGGGCGCCCTGACGCCTTCTTCACAACAATTGAACCTCTCTCCTTGAAGTTCTTGATGATCCGATAAATGGTTGATTTAGGTGCAATCTTACCAGCAGCAATATCCTTGCCTGTGAAGCCCTTTTTGTGCAAAGCAATGATGACGGCACGTGTTTCCTTGCATGTAACCATGGTTGACAGAGGAAGAACAATGATTTCAAGCACCACCCTCCTTTTAAAGCTTCCAGTATGTTATTCTGACTCAATCAGCATGACAGAGTGATTTCCAGCCTTGTCCTCGTCAACACTCTCACCTGTGTTAACGAGACAATCACTGACATTATGGCAGCTGGTCCTTTTGTGGCGGGCTGAAATGCAGTGGAAATGTTTTTGGGGGATTAAGTTCATTTTCATGGCAAAGAGGGATTTTGCAATTCATTGCAATTCATCTGATCACTCTTCATGACATTCTGGAGTATATGCAAATTGCCATCATCAACACTGTGGCAGCAAACTTTGTGGACAAATACTTGTGTCATTCTCAAACATTTGGCCACGACTGTATGTATAATAATTTTTTGCTCATTAAAATACCATTTAGCATGGTAAGTACAAGACGTGAAAACAGCATGAGGGAATCTTGTCTGGTTTAAGACTTAACTGTGATCTACCACCTGTGGCACATAAACTCAATAACTGTATGGTCCATAACACAGCTGAGGTGGGTCTGCTGTGAGATGGGGTGTCTTAGACCGCAGTGCCACTCTGGAGCTCCATGTGATGATCTCTGGGCTGTAAAGTAGTGGTCACCATCTGATGATCTCTGGGCTGTAAAGCAGCGGTCACCATGTGATGATCTCTGGGCTGTAAAGTTGTGGTCACCATGTGATCGTCTCTGGTTTGTAAAGTAGTGCTGGTAGAGAGGAGGGAGAGAGCAGGACTCTACTTTGAGCCCTGTGGCTCTGTTATGGTGTTTGTTTTCAACATTGCCATGTCTCCAAGCTGGCACACACACACAGGCAGGAACGCAGCCCTATGGGACTCCCAATCATGGCCAGTTGTGATACAGTCTGGATTTGAACCAGGTTGTCTGTAGTGACACATCTAGCACTGAGATGCAGTGTCTTAGACCACTGCGCCAATTGGGATTCCAAAACTATCAACTACACTGAGCTAAAGGTCAGACTATCAACTACACTGAGCTAAAGGTTAGACTATCAACTACACTGAGCTAAAGGTCAGACTATCAACTACACTGAGATTGGTAAAGATCAGACTATTAACTACACTGAGATTGGTAAAGATCAGACTATCAACTACACTGAGATTGGTAAAGGTCAGACTATCAACTATACTGAGATTGGTAAAGGTCAGACTATCAACTACACTGAGATTTGTTAAGGTCAGACTATCAACTACACTGAGATTGGTAAAGGTCAGACTATCAACTACACTGAGATTGGTAAAGGTCAGTCTATCAAATACACTGAGGTAGAGGTTACCGATTACTGTATTTGGAGCTTTGATTTTGTGAGATTTCAAAACTTTTAAAACCATGAATTGAGAGAGACGGTCAACGAATACAGTAATGAGTTTGTTAACAGGTTTTTTTTTCAGCACTGTCAACACTTTATTCAACACTTTTACATGCCATTAAACTACTTCCACTCGCGCTTCAACCAGCACTGCAGCTGCAATGAATGAGTAGCAAAGTGTAATGATAGGCTTGAGTTGTTAGCAGCTTGTGTCTTTTTAAAAGGGATACTTCATGATGTTGGCAATTCAGATGAACTCATGGATACCATTTGTATGTCTCTGCATTCAGTATGAAGGAAGTTAGCTAGCGTTAGCACAATGACTGGAAGTCTATGGTATCTACTAGCATGCTAGAAGTTACCATAGTCAATGCGTTAACACTAGTTAGCGATTGCGCTAACGCTAGTTAGCAACATCCTTCAAACTGCACACAGAGATATAAAAATGGTATCCATGAGTTCATCTGACTCTGGGGAAGTAGATAAAGGGCTTAATTGCCAAAATCCTGAAGTATCCCTTTAACATTGAGGAATAGTTCACGTTCTCTGATCATAGGAGTAACAGCATCAATTTGTGCATGAGGCAGAAATAAGTTTTGCCACCAGGTGGATGCTGGAAGACGGTATTCTCTCCCTCCCTCCACTGAGACTGACCATCAGATACAAGCACCAGCATCAGCCCAATAAAAAAATAAGCTAATTATTTTAATGTTTGCTCACTCAGTTGTGCCTCACATGTAGTACAACAATCTATGACTGGTGTGATCATATACTGTAGGCCTTACCTCATGTTTTAAATATAATTTTTAAATGGTGTGAGAAGAACAAGAATGCATTGGCAGGGCAATTCAAGCATGGCCAATATGCAGTGTAATAATGTATTGGGCCTATAGCCTACTGAACAAACCTCATTGCTACTGAACTGTTTTTAATAGGTTAGTGTTGAGAACTGTTTTTAATAGGTTAATTTCGCATAGGCTTCAGTTTTTTAAGTCCCACCAAAAAATCTGAGCGGTAGATCTAGGCTTGCAACTTGACTCAGAAAAGTCTGGTGACCACCGGCCTACCATATAGGGCATGGGATTATCCTCCTGCACATAGTAAACATGCATTACATGAATCAGAGAAGTAAGGAGAGTTCTGAGATTCAATCAAAGATGTGTTGTCGACAGCATTGCACTTGACGTTAAAAATATTTTTTACACTTGAGTGAACATCCAAAGCTTTTACCATGACTATGATCTCTGCAGATGTTGGGGAAATGTCCTAAGTCCCACGGTTACACCGGCGTGTTTTGGACTTCTAAACGTTGTGTGTGCTTAAGACTGCTGGGATGTACCATTAGATTAATCTACTGTATTTGTTCTATATCCACTGATACCAAGTCTGTGTGATTAACGGGGGCTGTTAGAGTGGTGTTCATCAGACAAAGCCGGAAACCCGAAAACGGTTCTTCTCACAAAAGCGGTTAAAGCTACAAACTATTATGAACCATCTATGAACAGCTGAGACATGCACATGTCACCGGTGTTGATCTATCAAGCAAAGCCACAAGAGTCGTTAGAAGGTAAGAGGTTCTTCTACATAGAAAATCACAAGAAATCCTAGGACATAGTGTCTATAATACTGTAATAAGATTACATAGTTGCTGTCACAAACTTCAAACTCCACACAGTTGACACTGACTAGTTGGATATTCATTTTCCACTGAGAAAACAATTTCTGTACTTACAGCATTCTTATAAATGCATGTTTTATCAGGTTTTTGCTTGGCGGACATTATTTGTTTATTGCCATTTGTCAATAAAATGTCAAATAGTTTATGACAAATAGTTTTGTGTTCTACTTGTAGCCCTGGTTGTCCTGAAACGAAAATGGTAAAAGACTTCAATGTGAGGCTAAATATGAACACAAGAAGATTAATTAAAGTAGTACATTTCTGCTTTTTCACTGTGGGAGGCCTGGGAACAATTGTAGACAGTGCAGTGGGCTTGTTTTTATTGAATCTTGGCCATAGTAAATTTGTGAACTTATCTGAATAACTACATAATGATCAGAAGTAAGATTTTATTGTTATTAAAACAACATGTGTTTTCTAAGCATGGAATGATGGTGATAATGGTATATTTTAATTTCATGTCATATGTACTATGGCAGCTTAAAGTTGAATTACAGTAACACATACAAGAAACACATTCAGATGAATAAGACGATACAGTAACATCAGGGAGTTGTGGCAAATATAGGCTACAACAGTAGCTAGATCAGCTAGATCAAGTCTGTCTGAGTACGTATTGAAGCCTCCAGATGGGCAGCAGCGGTCATGAGAGGATCTGGAAGCTCATAGCTAGATGGTCAGCAGAGGTGGTGGTCAGAGGTGGTAGTGGTCAGAGGTGGTGGTGGTCAGGTCAGCATGTCCAAGGGCAGCCAGCTCAATGTCATCCAAGCCTCTCTTTATTGGGACTCTGTAGTGAAATTTTCTCCCAAAGAGTACAGCTCACTCAGTCCTTACTTCAGAAGTATACTCCTGACCCATGAACATCCTGGCCCACTACCAACTCTATATACTGTACATAGCCTCCTCTTGGGTCACTGTTGGTGGGAAAACAACCCAAAGTCAGTCGGTGTAATTCAAATGTAAACACACACCTGCTAGCTAGCATTAGCTAGCTTGTTGACAACACTGACTTTAATCAATTTATGGGCAGGAATCAAATTCATGATATCAAGACTTGATCCTCACTCATTTATCTATTGAAAAACCAAAGTCTGTACACATATTTACATAAAAACAATGAAAAATGATTAAATATGTACAGAATTTACATGAGCTCTCTGCCTAGGCTGCTACTTGGCTCCATGGCAACTATAGAACCCCTGGGAATGTCTGGGAAGAAAGCACATTCCTGTGAGAGAATGAGAAGATCAGACGTTGTGGTCCAGTGAAAAGACTCTTTATGTCTCTGTACTACACCAGTCCTTCATGTTTCTGATTTTTCCCTTTATTTTCCTGTATGCACCTCTTTAACAGAGAACAGGAAGTGACCTCTGAGACCCCTCTCTCCCACGCCATGTGACCTGTAGTGGTGTAGTGCCCCCACCCAAGCGCGTACATACGCACGCACGCACGCACACAAACACACTGTTTACTTGCTATAGGTAATACACATTACTAGCAGAACTGGAGTCCATATCTCTGTCATTCACTGTCCAACCCAGCCAGAGCTTTATTAACCAAGAAACAGTTGCAAATTGACTGATCACAGAAACCCACCGAAAATGCCAACAAATTCCTCTACTGTTGTCTATATTTACTCACCGGCTGGCTTAAAATGACTACACTTGCAGTTAGAGTTATGGGGGAAAGGAGGGAGTAGACGAGTGCGGAAGAGAGAGAGAGAGAGAGAGAGACAGAGAGGAGAGAGAGAGAGAGAGAGAGAGAGAGAGAGAGAGAGAGAGAGAGAGAGAGAGAGAGAGAGAGAGAAGCCTGCATTCCCGACGTTGATGACATCTCAAACACTTGATTGAATTTGGGTCCTTGGGAGAACATCTCAGGTTTAGGGGCTCACTGCGTGTGTGTACAGTGTTAAGCTCTGGATAATATTGTGACGTTGTTTTCCAGCATGCGGGTCATGCTGATCCTAACTGGTGTTCATGGAGTTTATGAAGTTAAGATGCATGAAGAAGTGAAGAAGAAGGAATTTACTGTATGTGAATGTGGCTAGAGGACACTAAAAGCTATTTCCCCCCTTTCATTTAATATCAAGTATTTATATTATATCATATTATCATATAATATAGTCAACTGTAAGTACATTGTGAGGAATTAACATGGACAGAACACTAATTGAATTGATTTAACATCTGAAGATTTTCATTAAATTGCACACGTACTACCATGTCATCAATGTTAAAGACGTGATTCACATTCAAATGATTTTCAGGGAAAATCAACCTAAATTCCTTTTCAATTAATAATTTCAAAGGTTAACCAGTTTATATGGATTTACCAAAGGTATATTATCTAAGCCACCATGAATATGTTAACAGACGACACATGGAATAACACTTTACACAGTGTCCACGAGACAAGCTGGGCTTTAATCAGGTTAGTACCAGCTGCACCAATGTGTTTTTGAGCATGACAACCCTATTAGATGTGGGACGGGGTGTCTGTTGCTCATAAAGAAGGAGAGAAGCACGGTTGGTTGGTGACTAACAAGAGTATGAGTTCACCTTCGATGACCTCTCAGGCCAGGGTTCAATAACATACAGAACATGAATACAACTATCTGGTGTTAGCTGCAGTGTTTTAGTGTCTGCCTGCCTGCCTGCCTGCCTGCCTGCCTGCCTGCCTGCCTGCCTGCCTGCCTGCCTGCCTGCCTGCCTGCCTGCCTGCCTGCCTGCCTGCCTGCCTGCCTGCCTGTCTGTCTGTCTGTCTGTCTGTCTGTCTGTCTGTCTGTCTGTCTGTCTGTCTGTCTGTCTGTCTGTCTGTCTGTCTGTGAGCACATGTCCATGCATGCGTGAGTGTGCACGTTTCTCTGGTTGTCTGTGTATGCGTCTGTGTATTGGGAAGCAGCAGGGCTTGTATCTTACAGTATGTTCCAATGAGAGTTGGTTTAATTATTCCTAAGTAAAAACAATCCACCAGAGAGGTATCTCTGAGCAGGGTAGCCAACCGCTTTTAACGCTGCAAGGCAAAGTCCCCCGAGCCAGACGACAAGCCATCGTGGTCTCGCTATAGTGGAAAGGCCTCCCATTTCCCGTAAAGCCAAGGGGCGGTTCTCTGTTCTGTTACCCTACTCCACCCCTCTGTGCATTCCGCCGCCCCACAAACTGCTAGATGTCCCGCGCCATCTAATTCACTGGCAAATTAGAAAGATGATTCATGAGAATCTGGGATCAAAAAAGCAGACAATCTGTAAGACTGAAGCACACCACAAATGTTATCCAGACCATATGTATATGGATACAAAGGGAGGAGAGGAGAGAGGGAGGAGAGGGAAGAGAGGGATACAGCAGAGAGAAAAAATAACTGTTCCTCCTGTCTGTGTCTGGGACTAGATACAGGATGGGAACTAAATTCCCTAAAATTCCCCCTGTGCATCTGACACTTATCCTGTCACTGTGGAAAATAAACCAGGAACAGCTACTTTGTCTGCTCATGGAATCCCAAACGACAGTGATAAGGCTCTAGGCTGAAATGCTTGCTCTGAATTTCCCCTTTATCGACACACTTGAATGGCTAGCCCAATAGCTGCAGAACAGAAAAATGACAATAACTTAAACAAATTTAAAATGATAATTTCAGCACTGCCATGGCTACCATCGTGCTACTCTGGCTATCATAAGGCCTGTCTATTCCTGAATCCTGACCTATCCCCAATATGGATCAGCGCATAAGAATGAACCACCTCTAGACATTAGCCCTGACTAACAAGACAGTTATGTGTCAAGGTGGAACACAACACAAATTAATTTACAGAGGAGTGTGGCTCACGCTGTTTGTACTAATTGTTTCCTTCATTTATAAAATACCCCTCCCCCACTCACACACACACACACACACACACACACACACACACACACACACACACACACACACACACACACACACACACACACACACACACACACACACACAAACACACACCATCTCCCCAAGCCCACTAATAGCTCTGAATATAACCTCCAATTGGACCAGTAAATCCCTCATTACGATATTTTAATGGGACGAATTTAGTGGAGCGAGGGGTCAGGTGTCAATGGGAGGAGCTAATGCACAGCAGCTGTTAGGGGCTGGGGCAAGCCCTGATTGGAACCAGCAGCAGCCAATAGGAATGGATCACCCCCCGTCCGCCTGCTGGTCGACGGTGACCTGACTAAATAGTAGACAACCTGGAAAATAAATTTGGCCCAGGGCCCAAGAGTGAAAACATCCACCATTAACTCAACAGTAGGGGAGGGAGTGTGAGGGGGAGGATGGGAGGATGGGAGGATGGGAGGTTGGGAGGATGGGAGGATGGGAAGGGGAATGAAACATCCATCATAGAGGATTTACCTTCATGTCACATCTACCTGTTGGTCTATCAGTAGGACACAGCAGGCTAAGCTAGGGTAGTCAATGGCAATAGCACACCTTTTCTCTCTGTTCAATCACCATGTTTTCTGTAAATAAAGCTTTCAACAGGTGAAGTTATATATGTGTGTGTGTTTGTGTGTATGCATAGGCGTGAGTGTGAAGAGAGAGGTGGTCTGTGTGCCTTTGATGTGGCCCTGGCCTGTTGGATGTCCTTTGTGACATCATAGACAACTGTATGGCACAATAGTCCAATCAAACACTGAACAACACAACTCACCATCTCTGTAGAGAGTGGTTGCTTTTTTAGATTTTGCTCAACGAGTTTACTGATTGAGAGATGGCTTTGCACTATCAGTATTAATTTGTTGGTGCATGTAATTGTGGCATTACACACTCTGGATGGCAAGGTTTCTTGGGATGTCCTGATGCCCCCCATGGGCATTAGGCAGTGGGACAGCATGCCTCACCTTAAACTGAACACAAACACCATCCTGGCTTATATCAATTTCCATCAACAACCCTGGACCATAGAGACCAGTAACGAGACCACTGAACCCTGGACCACACAGACCACTAACGCGACCACTAAACCATGGACCACACAGACCACTAACGAGACCACTGAACCCTGGACCACACAGACCACTAACGAGACCACTGAATCCTGGAGCACACAGACCACTAATGAGACCACTGAACCCTGGAGCACACAGACCACTAACCACCGTACAAGTTTGTACAAGTGCGCCGGAGAGGCTTGTGTTATGGTCAGCTTTGAACTCACTGCTACCCAAGTAGCTACAAATGACACTAACCAACTCAGTGGCTTTGTGGTTAGTCTCCACTCTGAGATTGGAAGGCCAGGGGGTTATTCCCCGGTCGAGCCAGGGACCCAGTGCCTCTCAGCTTGGCACACATTAAGGAGATGGATTGGGGGTAAGGCCCTGTGACACACTAGGATTCCGTCCAGGTTACAGAAACAGGAGAAAGGCTCCTGCTCTATGGGCCAGTCTGGCTCAGACAAGACCACCACCACCCAGGCCAGAAACAGTATTCACCAGAAATACAGAGATGCTAGTGCTTTCCACTAGACTACCGGTGATTCTACAGCCAGCCTCAGAACACAGAGCACCTGAGTAGCTGAGCTCAGGAGTAGGGAGAGAGGGGGAGTGAGGGATCTTGTGTGGAATAAGATGGTGGAAGGGATCAATGGGGCAGAAGACAGGAGGATAGAGGCTGCAGGCTGTCTGTTTCTGGCTCTCTGCTTTTTGCTGTAGAACATGGACCTGCTGCTCATGATCAGTGTCAGAGGACTACTGCAGGTACAGAGATGTGAAGGAGAGATGAGGTGGTCTGAGAAAGACTTTAAGAACAACATTATACAAGGTTAATATAGTGACATTTACCCATTGTATATATAGCACCTAAACTGATGTATTACTTCTATGTAACTATAAAGACGTAGACAAACACCACAATGTTATACATTCATTTTACCTAGGAATATGAATGTGTTGATGATGGCAATTTGCATATACTCCAGAATGTCATGAAGAGTGATCAGATGAATTGCAATTAATTGCAAAGTCCCTCTTTGCCATGAAAATTAACTTAATCCCCAAAAAACATTTCCACTGCATTTCAGCCCTGCCACAAAAGGACCTGCTGCCATCATGTCAGTGATTGTCTCGTTAACACAGGTGAGAGTGTTTTTTTTATTTTATTATTTTTTTATTTCACCTTTATTTAACCAGGTAGGTCAGTTGAGAACAAGTTCTCATTTACAACTGCAACCTGGCGAGGACAAGGCTGGAGATCACTCTGTCATGCTGATTGAGTCAGAATAACAGACTGGAAGCTTTAAAAGGAGGGTGGTGCTTGAAATCATTGTTCTTCCTCTGTCAACCATGGTTACCTGCAAGGAAACACGTGCCGTCATCATTGCTTTGCACAAAAAGGGCTTCACAGGCAAGGATATTGCTGCTGGTAAGATTGCACCTAAATCAACCATTTATCGGATCATCAAGAACTTCAAGGAGAGAGGTTCAATTGTTGTGAAGAAGGCGTCAGGGCGCCCAAGAAAGTCCAGCAAGTGCCAGGACTGTCTCCTAAAGTTGATTCAGCTGCGGGATTGGGGCACCACCAGTGCAGAGCTTGCTCAGGAATGGCAGCAGGCAGGTGTGAGTGCATCTGCACACACAGTGAGGCGAAGATTTTTTGAGGATGGCCTGGTGTCAAGAAGGGCAGCAAAGAAGCCACTTCTCTCCAGGAAAAACATCAGGGACAGACTGATATTCTGCAAAAGGTACAGGGATTGGACTGCTGAGGACTGGGGTAGAGTCATTTTCTCTGATGAATCCCCTTTCCGATTGTTTGGACCATCCGGAAAACACCTTATCTGGAGCGCTACCATCAGTCCTGTGTCATGCCAACAGTAAAGCATCCTCAGACCATTCATGTGTGGGGTTGCTTCTCAGCCAAGGGAGTGGGCTCACTCACATTTTTGCCTAAGAACACAGCCATGAATAAAGAATTGTACCAACACATCCTCCGAGAGCAACATCTCCCAACCATCCAAGAACAGTTTGGTGACGACCAATGCCTTTTCCAGCATGATGGAGCACCTTGCCATAAGGCAAAAGTGATAACTAAGTGGCTCGGGGAACAAAACATCGACATTTTGGGTCCATGGCCAGGAAACTCCCCAGACTTTAATCCCATTGAGAACTTGTGGTCGATCCTCAAGAGGCTGGTGGACAAACAAAAACCCACAACTTCTGACAAACTCCAAGCATTGATTATGCAAGAATGGCCTGCCATCAGTCAGGATGTGGCCCAGAAGTTAATTGACAGCATGCCAGGGCGGATTGCAGAGGTCTTGAAAAAGAAGGGTCAACACTGCAAATATTGACTCTTTGCATAAACTGAATGTCATTGTCAATGAAAGCCTTTGACACTTATGGACTACTAATTATACTTCAGTGTACCATAGTAACTACTGACATAAAGATCTAAGAACACTGAAGCAGCAAACTTTGTGGAGACCAATTCTCAAAACTTTTGGCCACGACTGTACTGTACATCACTTCTCAGCCAGCATTGTTCATATAATATATACAGTGGGGAGAACAAGTATTTGATACACTGCCGATTTTGCAGGGTTTCCTACTTACAAAGCATGTAGATGTCTGTAATTTTTATCATATGTACTCTTCAAAAATCCAGAAAATCACATTGTATGATTTTTAAGTAATTAATTTGCATTTTATTGCATGACATAAGTATTTGATACATCAGAAAAGCAGAACTTAATATTTGGTACAGAAACCTTTGTTTGCAATTACAGAGATAATACGTTTCCTGTAGTTCTTGACCAGGTTTGCACACATTGCAGCAGGGATTTTGGCCCACTCCTTAATACAGATCCTTCAGGTTTCGGGGCTGTCGCTGGGCAATCCAGACTTTCAGCTCCCTCCAAAGATTTTCTATTGGGTTCAGGTCTGGAGACTGGCTAGGCCACTCCAGGACCTTGAGATGCTTCTTACGGAGCCACTCCGTAGTTGCCCTGGCTGTGTGTTTCGAGTCGTTGTCATGCTGGAAGACCCAGCCACGAACCATCTTCAATGCTCTTACTGAGGGAAGGAGGTTGTTGGCCAAGATCTCGCGATACATGGCCCCATCCATCCTCCCCTCAATACGGTGCAGTCGTCCTGTCCCCTTTGCAGAAAAGCATCCCCAAAGAATGATGTTTCCACCTCCATGCTTCACGGTTGGGATGGTGTTCTTGGGGTTGTACTCATCCTTCTTCTTCCTCCAAACACGGCGAGTGGAGTTTAGACCAAAAAGCTCTATTTTTGTCTCATCAGACCACATGACCTTCTCCCATTCCTCCTCTGGATCATCCAGATGGTCATTGGCAAACTTCAGACGGGCCTGGACATGCGCTGGCTTGAGAAGGGGGACCTTGCGTGCGCTGCAGGATTTTAATCCATGACGGCGTAGTGTGTTACTAATGGTTTTCTTTGAGACTGTGGTCCCAGCTCTATTCAGGTCATTGAACAGGTCCTGCCGTGTAGTTCTGGGCTGATCCCTCACCTTCCTCATGATCATTGATGCCGCACGAGGTGAGATCTTGCATGGTGCCCCAGACCGAGGGAGATTGACCGTCATCTTGAACTTCTTCCATTTTCTAATAATTGCGCCAACAGTTGTTGCCTTCTCACCAAGCTGCTTGCCTATTGTCCTGTAGCCCATCCCAGCCTTGTGCAGGTCTACAATTTTATCCCTGATGTCCTTACACAGCTCTCTGGCCTTGGCCATTGTGGAGAGGTTGGAGTCTGTTTGATTGAGTGTATGAACAGGTGTCTTTTATACAGGTAACAAGTTCAAACAGGTGCAGTTAATACAGGTAATGAGTGGAGAACAGGAGGGCTTCTTAAAGAAAAACTAACAGGTCTGTGAGAGCCGGAATTCTTACTGGTTGGTAGGTGATCAAATACTTATGTCATGCAATAAAATGCAAACTCATTATTTAAAAATCATACAATGTGGTTTTCTGGATTTTTGTTTTAGATTCCGTCTCTCACAGTTGAAGTGTACCTATGATAAAAATTACAGACATCTACATGCTTTGTAAGTAGGAAACCCTGCAAAATCGGCAGTGTATCAAATACTTGTTCTCCCCACTGTAGTTCTGCCAAGCGGGAAGCCTGTGCCAATTCATAGAGCTACTTTAAATAAATTGTCCAAGCAAAGAGAAGTGCTTTAAGTGTATATACATCCCGTGGGTGATTCTGTAATTTAATTCTGTATGTGTATTACTTAAGCGACAGAGTATTATTTACATGGCATGGGGTATCGGCTGACCAGAGCTTGGGAGGGTTGGGATAGAGAAGAAGAGGAAGCCGTGATGCATGAGGCTCTGTCTCAGTGAGAAAACCTCAACGCCAAAGAGATCCTTTGAGATGTCTCCAAAAGCAGAAAATTAAAACCTTCCTTCCCTCCACGGGACACTTAGGGTTCACGCACATCCCACCCTTCCCCCTCTATCTCTTTATCTCTCCTTTTCAGACTCTCTCTTCCTTTCTCTCTCTTACTTTCTGTCTCTCTCTTCCTTTCTGTCTCTCTCGTCTCTCTCTTCCCCTCTCTCTCTTTCTCCAAGTCCCCACCACAACAGAGGGACCGGCAAAGGACAAGCGATGGTGTCTTTTTAACCGCCTTCCTCTACTCTCTTCCCTCCTCTCCTCTGTTCCCCTATTCTCTCCTCTCTTTCTCTGTTTCCCTCTCCTGACCCCAGACACCTCCGAAACCACCACAGGCCAGTCCCGCTCCCGCCCTCCACTTGGCAGAGTATTAAGGCAGCTGTCAGTCACTGTTACGGTTCTGCCCTCCTCGCAATACTTACGTCCTCACTATGATTGAGAGCTGAAACTATAGTCTCTTAGTTGTAATAATTTTGCTGAGCAAGACCTTTAGCTATATTCTGTCCTTTTGGCTCTATTGGCATCCATTGCTCCGGGGGGAAGTTTAACCTAGGTACAGATCTAGGATCAGCTGGGTCTTATCCACATTCACTACCACAGGACAACAGGATTACCTCAACCACTCTAGTCAGTATACAGCTATGCTCGCAGTACAACAGGATTACCTCAACCACTCTAGTCAGTATACAGCTATTCTCACAAGACAACAGGATTACCTCAACCACTCTAGTCATTATACGGCCATCTTAGCTCTTCTTCTGTGTCCTGCCTTGGCCATTTTCTTTCCCCTCCTCAGATACATGGCTTCTGGAATACGTAGCTTGTTCTGATATGTAGTCCTTCCTCAGATACATGGCTTCTGGAGTATGTAGCTTGTTCTGGTATGTAGTCCTTCCTCAGATACATGGCTTCTGGAATACGTAGCTTGTTCTGGTATGTAGTCCTTCCTCAGATACATGGCTTCTGGAATACGTAGCTTGTTCTGTATGTAGTCCTTCCTCAGATACATAGCTTCTGGAATACGTAGCTTGTTCTGATATGTAGTCCTTCCTCAGATACATAGCTTCTGGAATACGTAGCTTGTTCTGGTATGTAGTCTTTCCTCAGATACATGGCTTCTGGAATACGTAGCTTGTTCTGGTATGTAGTCCTTCCTCAGATACATGGCTTCTGGAATACGTAGCTTGTTCTGATATGTAGTCCTTCCTCAGATACATAGCTTCTGGAATACGTAGCTTGTTCTGGTATGTAGTCCTTCCTCAGATACATAGCTTCTGGAATACGTAGCTTGTTCTGGTATGTAGTCCTTCCTCAGATACATGGCTTCTGGAATACGTAGCTTATTCTGGCATGTAGTCCTTCCTCAGATACATGGCTTCTGGAATACGTAGCTTGTTCTGGTATGTAGTCCTTCCTCAGATACATGTCTTCTGGAATACGTAGCTTGTTCTGTATGTAGTCCTTCCTCAGATACATAGCTTCTGGAATACGTAGCTTGTTCTGATATGTAGTCCTTCCTCAGATACATAGCTTCTGGAATACGTAGCTTGTTCTGGTATGTAGTCTTTCCTCAGATACATGGCTTCTGGAATACGTAGCTTGTTCTGATATGTAGTCCTTCCTCAGATACATGGCTTCTGGAATACGTAGCTTGTTCTGGTATGTAGTCCTTCCTCAGATACATGCCTTCTGGAATACATAGCTTGTTCTGGTATGTAGTCTTTCCTCAGATACATGGCTTCTGGAATACGTAGCTTGTTCTGGCATGTAGTCCTTCCTCAGATACATGGCTTCTGGAATACGTAGCTTGTTCTGGTATGTAGTCCTTCCTCAGATACATGTCTTCTGGAATACGTAGCTTGTTCTGTATGTAGTCCTTCCTCAGATACATAGCTTCTGGAATACGTAGCTTGTTCTGATATGTAGTCCTTCCTCAGATACATAGCTTCTGGAATACGTAGCTTGTTCTGGTATGTAGTCTTTCCTCAGATACATGGCTTCTGGAATACGTAGCTTGTTCTGATATGTAGTCCTTCCTCAGATACATGGCTTCTGGAATACGTAGCTTGTTCTGGTATGTAGTCCTTCCTCAGATACATGGCTTCTGGAATACGTAGCTTGTTCTGGTATGTAGCTTGTGCTGCTGAGTCAGTCAGAAAGTGTGTAATAAGAGACCATCAATATCAAATGATATTGTGTGTGTGTGTGTGTGTGTGTGTGTGTGTGTGTGTGTGTGTGTGTGTGTGTGTGTGTGTGTGTGTGTGTGTGTGTGTGTGTGTGTGTGTGTGTGTGTGTGTGTGTGTGTGTGTGTGTGTGTGTGTGTGTGTGTGTGTGTGTGTGTCAGAAACCCCTCAGTACTGTCTACCTCTCTCATAGACCACCACAAACGTATATAAAGCAACTTCCAGACTTAAAGAATTTCTCAAAGAATGACAAAACCCTCTGGAATTTGATGACATCATTTGTGTGGTGTGAAATAGGAAAATACTAGCAGATGGAGTTTACGCCTTTCAACTCGTGTTGAGCAAATTCTACAGTTTATAGTTCTAATGAAAAACACAGTACACAGACAGAGAGATTCTTATCAGTGCTGAGGGAGCAGATGGCCAACTGTAATTTCACTAACAAGGTATTAAAACATTTTCATTCACACTTTTTTTTAAAGGCCAACCCTTCTTTTTTTCTGACTCCCTCGCTCTCATCTTGTTAGCCCATAAAGATCATACGAGATGTAATCTAAAAGCCCAGTCTTCTTACCTCCAGATAGAGTACTATGGAAGATAGTGATGATTGTGATATTTCCAATATTTTCCATCCCCTTTATACATCCAATTCCCATTGAAGAGCAACAGCAACAACATATTCCACATTGTTAAAGACCTCTCCCATCCCATCCAATTCCCATTTGACTGTCTGTCCATTCCATCCGTAGATATCCAAAGGTTGGCTTACCATTCCCTTAGCCTAGCTGTTTCCCTAACCACCTACAGCGAGCATTGAATAAACCAAACTGCCGGCCAACTGAAACATACCTTGTCTTTTCAATGGAAAGAGTGGTGATGAAAAATCAACATGGTGACACAGAGCCACTAACAAAGGCAACGATTCAATCTCTCATCTTATCTCCTCTGCTCTTTCTCTCTAGCCTCCAATATCATTAAGAGGCCTGTTCATATTTTCATTTGAAGTGAGATGTGTTTTTTCCTCATGGATAACGAACAGACTAAGAGATGGACTTCCTCCTTCAACTGTGAAACCTGGCTGCAGTTATAGTCACTACTGTCAGAATGTTAACTAAAGAGCTTTACAGTAGCCTACGTGGCCCTGAACTGGCAGTGTGGAAATGATGTGGCCATGTTATCTAAAGCTAACATAGACCTGTGTTTTGATACATTATGAGTATTCTGTACATGTGCGGTTCGTAGTGTGGCACAATGTGCGAACAAGAGTCTGGTCCATTTGGTTACATTCAAATTCCGTCTGTGCCCCTCCCAGGGATGGATGTGTCTTTTCATAGGCCACTAGAACAGAGATGAGAGTCACTGCTACAGTGTAAATGAAATTAGCACCTCTATTATGTGGCTGTTGAACTAACTGACTCATAAATACATTTTATTATTTTATTTATGTATTATAATTTTTTATTGCCATGTGGCTTAAGTTTTCATTTAGTATTTTCAAAACGTTTTTCCCCAATACTTTTAAGTTCACCATAGATAGGCAAAATAAAATAAAATAAAGGTAAAATAAAAATAAATAAAATAAATAGGCATCTGACTTATTTTGCAACCTGGCAAGCTAAGAACAGTGCTGTCTCTGTGTTAACTTTACGACAGTGACTGACTGCAATGTTACAGGCAACTAGGGCCAGAGCTGCCCCTGTATATAGCCTCGTTGTTGTTATAACTATTTCTTGAACTGCATTGTTGGTTAAGGGCTTTTAAGTAATCATTTGTAAGGTCTACACCTGTTGTATTCGGTGCATGTTACAAATACAATTTGATTTGATTTGAAATATCACAAGTTACTTATTAGAATTACTTTCAAAAATACCACAATTACCTTTCATTTGTACTTCACATTTTCAGATTGAAGTCCATTGCCCTGGCACAAACTGGGAAGATAGTTATGCGCTGACTTGTGGTGGTGTCGTGCAACTGGCGAATCCTAATTGGCCGAATGCGTCTGATGGGCAAGAGAGCGCTGCTGCTACAGAAGTACAAGCCAGAGCACCACTGACTACGCTGGACACCGCGCTGAACCGACTGTGTAGAGTTGGTTATGTTCTCATACATCATTAATACGGGTTTGTCTCAATAGTTTTTAGAATGGGACCCAGAATAGGCTACAACTCCCAACGCGTTCAACAAGTGCTTTTTAATGTTGATGTTTGAATAATGTACATGCTATCATGAAGCCAATTATAATTATCATTCCAGCGTCCAACCACAAGTTTGGACAAATATCTGACAATTGATAACATTACGAATCTGTTGGCATTCGAACGCAATCAACAAAACATGTTTTACCTGGACATTTTTATATTCTACCTCTTTACAATATTTTCTCCCGATAGTTCTATCCCATGTGAATGAATTTCGACTTTTCGGTGTCTATTTTGTCCAAACAAAACTTAGCCTACCGATAAAAGCCCTGTCAAAATGTCTGCAAGGGATAGAAACGCGTGACTTTCCACTTCAACAATGAAGTGGCTGTGCAGAATAGAGTGAATGTGATGTTTTAATCCAAGTGCCTGACGTAGATAAAAAATATTACATATTTGTAATACCTAGAAACTTAAAACGTTTTCTATGAATGGTTTAAATTAGAATTACCCCTTGTCAAAATGATGAACATATTCCCTTTGTTATTGGACGTTTTAAAAATCATATTTACCATTATTTTATCTAGGATATAGATGCAATTCTATCAAAAGTGTCAGCATGTTATTAGATAAAGTCTTAGACTATAAATACGACACATCCGTTTATGAGTGTGTTTTAAACCTATAACTGCACTGAGGACATTAAAATTGGTTTCATATCATGTTATCATCTACGTAACCACTATGAATCATATCGCTAAGGCAATGAAATATCACAAATAATATGTAATGTATTTAAAAAAAAAATCATACTATTGCTTAAATATGTCGTTTTAAAAATAAAAAAAACATACTAATACTTAAATATGTCGTGTTTTTGCCAGGATACATGTATATTTACTAGACTACCTAACATAAGGAGATTGAAATAAAAACATATTATGTGTGAATAATGCACTGCAACTTAATAGTAAAATAGTCTAGAAAGTATGGAACAAAAGTAAAGTATGTCTCCCAAGTTTTTCCAAAATATTTTACATACCGAAACATCAATACGTTTATAGAGGACTATTAAATGAAGTATTCTTTATAAATAACATACATTCCTTGATGTATTGATATGCTACTGGATGTAAGATTATAAATCGATTCCTGACACTTTCATAATGTTTTGTGATAAAGCTTAGTTGACGTCACATTGGAGGTGTTTTCCATGCATTTACCAACGGTTAAATCACTATTTGCGACTGCGAAATAAATAGGCTAATCGGCGTTGAACGAGTGTGCATGCTGGGGTGTGTATGAAAAAACAAAAACATTATTACAGAAAGATATATAATGTATTATTAATATTTATTTATTTTTTACAAATGATTTGCATTCAAAAGAAAAACCAATCGGAAACGAAAATGGTGATGAGGCTCAGCCAATCAGAAGCAGAAGGTGGAGTGAGGGCTCCAAACCTCAAGTAAAGTTCCTCTATCACCCAACCTCTGCACTCACAGTAAAGACTGCTGCGTCCAGAACTCTACCACCCGTGACAGCACAGGACAGGACCGGACCAAAGAAAAACAAACAAACAAACAAACAAACAAAGGGAAAACAACTGAGTTTGTGTTTTGGTTGGTGGTGTGTAGGAGTCTACCTACCGTGGCTCAGCGTGCGTAATATGCGCAATAGTTCTATCTCATTATTTTCACTTGAATAGGTGGTGACGGTTTAAAAAAAAATCCACGACACTAAAGTATTCACACCGGATCTAATCCTTTGGAGGCTTATCAAATGTTAAAAATGACCGCAGAGCATGACAAGTCCATCACCGACCCACCGTGTAGCCCGGCGGGGACCACCAGTTCCATGTCACAGGATGACTCCGACTCGGATGCGCCCTCGTCGCCAACGGGATCGGATGGACACGGATCACTACTCGCTGGTATAGGAAAGAAACTGGTCGGCGAGGATGATGACCGATTCCCAGCCTGCATACGTGACGCGGTGTCACAGGTTCTCAAGGGATACGACTGGTCCCTCGTCCCCATGCCCGTGCGGGGAAATGGCTCGCTGAAAAATAAACCCCATGTAAAAAGACCTATGAACGCGTTCATGGTGTGGGCGCAAGCGGCGCGCAGAAAGCTCGCGGACCAATACCCTCATCTGCACAACGCCGAACTGAGCAAGACTTTGGGGAAGCTATGGCGGTAAGTAGGACCAAATGTGACTGTTTATAATTTGGTTTATTTATTTATTTATAACAAACATAATCTGATTTTAAAGCGATGTGTCACAAAATAAATTCCAGTCACTATTCTGTGATGTCTAAACACTTTATCAGTAGAAAACATGCACGTTTTTGCATAATTTAGAAAGTTGAAATATTACGACTGTTAAGAAAATAAAATAAAAACAGGGAGGAAAGTACGTGTTTCCACTTTGGATAATTGTAGGTCTAATGACCAGAATTGTCTTCCCTGTTTAAATTGGAATACATAACAAAAGTATATGAGTTTTATAATTATGCTATTAAAATGCACCAACTGAATAGTTAATTAACATATTATGTTTACACTATAAACATAGCTTGCTATCAGAGAATGAGAAGCGGCCATTCGTCGAGGAAGCGGAGAGGCTTCGGGTGCAACACAAAAAAGACCATCCCGACTACAAGTACCAGCCTCGGCGTCGGAAGAGTGTGAAACCTGGGCAGAGTGACTCAGACTCAGGTGCGGAGCTGGGGAATCACATGTACAAGGCTGAACCAGGATTGTTGGCGGGTATAGCCGATGGACACCACCACACTGAACATGCAGGTAAGTTGATGAGAAGGAATGTGTCAAAATAGCACAATTAACATCTTATGTAGTCAACAATTTGGATTTATGAAACGTGTTAATGGCTAAGGACATTCAATACTTCACTACCCGTGTAGTTCAGATGGTGGAACATGGCGCTTGCAACGCCAGGGTTGCCAACAGCTGACATGTTTTTGTTTTACCATCCTGAAGGCCAACCCCACGGTCCACCCACACCTCCCACCACCCCCAAAACAGACCTGCACCATGGGGGCAAACAGGACATGAAGCATGAGGGACGGCGCCTGCTGGACAACGGCCGACAGAACATTGACTTCAGCAACGTGGACATCTCGGAGCTCAGCACAGACGTCATCAGCAACATGGAGGCCTTCGACGTGCACGAGTTTGACCAGTATCTACCGCTGAACGGCCATGCCTCCACCGCTGGTGCAGGCGTGGACCACCACGGCCACCATGGACCAAACCCGGCGTCTGGTGCCGGCTCGTATTCATCATATAGCCACGTCACAGCGAATGGCGCCGTTTGGAGCCGCAAGAGTGCCTCTTCCTCAACTTCTAGCGAGGCGGTCCCACAGCACCGGGCCCACATCAAGACAGAGCAGCTGAGCCCCAGCCACTACAGCGGCGACAGTCACTCCCACAGATCCCCCTCCGACTCAGAATTCTCCCACTCCTACACTGCCCAGACCTGCGTGACATCATCAGCCTCCTTCTCCAGTTCTCAGTGTGACTATACAGACCTCCAGAGCTCCAACTATTACAACCCCTACTCAGGCTACCCTTCCAGCCTGTACCAGTACCCCTATTTCCACTCCTCCAGAAGGGCGTACCACGGGAGCCCCATCCTCAACAGTTTGTCCATTCCCCCCACCCACAGTCCCCCCACCTCCAACTGGGACCAGCCGGTGTACACCACCCTATCCAGACCGTAGGTGGCTGTTCATGTAAATGTACTATCCATTACTCACCAGGGACATGTTCATCAATATGTTTCGCAACGGACAACAAAGATGACCATTTCTTAATCGACAAGTCCAAGTAGTCCCTCCCCTTTTTCTTTGTTTGGTGCCCAATGAACACAACCCAGGTCTCATGGAAATGTGAGAACTAGAGGAAGAGGATCAGAGGGTTCTAGGCTACCCCCGTGCCAATTTGAACATTAAATGAAATAGAAAATAAATTGAAGTGCCTGCTGATTTTATACAAAGCTTTTTCGTTTTTTCCTTAGCCATGGAGAGACAGAAAGACTGACTTTGACACAGAAATCAAGTCAAAGGCGAGCCAAAATTCCTCTGTGAGGAGTAGGACCCAACCACACACAAACTCACACACACACACATCTAATATAGCCACACCTTAAAGTTCAGGGTAGCATTCATTGGGGCACACAATATAAATGTTTTAAGACTTTCGCAATGGAACATTTGCGTTTCTTATTTCTTCTGTTTGGTGCCTAGTGAACACGACCCAGGTCTGCACATGTTGTTATGTTGTGTGCACTGTTTGAGACAGCAGCGTGTAGGCCTGCCACGGACTTGTGTAGGAGAGAGAGGGAATAACGGCTAGGCCCAAGTCCTTTGTGAAGCAGATTGAGAAACAGATACTTTTGGAATGAAGCTCTGGTATTAATTATTGTTCACAGGCTGAATCCCATATGGCACCCTATTCCCTATATAGTGCACTACTTTTAACCAGGGCCCATAGGGCTCTTGTCAAGTAGTGCACTACAGTACGAGGCCGAGCTGTATAACTTAAATATGCACACAGATATTTACGTCAGTGGACCAGTCTTAATTCAGTTGTTCATTTGAATTCTTAAATGTTCATGTTGTTGTTATTTTGACGTTAGAAATATCTTTAATATGTATTTATGTTCATTACATTATTTCCCTATTTTTATTTACAATTTAGTAGTTATACACAATTAATAAAGGGACGATATTTCACAATGTGGATGGTGGATCTAAGTTACTTCATTTTATATCATAATTCTCTAGACAACCCATAACAAACATCGTCTCCATTCCCAAGTTTCAGGAAAGCAAAATGGAACCAGTAGAACAGATCTATTTGAATATCACATGATGCAACATACAAATAGACCAATAAAATGCCACCTGATCCAACAGGTGCCTGGAAGCTATGCTTGGCCAATTGCAATTAGTCATGATGTGGGGTTAAAGGAAGTGGGGTAAGATAACACCAGACACACTGAGTAACGTGTCAGCTGGACTCATGCAGACAGGACGATACACAGATGTGTGTGTGTGTTCGTGTGTGTGTTGTCCTAGGAGACCCAGCGTGAACAAGTAAGGACAGAACAGTTGTTTTGTATTGACTAAGCAGCATACTGTACTGTTATCTGAGCTAAACAGGGCCACTGTAAGCTTACAATGAAAAATGGAGAGTCTTCGTATTCACTATGACATAATGCATGTGAGAACATGTATGTGTGTGTATTGGGTCAATTCCTCAGAAGTCATAAGATGCCAATTCACTGTAACCCTGTTTACATGCTCAGGATGTAGATAGATAGATAGATAGATAGATAGATAGATAGATAGATAGATAGATAGATAGATAGATAGATAGATAGATAGATAGATAGATAGATAGATAGATAGATAGATAGATAGATAGATAGATAGATAGATAGATAGATAGATAGATAGATAGATAGATAGATATCTATTTGTGCCTTCTAATGCTTTATCCTATTAACAAACATACAGCAACATACAGTACAATCAGTACTCCACACTACAGAATCAAATAATTCATCTCTTCGTAATGTTTATTTGGTGCCGTTTGTAACAGCCTCAATGTCTGTTCAATTTCTCTGTGATTATTTGAGATTTAACGGTACAGAGCACCATACTCTACTTTATGTCCACAGAATGCAGTGTTTTTCTTTATATAATCGCAGTGTATGTTTTTAATGATTAAGCTGTGAACGATGTCATCTTCCATATTAACTAGGTCATCCACATGCCACAGCTAACCCATTTGCTGTCCGTTTCTGTGTAAAAAATAAATAAAAAATTACTTTCTCATTGACTGACTGTGTGATAGGTTTTTACATATTTTTTTTTAACCTTAATTTAACTAGGCTAATCAGTTCAGAACAAATTCTTATTTACAATGACGGCCTACCCCCAACGAAACTGGGCCAATTGTGTCCTGCCCTATGGGACTCCCAATCACGGCTGGATGTGATGTAGCCTGGATACGAACCAGGGACTGCAATGATACCTCTTGCACTGAGATGCAGTGCCTTAGACCACTGCGCCACTGGGGTGGAAGTTAGCCTGTACCCAGATCTGGCTGTACTGTCTTGCCAATTCCAACTGTCATTGTTTGGCATGACAGCTAAAACAGGTCCTGTATCAGTTTAGGTTGAAGTAGCTCTAGGCTTGAAATTTTGGATGATATATTGACATTTATTTCCTCAATCTCCAATACTGACGGATTCAGCTAAAGGGGTTTTACGACAACAGAATAGGGTTGTGTTAAATGTTCTCGTTTAGCTTTGAATAAGTAAGCTTTGTGGAAAGGTCTAGGCAGCACGTATTGAGCAGCTTGAGGTACCGGCTGTTTTGCTCCACACTCCTCCTGCTTTCACATCTTTATAGTAGACAGCAGTTGTCGAACACAGAACCATGTATTACAGATTAAAGGAGGACTAGGAGGACTACAATCAAAAACAATATTTTATTATTTTATTAGTTATTTCACTGTTAATACAATCCCAAAATGCATCTTCATAACACGTACTGAAATCCTGAAAAACATGACTGCTGCCATGCACAATTTGGGGATTGTATTAACAGCAGAATAAAATATCCTTCACCCATCTAAAACATTAATATATTTGCAATGACAGTCCTTAATTTGGCATTTTTGTAAAGTGTTTATTGAAAACTAGTAAACTCACTGTAGTTATCTTTCCTCACTACATGCTTCCATGTGGATCAGTTAGCTTTTACTTGAAACACTATGCTGAAATAAAATACTATTTAGGGTTCCACCAGTCTTTATTTCTGTCACCATCCTGTAGGCCACATCTAACTCACACCCACACACGCACACGCACAGGGTTCTGGGAAACCCCCCCGACCTCTGATGTGGGTAGTTGCACTGTAAAACAGAAGAAGAAAGAACCTCAATAGTTCAAACAGAGTTAAACTAACAAGCAAAGAAGACAGAGAATGCCTGCCTGCCTGCCTGCTCCTTTAGTCCACTGGCTAGAATCTAGAATGTTCAAGTTGGCACTGGCACGCATGCCACCAAGCAGCCGTCTCCAATGGGTCTGAGGGAGAAAGCCAAGTGCCAGCACTGAACTGCTGAATTTTAATGAGTCATTATGCACTGGAGGTGCCTCATTGTCTCCATTTATCTGGACGGAGAGAAAATAATTAATTGGACAGAAAATGGCAGGGCAGAGGAACTGACCAGTCATTAAGAGGCCTGTGAATGGACCGTTAAGATGCACATGGGGGTGGAATTGTTTAGAGATTTCCCACTCTCCTGTTTCATATCGCAATGAATGCCCCGAAAACAACGAAACAACAACGACCAGTGGTAGCCTAACAACCTTCACCACAACAACGTAGAATCAGAAAATCATATCAGCACATATAATGTTACTACCAATAAAGAGAGACAAGATAGCACCACAGCAGATGGGATGTGGGTGGTTCAGGAACGGCTTGTTGTTTTCTTCCTTCAATGTCTGTCTTTTTTCACTATTGTTCACCAAATAGTTTGTGGAGGAACTCTTGAGAAAGAACAGAAGTGGGGGGGGGACAGCTTGTCCTTTCACCATGTTTCCGCCGTGGCCCTCTTGAAAGCTCTACTGTAAATGAGTAAACAATGAGACTGAAGTGGAGGGCTGTTCCCGCTGACTGGAGCAAGTCAAACCTGAGCAACATTCCCTTCTCCAACCTTAATGGGTTTCAAAGTATTTAATGCAGTTTTTAATGAGCCATGGGATTCGTGTTCCACTTGTATCCAAATGAAGGGGGAAAATTCTGAATCTGTGCACGCACTGACACACAGATGGATAAGACACACGCACGCTCGCACGCACGCACGCACACAGGCGTACCCCATCAGGGTATTTGATCAGTGAACACCAGATCTAGACAGGGTTAGTTCTATTAAGGGGGTTGTGTGTAGAGCAGGGTCCAAGGTCTGATGTACATTCCACCTGTCACAGCCATTGTTGACTGTTGGAAAGATGTAGTCTGGGACAAATCCCATTACGGACCACTGGATGAACCCAGGGACATCACAAAGCCACAACCACCTCACCAGATCCAATTGTTAGCAAACTGGGTTCAAACAGTATTTGTTTTTCTTACAAATAAGTCAGCTTCACTCATGCAATGGAATCAATGGAATAAATCAATTCAAGTTTATTGGTCACGTGCACAGGATACAGGTGTATGCTTACTTGCTAACTCTCCTCAACAATGGAGTACAATATCAATATAAATATCAATCAATAATCAAATGCAAAATCCAAAGTCCAAAATTACAGGAATAGTTCCAAAAATGCACTCCATGCAGGCTCAATCAAATTCTCAAAGTATTTGAAAGAAAATAAATACCATCGGAACCCAGTTTTGAGTCGCATTGTTAGGACTGGTATAGCTATAAGAGTTGTAGTCTCATTGCTGTTAATGAGTCCCTGTTACTCTGGGTGTTTCAGGGAAACAGGGAGCTGCTGGGAACTCTGGGAACCCAGGGAACTCAGGGCCTGATTTGCAATGGAAATGAAGTATCGTTACTGCCTTTGAACTAACTGGCCCTGCCTGCCTGACCGGGACACACTTGATGCACCAAATCTTCCTGATAGAAGTGGGACTTGGTTGGGACAAGTGCCTCTCCTTCCTTCCTGCTTCAAGGCAAACCTTATAGAAATGGCGCTTTAGCATATTCCACGATGAAGTGTAGTCACCTTCACTATACAGAAAATATTAAGTTGCTTTGTGTCATTACTGTCCAAATATCCTGGCTATCCGAATGTCATTGGGTCCTGATTGCTGGAGTTGACTGTTTTAGATGAATATAAAATGTATTTTGATGTGTAGGCCTCCTTTCTCAGGATATTAACATAAATCAATATAGAAGGTAAATAAATATACTAATGAAATATGAATACGCATATAAGCTAATAAAAGTATCAATGATTATAGCAAGGGGAAGCTGTGCAACATGATAAGACAATAGCTAAAGCCAATATGCTAGTATTATAAAATGCTTTTATAATGAAGCTGGTCTTTATTAAAAGTCTTAACTGGCCCAATTATATGAAGGAAAAATATATGCACCAAAAATGCCAGTGCAAAAATGCATTGAGATTGAAGTAACCTGCTTTTCAAGGGCTAGCTCCAGTTAGCAAACATAGCTAACTTCAGAATGCGAACAGAACTTCACAGAATGCATACAAAAACTTAACATTGTATTTATTTTTAAATTAAAATAAAATTGAGAATAGCAAAATAAAGATAAAGTAAACCCTGATGTTAAAATACTACAGCAACCTTAGTTCAACACACAGTGACCTAATCAAGAGATGTTAAAATAGGCATAGTTCAGCCATAATCCAAGTCCAAGAGGAAGTTGTGTATTACTGGAAGCTTGAGGACATTATTTTTGCTTTAATCGTTCAACTTTGAACATTTTCAGATTTTTAAGAGTGGGCGTCCGTTATATCAAGAAATCAATATAGATAGATACTGTAGATGAATGACCATATCAGTCAATTTGGATATAGATATAGAACTATATAAATCAATAAATGTCATCTTGATTGAAAAGTTTCGATATGGCCTAGTGACCTTGGGTAACAGTCTGAGTAATGTCTTCTCTGAACATTCTCTGGCCTCCAAAACAAACACTCTAAACTGAATTTAATTTGTTTCGCACCAGAGTTAATGACTTCCTGAATACATCAGGTTTATTTTGTGTCCTTTTCTTGTTTGTCTCGCTAAATAAAATATTGCGTTTTACTTGCATTTTACCAGCAGTGTCTTCTGTGCGACTGGCACACTGTGGGCCAAGGAAAACAGGCTGCCAGACAGAACCAACATTGACTTAACAATGACTTCCCTAGTTCCATGAGGGGCTGGACAGAGGGGAAGGAGAGAGGGAGTGGGTCTTGGTGCCAGTGCATTCACCCTGCCGCCCCTGAACACGCCACTAAATTGGGTCTGGCTCCTCCAAGGACGACTATGTTTGGCCAGATGTTCATCACCAACCGGGGTCCTGGATGGACCTAGCACTATAGATGTAGACCCACATCAGCTAATAAGAAATGGACAAAACTCTGTAATAGGCACTTAATTCACACATGTCCGACGAAACACTGGGTGTTAAAATCACGATAGAAAATATGCTGTGTTTTTACTGAATATGACAGGTAAAGTGTAGTGCCTTTCACAACTAAATCATTCTTAAAGAAACCAGCAGAAAATGACATCTGTTCCTGTTTTCACTGTGGAGAGGTTGTCATTTCCTGTCACTGAACAGTTGTCCACCTTCTCCTTTCTTTTGTTTTCAACTTTCT
>CM042398.1:7146883-7389383 GCA_023634145.1 Thymallus thymallus | reverse complement strand
TGATGTCATTCCAATAGCGTGTTTAAAGGCCTCTGACTGGTGTGAGAGAGTGGACAGGGCAGAATCGGGCAACAGAGGAAGACGTGGTGGTTCTGTCCCTGTTCCAGCAGCATCGGCCAATGACGACCATTCACTCTGACTGCTAATGAGGTTGACCTCTAACCCCTTTTTTCCTGGGCATGGGGCCTGACTGGGTGTCGGGCTGCTCCTGGTACTGCCTGATGGTAATGTTGTATTTGTCATATTATGAAAGAGGAATGGGGAGCTTCAAGGCGAGTGAGAAAGAGCCACCTAGAGGAAGATAGAGGAGAGAGATAGAGTGAGAGAAACAGAGGGATAGAGTGAGAGAAACAGAGGGATAGAGTGAGAGAAACAGAGGGATAGAGTGAGAGAAACAGAGGGATAGAGTGAGAGAAACAGAGGGATAGAGTGAGAGAAACAGAGAGGGATAGTGTGAGAGAAACAGAGAAGGATAGTGTGAGAGAAACAGAAGGATAGAGTGAGAGAAACAGAGAGGGAGAGAGTGAGAGAAACAGAGAGGGATAGAGAGAGAAACAGAAGAGGATGGTGAGGAAGACGATGAACAGGGATTGAGAGACAGCTCAGAAGAGAAAGGATGACATGTTATTCTCTGGAAGGAAAAGGGAAAATGAACTTGCAAATTAAGCTTTTCTCGAGCTAGAGATCTTGGAGCAAAGTTGATTGTTTAGTTTCTCCTGACTTTATTAGGACATCTTTTCATTGATTAATAAGAGTGGAAAAGCTATGGTTTTCCCTGTCTAATTACTTGACCTGCACATGGACACACACATGCACACGCACGTACACAAGCACACACACACACACACACACAAGCACACACACACACACACACACACACACACCACTGGCCCAGGTAGCATTTCATTTCCTGGCAGTCGCAGTGTTGGGCGGGACGTTGAGGAGATTATGATTGAATGTGAAAAGTGATCTGTTCTGGGGTGGGTGACTTTCTATTACAACAAGCCTTTCACTGCTCAGTGTGTGTGTGTGTGTGTGTGTGTGTGTGTGTGTGTGTGTGTGATATCCCTGAGAAGACCTGCTTTCATTCCTGCAGGGAAGGGAGACACTGTTCGGGGTGGAGTACAGGCCTGGGTAACCAACGTAGTGCTGTAGGTCACAAGTTGAAGGTTATTGGAGGTTAAGAATCCAAAATGAATCCGAAATGATGAAGGAAATCTCATTTTATCACAACCCTTGAAATCACAGTGGCTGGATGACTGTTCCTATGGCACAGGTACAATATATAGAGATACAGGTCAGTTTGTATATGAATGACAGTCAGGTCAAACGGAGGACTCCTGCATGCCTCCGATTTAGGATGGTGTTCATTAGGACACACACTGGAAAATATATGGAAAACAAAGTCCTGGTAGTCCCTCCCTGTTTCGGTCCATTTTCTTCCATTTGGTGGCTTATGAACATGTCCCAGGTCTGGGTTTTGAGACAGGGCCTTGGGGGGAAGGGGGTAAGCCCGTTTGGTGAACCGGATTTGTTGGCACCTGCAGTGGGTGTGGACTCCCGCCAGCCCCAGACATACCCTACAGGCAGGATATTTGCAGTGCAACTCACGTGCCAAAATATCACTGACGCAACTGGGAGAAAGTCAGCCAACGGGCCACCTATTATGTCTACAGTGTGGTAGGGAGACAGCCTGGTGAGAGAGAGGAAGGGGTTTGGGCTGTTTAGAACACGGTCATGGTCATTGTGAAAGACTGGGGTTAACAGAGCGCAAACGGCCCAAAACAAGATAATCAATGTGATGGATTATTGACCGTTGGTTTGACCGCTGCTTTGCTGGTTCTGTTAGAGATTTAAGGGATTATCCGCATTTCAACCTTGTCAAAATTCCAGGGAGAGAGAGAGGACAATTATTTTCCTAGTCCCCTCCCTGTCTCCTTCCTTCCCTCATCCCTCCCTCCCCTCAGTCCTCCTTCCTTCCCTCATCCCTCCCTCCCCTCAGTCCTCCTTCCTTCCCTCATCCCTCTCTCCACCCTGTGTGTGAAAACAGAGAGTTTCCCCCTCAGGATAGGACTAATCCTATGGTAGATGGAACGAGGGCACCACATGCTGCAGATGTCTCAGCTTCTTTCAGCTGCAGCCTGCCTTGTTTTGTCTTGCCACGTCAACACTTCTTGAACCAGGTCCAGAAAAGCTTTTAATCTCCCATAATTCTAGGCTCCCTTTGCATCCTGCCTGGAGCTGCCCAACTGGAGTTACCTAGGACGTTCCTCCAGAGCCGCGATAGAAAAGCAAAGCAAAAATGATACAATTTGAAACATATTCATTTACATTAAGTCAGGAGACGCTTCTCACAAGACCAGTTAGATTGCAATAAGTCTGCAAAACTATATAAATCATTATTAGGAATCCAAATTTGATACGTATCCGCTTACATAAAGCTAAGAGAGGTCACTGGCAAGACCAACTAATTTAGAATGCATCCTAGAAATTAAACAAATCATAATTTGATACATATCAATTTACATATTGCATCTTGCAGTGAGTTTCCAATAGAGGCTACACATTATGGACAGGACTTTCCCTGTCTCACTCCTGTGTCTGCTCATTATGGCAGGTTGGCACTGTTTTGAATTTGATTGATATTATTTATCCCCCCCCCTCTCTCCTTCTCTACCCTCTGTGACTCCTTCTCTACCCTCACTCTCTCCTTCTCTACCCTCTGTGTCTCCTTCTCTACCCTCACTCTCTCCTTCTCTACCCTCACTCTCTCCTTCTCTACCCTCACTGTCTCCTTCTCTACCCTCACTGTCTCCTTCTCTACCCTCACTGTCTCCTTCTCTACCCTCTCTCTCTCCCCCCCTCCCACCTCCCTGTCACGGTGCGCATTATATAAGGGACGGTAAACGGAGCGCTGGTGAAGTGTCATCCTTTTTATTTCAAATGAGATGTCCTCACGAATCATTCAAATAAAAAGGAGAGTGAAAAAAATATAACTATTAACAAACAAAAACACAGTGACTTACTTGCTGAGCTACAGGCAGTGCAGACAAGCAGGAACAATGATCCACACACAGATGGAAATGTGAGGAGCCTAAATACTCTCCCCAATAAGAGACAACGCTAGACAGCTGTCTCTGATTGGGGATGATAATCTCCCTAATAGGAGTGTGAGGACTTGGTTGTGTGCCTCTCTCCTCCCCTAGGTGGGAGTAAGAGGCCTTACCACAACCAAGCCCTCACAGTACCCCCCCCAAGGTGCGGACTCCCGATCGCACACACAAAAATCCCCCCTCTCCTGAAAGAAAAAATGTCCAAAACTCTAGGGGGGACATGGCGGGGTACTGAGGTGGTTGCTGGTGGGGGCTCCGGTTCCGGTTCCGGGCGTGGCACAGGCTGTGAGAGTAGCTTCCCTCCTACCTCTCCGTTGCACGCCCGGTCCGGTCCGGACCCCATCGCGCCGGGGTCCGGGCCGGACCGGGCGTGCAACAGAAGCATTCAAATAAAAAGGAGAGTGAAAAAATATAACTATTAACAAACAAAAACACAGTGACTTACTTGCTGAGCTACAGGCAGTGCAGACAAGCAGGAACAATGATCCACACACAGGTGGAAATGTGAGGAGCCTAAATACTCTCCCCAATCAGAGACAACGCTAGACAGCTGTCTCTGATTGGGGATGATAATCTCCCTAATAGGAGTGTGAGGACTTGGTTGTGTGCCTCTCTCCTCCCCTAGGTGGGAGTAAGAGGCCTTACCACAACCAAGCCCTCACACTCCCTCTCTCTCTTGTTTTCTCTCTCACACTCTCTCTCTCTCTCTCTCTCTCTCTCTCGATCTCTCTCCTTCTCTACCCTCACTCTCTCCTTCTCTACCCTCACTGTCTCCTTCTCTACCCTCTGTGTCTCCTTCTCTACCCTCACTGTCTCCTTCTCTACCCTCACTGTCTCCTTCTCTACCCTCTCTCTCTCTCTCTCTCCCCCTCCCACCTCCCTCTCTCTCTTGTTTTCTCTCTCACACTCTCTCTCTCTCTCTCTCTCTCTCCTTCTCTACCCTCACTCTCTCCTTCTCTACCCTCACTGTCTCCTTCTCTACCCTCTGTGTCTCCTTCTCTACCCTCACTGTCTCCTTCTCTACCCTCTGTGACTCCTTCTCTACCCTCACTGTCTCCTTCTCTACCCTCACTGTCTCCTTCTCTACCCTCTCTCTCTCTCTCCCCCTCCCACCTCCCTCTCTCTCTTGTTTTCTCTCTCACACTCTCTCTCTCTCTCTCTCTCTCGATCTCTCTCCTTCTCTACCTTCACTGTCTCCTTCTCTACCCTAACTGTCTCCTTCTCTACCCTCACTCTCTCCTTCTCTACCCTCACTCTCTCCTTCTCTACCCTCTGTGTCTCCTTCTCTACCCTAACTGTCTCCTTCTCTACCCTCTGTGACTCCTTCTCTACCCTCACTGTCTCCTTCTCTACCCTCTGTGACTCCTTCTCTACCCTCACTGTCTCCTTCTCTACCCTCACTGTCTCCTTATCTACCCTCTCTCTCTCTCTCCCCCTCCCACCTCCCTATCTCTCTTGTTTTCTCTCTCACACTCTCTCTCTTCATCTCTCTCCTTCTCTACCCTCACTGTCTCCTTCTCTACCCTCTGTGACTCCTTCTCTACCCTCACTGTCTCCTTCTCTACCCTCACTGTCTCCTTCTCTACCCTCACTGTCTCTCTCCCTCCCTACTCCCTCTCTCTTCACTCACTCTCTCTCTCTCTCTCCCTCTCTCCTTCTGTACCCTCACTGTCTCCTTCTCGACCGTCACTGTCTCCTTCTCTAACCCCTCTCTCTCTCTCTCTCTCTCTCTCTCTCTCTCTCTCTACCTCTCTCTCCCCTTCTCTAACCTCACTGTCTCCTTCTCTAACCTCACTCTCTCTCTCTCTCTCTCTACCCTCTCTCTCTCTCCTTCTCTATCCTCACTGTCTCCTTCTCTACCCTCTCTCTCTCTCTGTCTCTCTCTCTCTCTCTCTCTCTCTCTCTCTCTCCTTCTCTACCCTCACTGTCTCTCTCTCCCTCCCTCCCTCCTCCCTCTCTCTCTCTTTCTCTCTCTATCCTTCTCTCTCTCTCTCTCTCTCTCTCTCTCTCTCTCTCTCTCTCTCTCTCTCCTTCTCTACCCTCACTGTCTCCTTCTCTACCCTCACTGTCTCCTTCTCTACCCTCGCTCACCCCCTCTCTCTCTCTCTCTCTCTCTCTCTCTCTCTCTCTCTCTCTCTCTCTCTCTCTCTCTCTCTCGCCCCAGTCAAAACACACAACTCACATTCATATTTCTAAAAACATCACACACATGTAAAACTCATTTCCATCCCCAATGTCAAATTCAGTTTATTGAAATTTACATGGTATCTACTACTAGAGGGATTTGTATGGTTATTTCTCATAGTTACGGTGGCCCTAAGGGGCAAACCAGCTTTTAAGAAGTGACAGAACGGACACAAAGCTGGTTTGGATGTAAGGGCCACCGTTTTATATTTGTAGTAAAACAACATGGACCTCAGTTTCTCAGAGTATTGCACCCCAAGGCTAGCTGGTCAGCACCATATTCACGTTTACTTTCCTGGCCCTGCAGCTGTCTGGTCACCAAGGTCCTCCTGGGTCCATAACAACAGCTGAAGTCCCACCCACAACACATCTAGCCTTAACCCTAACCCCATAACACCCCTCCCCCTCCCCACCCCCAAACTTTACTCTTTATTACAGACACACACACACACACACACACACACACACACACACACACACACACACACACACACAAACATAAATGCATTCACACACACACACACACCTCAACCTACATGTGTCCTTTGCCCCTCATTTTGTGAACTTCTTCTGGTGGAACCTTTCTCTTCAACTTCTCTTCCGGAACGCTCTATCTCCCTGTCACACACACACACACACACACACACACACACACACACACACACACACACACACACACACACACACACACACACCAACCACCCTATAGATTTCTACTGCCTCTCTAATTTACCCCTGACATTGGCTCTCACATACCAACTTACTTCCTACATGAAAGCATATAATTCTATACAACCCCAACATTATTCAAATAAGGGACTTTAAAGTTTCATGCAAATGATCCAGATAGAGAAAAGGGCTGGAGTGTGTCTCAGTCTCACTGACCAGCTGTGTAGCTGATCACTCTATGTATCCTCACCTGCATTAGAAATGGTTGAGCAGTGAGAGCTCTGATGACGGCTTCCAAACCACCAAACTGTTCTGTGACACCTCACACATGCCTCTACCATTTCCTGCTCTCTGAACAGAAGAAGGGAGGGAAAATAAGTCTGATCAGGCCCCCTAAGAGACAGATGTCCCACAGGAGGAGAAGCAGTCCTGGAGACCTGGGAGAATGCCCAAAGAGAACTGACCATGTTCCACCTGCTCTGTTTGAGTAACCACAGTAACGGTAACCAACGACAGCCAAGTAATGTGACACTGTAAAACTTTCTGCACCGCTGAAAACATACAGTAGAGCAGAGTCTTTATTATGCCGGGGGGGGTTAACTCATTTTGCAGCACGTGGTAAAAACACATTAGTAAATAGGCATTTTAACGTCATAGATTTAGCCGGTGGTAAGTTGTGGAATAGACACTGGCCGGAATTCGGTTTTAACCAATCAGCATTCAGAGTTAGACCCTCTTGTATAAATGATATTATAAACTGGGTGGTTCGAGCCCTGAATGCTGATTGGCTGATAGCTGTGGTATGACATTTTTACTGCTCTAATTACATTGGTAACCAGTTTATAATAGCAATAAGGCACCTCAGGGGTTTGTGGTATACGGCCAATATACCACGCCTTATCCGTGGGATATTGGATATATACCACAAACCCCAGAGGTGCCTTATTGCTTAAATAAATACAGCAACTTGTACACAACTACCAGTACTACTGGAGCTGATAGAGAAAGCTGATAGCAGCTGGCATGAAGGATACTTCACACACTAACCTATTCCTTTTGGATTTGGGGAGCCTGGAACTGTACTCTGAGGGAAGCAACATGAATTCATCAAACGTTGGCTGCATGCTGGGAGTCCCTTTGAATGAATTGCACCTACGTATGACTGCTGTCTGATACAGGTCACATGTCAAGTTCTAACCAATGATCCTGCTATTTTGTTTAACAATGTTACCCTGCCTTTTCTTACTCTTTAAATTTAGATTAACAGAACAGCAGATCATACTGAATGTTAAAATGGATTCAATGAACGATCTGTAAAAGATGGTCATCAGGGTCTTATCCACCCTGAAGCTGCGGCGTTTCCTCATGAGTGGAAATTCATGCACATTTGTGTCTCAGCCCTACATACTGTATATAATACTGTGAGAGGCATTGGTGTATGTATACTAGAGTCGGGTGATGTTGATTTCAGTCACTGATCTTGGGTCAGTCTTGTATTTCCCCAACTAATGGTTAAGGATAGGTTTGGGGAAGGGGAAGCGGATCCTAGGTCTGTATCTAGGGGAAACTTCACCCCAGAGCAGGTATGTTAGCACAGGGTGGCACTACAGAGCTACTATTCAGATTGTGTCTCTCTCGCTCACTGTGATTTTAAGATGTGTTCCGCCACCCAGTGTTGGGCCAAACACATTACAATAAACAATTCACATAATGGTAATGTTTAATATGATCAGACTTTAATGTCTCTTATCACACTGTATAAAAATAGTGCATGGATCACTGGGTCATAGAAATACTTTATGACTTAAAATTAAGTGTATTTCCCTTTGTAGAGGTCTTCACTTTCTCTTTGAAGTCTCCAATCTCTCTCTCTCTCTCTCTCTCTCTCTCTCTCTCTCTCTCTCTCTCTCTCTCTCTCTCTCTCTCTCTCTCTCTCTCTCTCTCTCTCTCTCTCTCTCTCTCTCTCTCTCTCTCACTATCTCTCTCTCACTATCTCTCTCTCTCTCTCTCTCTCTCTCTCTCTCTCTCTCTCTCTCTCTCTCTCTCTCTCTCTCTCTCTCTCTCTCTCTCTCACACTCTCTCTCTCTCTCTTGTCCCGGTCCGGTCCGTCTCTCTGTATAACTCTCTCTCGTCCCGGTCTGTCTCTCTGTATAACTCTCTCTCGTCCCGGTCCGTCTCTCTGTATAACTCTCTCTCGTCCCGGTCCGTCTCTCTGTATAACTCTCTCTCGTCCCGGTCCGTCTCTCTGTATAACTCTCTCTCGTCCCGGTCCGTCTCTCTGTATAATTCTCTCTCGTCCTGGTCTGTCTCTCTGTATAATTCTCTCTCGTCCCTGTCCGTCCCTCTGTATAACTCTCTCTCGTCCCTGTCCGTCCCTCTGTATAACTCTCTCTTGTCCCTGTCCATCCCTCTGTATAACTCTCTCTCGTCCTGGTCCGTCTCTCTGTATAACTCTCTCTCGTCGGTCTGTCTCTCAGTAAGCAACAATCTCTTAGCACCTTACTACCAGTACTTATTTAAGAAAAGTATCATCAAGACAAGGGTGTGTTATTAAGATGTGATCTTCCTCCTTCCTGGACAGCAGCATTCCTCAGGACCATGTCTCTCCAGGGGACTTTCCACTCAATGAACTATTCCTTTATCTTTATTTTAAGGAGATCATTCCAGTACAATCTATCTTCAGTATTGCCAACTTCCACATTCCATCACCCTGCCTCCTCGTCAGACATTCCCCTGAAGACAGCAGCCTTGTGCTCATATCTCCACTCTGTATCTACTTCAACTGTGACATACTGATGTTGAACCCTAAGGAAACCAGTCATGTGAACCTTCCATCAAGGAACTGATTGGAAAGTTGTGAACAACTAATACGTTGTGAATTGTCCATGAAGCACATGACATAGAGTATGTGTTATAGCATGTGTTATAGCAACAGTTGACATAAGAGCACATGACAACAAGCTTTATAACATCTTATTCTGTTGTTCATAACCATGACATAATGCTCATAGTTCTCTATAGAAGGCTTCATGAATGCTATCATATGGACACCTACAGTCTAGTTTACTATAAAGAATAAAACATAAGTCATTCAAGCTTCAAAAGTCTGAGCATGGCAACTGAAGCCTTTGCATTATTTATGAAAGGACATGAGCAGACATTGATCACTCCTACTCACTGTATTGTGGTTCTGAGAATGGTAAACTATGTTTTCCATCCATGGAATACACTATGCTCTAGCAATAACATTGTAACATCAAATCTAAATGTTTTACTGCATTCAAAGCTCCTTAGGACGAGTATCATGTGTAATCAGGCGACATAAAAAAAAATCAGGATTCAACTTTTCACGTATTAGCTGAAGTGAATATATTTAAAAATGATCAATATACAGCATAATCAGAAAGACTGAAAAGATGGATCGACTGAAAACCAAGAACCAGGTTGGACCTGTAGCATGCAGTTATTCTCCTGTACCAAGAGGGGGCATAGTTTGACAGCGAGTGACAGTAATATGCTGCAACATATCAGGTATTTGTTTAATGTGCCAAAGTGTTATTAGAATATGTACACACACACACACACACACACACACACACACACACACACACACACACACACACACACAACACTAAAAAATACATAGCACACACACAAACGCACATAATAACGCACTGGATCATCAACCACACGCCCTTGCTGCTGTGTTCCCATTGGGGCTCAGAAGACCAGCATGAAACTGAAACTGTTTCTTATTGTTCCTTTCCATGATAAACAAATCTGATGCATTAATAAACATCACGATAAACACATCTGATGCATTAATAAACACCACGATAAACACATCTGATGCATTAATAAACATCACGATAAACACATCTGATGCATTAATAAACATCACGATAAACACATCTGATGCATTAATAAACATCACGATAAACACATCTGATGCATTAATAAACATCATGATAAACACATCTGATGCATTAATAAACATCACGATAAACACATCTGATGCATTAATAAACATCACGATAAACACATCTGATGCATTAATAAACATCACGATAAACACATCTGATGCATTAATAAACATCACGATAAACACATCTGATGCATTAATAAACATCACGATAAACACATCTGATGCATTAATAAACATTATGATAAACACATCTGATGCATTAATAAACATCACGATAAACACGTGTGATGCATTAACAAACAGGTAAGTGAATATTTGCATGGTTACATTAACTTTTCAGGTAAATGACAGGAAGAGATACTTAAATAGCTAAATGTGTGTTTGATATAATTTGGGGTAATAATAGTAATTCCCTTAAAATACAGGTTTAATTACAGATAAATGCACATATTGCACATTCGATATACTAAAAGCAATAAAAAAAGATACAACTGACAGGATACTAATATGCATTCCTGAGTGAATGACTACGTAAGTTCAGTCCAAGAATTACTTACAATATTGCACGTGATATGATATAACAACTGTACATGAATATGTATATACTGTACAGACCTGACTGAATAAATACATCCTGAGTGAATGAGTGATTACAGTCCAGAGTTACTCATGGATGGATGTATAATTGTTGTCTAATAGGCACCTCCTGTAGCGCTCTCTGGCACACTGTGGTGGGATCAGTCTGTGACTGAAGGTGCTCCTCTGCGTCATAAACATGGCATGCAGAGGGTGGTCTGTTGATCTGTTGGCCTGGTTGTTGATCTGTTGGCCTGGCTGTTGATCTGTTGGCCTGGCTGTTGATCTGTTGGCCTGGCTGTTGATCTGTTGGCCTGGCTGTTGATCTGTTGGCCTTGCTGTTGAACAGTTATGTTACAATAGTACAATGATGACCTTAGTTATGTTACAATAGTACAATGATGACCTTAGTTATGTTACAATAGTACAATGATGACCTTAGTTATGTTACAATAGCACAATGATGACCTTAGTTATGTTACAATAGTACAATGATGACCTTAGTTATGTTACAATAGTACAATGATGACCTTAGTTATGTTACAATAGTACAATGATGACCTTAGTTATGTTACAATAGTACAATGATGACCTTAGTTATGTTACAATAGTACAATGATGACCTTAGTTATGTTACAATAGTACAATGATGACCTTAGTTATGTTACAATAGTACAATGATGACCTTAGTTATGTTACAATAGCACAATGATGACCTTAGTTATGTTACAATAGTACAATGATGACCTTAGTTATGTTACAATAGCACAATGATGACTACAGTAATTATGCTATTATAATGTCCTGGGCCCAGATTCACAAAACCTTCTTAAGAAGCAATTTATTGTTAACTGCCATTTTCTTCTTAACTATAGACCTAATAAGAAAGTTAAGCAAAGGTTCTTGGAACATTTCTTACACTATTTCTTATGTTCCTACTTAGATAGATAGATAGATAGATAGATAGATAGATAGATAGATAGATAGATAGATAGATAGATAGATAGATAGATAGATAGATAGATAGATAGATAGATAGATAGATAGATAGATAGATAGATAGATAGATAGATAGATAGATAGATAGATAGATAGATAGATAGATAGATAGATAGATAGATAGATAGATAGATAGATAGATAGGTACTTTATTTCTCCCCCAGGGGGGAAATTTCATTGTCAAGCAGCTACAACAAAACTTAAGCAAAAAAAATAAAAAAATTATGAGATGGTATAGATACTGTGGTGTAGCAGAGATGGTATAGATACTGTGGTGAACCAGAGATGGTATAGATACTGTGGTGTAGCAGAGATGGTATAGATACTGTGGTGTAGCAGAGATGGTATAGATACTGTGGTTTAGCAGAGATGGTATAGATACTGTGGTGTAGCAGAGATGGTATAGATACTGTGGTTTAGCAGAGATGGTATAGATACTGTGGTGTAGCAGAGATGGTATAGATACTGTGGTTTAGCAGAGATGGTATAGATACTGTGGTGTAGCAGAGATGGTATAGATACTGTGGTGTAGCAGAGATGGTATAGATACTGTGGTTTAGCAGAGATGGTATAGATACTGTGGCGTAGCAGAGATGGTATAGATACTGTGGTGTAGCAGAGATGGTATAGATACTGTGGTTTAGCAGAGATGGTATAGATACTGTGGTTTAGCAGAGATGGTATAGATACTGTGGCGTAGCAGAGATGGTATAGATACTGTGGTGTAGCAGAGATGGTATAGATACTGTGGTGTAGCAGAGATGGTATAGATACTGTGGTGTAGCAGAGATGGTATAGATACTGTGGTGAACCAGAGATGGTATAGATACTGTGGTGTAGCAGAGATGGTATAGATACTGTAGTGTAGCAGAGATGGTATAGTTACTGTGGTGTAGCAGAGATGGTATAGATACTGTGGTGTAGCAGAGATGGTATAGATACTGTAGTGTAGCAGAGATGGTATAGATACTGTGGTGTAGCAGAGATGGTATAGATACTGTAGTGTAGCAGAGATGGTATAGATAATGTAGTGTAGCAGAGATGGTATAGATACTGTGCTGAACCAGAGATGGTATAGATACTGTGATGTAGCAGAGATGGTATAGATACTGTAGTGTAGCAGAGATGGTATAGATACTGTACAATAACACAGTGAGGACCTCAGTGGATATGGTATGATTTTGTTATGTGCTGTTACCTCTGTTACCACATTCGTATGACTGGTTATCCCTAGTTGAACTCAGAGTAGAACAAAGTTACCTTCGCTAACTCTTAAACCTGCTTCGTAGGATAGCCCTCTGCTCTAGCCAGTGGTTGAATTGGGCCAGTACACACCAGCATGGGGTCTTAACACACCTGTATGGAATAAGCACCACCACCTTTTTAATTTGACTTCAGGTACTGGCTCTTAATTGTCTCTAATTCTCCCTCCCTCCCTCCCTCCCTCCCTCCCTCCCTCCCTCCCTCTCTTTGTGTTTAGAGAGTTAGCGGGAGAGTTTGGGGGAGAGTTAGCGGGAGAGTTTGGGGGAGAGTTAGCGGGAGAGTTAGCAGGAGAGTGTGAATGCCACTAATTCCATAATCTCAGGGATTTACAGCGGCCCCGGACCCAACAGGCCTCAGCCAATCACACGCCTTAAGATTAATTTCCCTCTCCTGATGGCAATTATCCAATTAGATAGAAGAGAACGAGTGGAGAAAAGCGTGCTGCCCTTCTGTGAAAAAAATATTATGATTCATGTTAACCAACTGTTTCTGCACTGAAATAAGTAACCCTGCTGTTATGATATGATAAGACTGTTGCCTATTGTCTTTTATACACACAAGATACGGCTGTTCTACGATTGGTTACGAAATAGGTTTCTTATAAACAACGTTGGTAACTGTGTCATATTACACAAAGCGTGACACATCCGTTTTGAAGAGGTTTGAAGGTGAATTTATGTTAATCATAGGTCTGTTAATACAAAATATCACCAAGGTTGATGACGCAACAGCCAAAGGTTGAGGCAGAGCAGCGGGGAGATGTGACCTATTAAAACAGAAATTTCTGGGAATGATAGACAGGCTCCTGGGGTTTCAACGGTGTTGCGCAATTTTACCTCATCTCTAATTTAAAGACACAATCTGTGATATTTAAAGCCACTTTTGATCATTTGATATAATGAAACCAATTGATCCTTGGAGAATGACACTTAGAAATAAAATGAGTTTAGTTCAACTGGCTGCCATATTGTTGATATCCAAATTACTTAGTGAGCCTTTAAAGGTGTAATTTTATCACTTATTCATCGCACTTGACCCATACCTGGATGATGCAATCTCATCTTCACACTTCATCCTCACGAATTATCTTGGAGAGCGACAGTTGCAAAAGAGAAGGGAGTAGAAGAGTGATCAGGACTCATCGCCGTAATCATATAATTACAGGACTCATCGCCTAACATATAATTACACAGATCACACGTTTGCTTCACAACACAAATGTAACTTTTAGGCCTCCTCAGTGGTGTGACTACTAATTCACTTCCTCCAGGTTGAGGCAAGGAAGTAATTTACCACTGACACTCACATGTACTTCATGATTCACGTCACGTGGAGAGGTTTGGACCAACACGTGATTTAAAACATGATGGAGTCTCGGACACCACTGGTTCAGGACCTCACATGGACCCTCTGGTAAGACATGTGATGGCAACATGAGAGGCTGCCTGTCAATTACTGTGTATTGATAAAAAATACTGTCAATTCTGACCCCCTCAATGAAGAGTGGGAAGGAAATAGCTCAATACAATGAGGGGTTGACGCTGGTTGACTGACACACATAATGACTGACCCACTGATGGACAGTTCATCAGAGCAACTATAGAAGGAGTGATGTGGTTCAACACGTGTGGTGCACAAAGGCCCAAATAGACATCCAATTCCTTATATAATGCATTACTTTTGACCAGAGCAACACATGGTTTATAACAACCATATAGAGGAAAAAAATGTAGAGCCTAGCAATTCACATTAAAGTCATTTAGAATCCCATTTTATCCAGAGGAGCTAACAGAAGTGAGCAGATATATTTTCATACTTTTTGTTTTTAGTACTGGCCCCCCATGGGAATTGAACCCTCAACCCTGGTGTTGGAAGCACCATGCTCTACTGACAGAGCGACAGATATACGGGACCCAAAAGCGGACACGGAGGCAGAGATATGATTGACTGTTTAATATGATATTTGGGGCAGGACAGGTTCGTAGTCAATGACAGGCAATGTTCGTAACCGGGGATCAGAAGGATGGTAGTACAGAGGAGTAGGCAGGCTCGTAATCCGTAATGCAGGCAGAGTTCGTTTGGCAGCAGATCAGATGGTCGAAGGCACATGAGGGGCTAGACAGGAACGTAATCCAACAGGCAGGTAGAGGTCCAAATACCGGGAAACAGACTGGCAGAGTTAGTAATACAGGAGAGTGCTGGAAACGACTGACTAGGCAAGACGATCTGGCAAAACCCCAACAGAACCCAAGGGACTAAATACCCAAACTAATTAATGATGGAGATAGGGTGCACCTGGTGTGGGGAGGGGACAAACACAGACAGGTGAAACATATCAGGACATGACAGTACCCCTCCCCCTACGGGCGCCACCTGGCGACCGACCCGGGTGCATACCTGGCTGACCGGGATGCCGTCGATGAAAGTCGGCAATGAGCTCCGGGTCGAGGATGTCCCTGGTAGAGACCCAAGACCGCTCCTCTGGCCCGTAGCCCTCCCAGTCAACCAGATACTGGAAACCCCGGCCCCGGGGACGGACTCTCAGGAGGCGACGCACCGTCCAGGCAGGTTGGTTGTCAATAACCCGAGGAGGAGGGGCAGGCCTAGGAACAGGGGACAAAGGACAATGAGAGACAGGTTTTACACGGGACACATGAAAGGTAGGATTAATGCGGAGGGACCGGGGCAACATGAGGCGTACAGCTGAGCGGTTGACCACCCGGGAGATCTGATAAGGACCGATGTATCGGGATGAAAGCTTGCGACTCTCCACCCGAAGGGGCAGATCTCGGGTGGACAGCCACACCCTCTGGCCCACACGATAGTGGGGAGCCGGGGTCCTGCGACGGTCGGCCTGCCGCCGATACCTGGCATTAGTGCGTAGCAAAACCGCCCGAGTCTTTCTCCATGTCCGACGACAGCGCCTGACGAACAGCTGGGCCGACGGGACGCCAACCTCCTCTTCTTGCTCCGGAAACAACGGAGGCTGGTAGCCCAAGGAGCACTCGAAGGGGGAAAGCCCCGTAGCGGAGGAAGGCAGGGTGTTGCGGGCATATTCCACCCAAACAAGTTGCCGGCTCCAGGTGGTGGGATTGTCAGAAACCAGGCACCGAAGCACAGTCTCTAGGTCCTGATTGGCCCGCTCTGATTGACCGTTAGACTCTGGGTGGAATCCTGAGGACAGGCTGATAGACGATCCAATAAGGGTGCAGAAAGCCCTCCAGAACTGGGAGGTGAACTGAGGACCCCGGTCGGAGACAATGTCAGTGGGTAGTCCGTGGATCCGGAAAACGTGCTGCACCATCAATTGGGCCGTCTCCTTGGCTGATGGCAACTTAGGCAGGGGAATAAAGTGTGCCGCCTTCGAAAACCGGTCTACAACGGTGAGGATGGCGGTATTGCCGTCAGATAGTGGCAGACCTGTGACAAAGTCCAGGGAGAGATGCGACCATGGACGATGAGGGACAGGGAGAGGCTGCAGGAGACCAGCTGGGGCCTGGCGGGACGTCTTGCTTCGGTTGCATACCGTGCAGGCCGAGACAAAAGAGGGGACATCCACCCCCATGGTGGGCCACCAAAATCGTCGCCGTATAAATGCCAGGGTCCGACGAACGCCGGGGTGGCAGGTCAGTCTTGACGAATGGCCCCATTCCAGGACTCTGGATCGAACAGGGTCAGGTACAAATAGGCAGCCCGGCGGACCCCCTCCTGGGTCAGGGCTCGACTGCTGCGCATTACGCACCGCCTCTTCCACGCCCCAGACCAAGGACGTAGCCAGACAAGAGACCGGAAGAATGCGTTCATTTCCTTGGACCGCAGCAGTAGGACTGAACACCCGGGAGAGGGCATCTGGTTTCGTATTCTTTGAACCAGGCCGATAAGACAGGGTGAAATCAAATCGAGTAAAAAACAGAGCCCATCTGGCTTGTCGGGCGTTGAGTCTCCTGGCTGAGCGTAGGTACTCCAGATTTTTGTGGTCTGTCCACACAATAAATGGTTGTTCCACCCCCTCCAGCCAATGTCTCCACTCCTCCAATGCTGTCTTGACCGCCAGCAGTTCCCTGTTGCCGACGTCATAATTTGCCTCAGCAGGTGTCAGACGACGGGAGAGGAATGCACACGGATGCAGCTTTTGATCGTTGTCCGACCTTTGCGACAACACAGCCCCCACGCCGATATTAGAGGCATCCACCTCCACTACAAATTGCCGGGCTGGGTCTGGGTGAATCAAAATGGGGGCTGAAGTGAAGCGCTGTTTGAGGGCAGTGAATGCTTGGGCTGCTTGGGGTGACCACACAAAACTCACTTTAGTTGAGGTCAGGGCAGTGAGAGGGGCTGCCAAAATGCTGTAATTCCGAATGAATCGTCGATAAAAATTGGCAAACCCCAGGAAGCGTTGCAAATCCAGGCGTGAAGAGGGCTGTGGCCAATCAGTGACGGCTTGGATCTTGCCAGGATCCATCCGGATGCTACCCGCGGCCACTATGTAACCTAGGAAAGGAATGACCGAGCGATGGAACTCGCACTTCTCTGCCTTTACAAACAGCTGATTCTCTAATAATCGCTGGAGGACCTGACGTACGTGTGCTGTGTGTTCCTGGGCCGAGTGGGAGAAAATCAAAATGTCATCCAGATACACAAAGACAAAACGATTAATCATGTCCCGGAGCACATCGTTTACCAGAGCCTGGAAGACAGCGGGAGCGTTAGTCAACCCAAATGGCATCACCAGATATTCGTAGTGTCCACTAGCAGTGTTAAACGCAGTCTTCCATTCATCACCTTCTCTTATCCGTACCAAGTGGTACGCATTTCGGAGGTCCAGTTTTGAGAAGATTGTGGCTCCCTGGAGTAATTCAAAAGCGGAGGCCAGCAGAGGGAGTGGATATCGGTTCTTCACCGTGATGTCATTAAGACCCCGGTAATCAGCAGAAGAGGAAGATGGCCGAATAATCCCAGCCCTGAGGGAAGTCTCCACATAATCTGCCATGGCCTTAGTCTCCGGACCGGACAAGGAATACAGACGTCCACGGGGGGGTGATGTGCCTGGATGGAGGTCTATGGCACAGTCGTATGGCCGATGGGGTGGTAGCGAGGTAGCCCGAGATTTATTGAAAACCTCCCTTAGATCCCAGTATTCGGGGGGAACAGATGACAAATCGATGTCCTCCGTGGCCTGTGAAACCTGTCTGGTTATAACATGAGGTGCAGCCTTCAGACAATGAGCAAGGCAAAAAGGGCTCCAGTTAATAACAGAACCGGTAGTCCAATCTATGTGAGGGTTGTGCTTAACAAGCCAAGAATGGCCTAACACAATTGGAGCATTAGGGGAATGTAGGGGCAGGAACTGGATCTCCTCCCTGTGGTTGCCAGACAGAATCAGAGTAACGGGCATCGATATCTGAGACACCTGCCCAATAGAACGACCGTCCAGGGCAGTGGCCTCGATGGGTGTGCTTAGAGGGCGTGAAGGAATGCCTAATTTGACCAGAAGGGAATTATCAATAAAACAATCGTCAGCCCCTGAATCCATAAGGACATTTACTTTAAGGGTTTGGGAATCCCAAATAATGGTGGCAGGAAAAGGAAAACGAACCGGGGGTACCCATGGAGTTTTGGTTTGACTCACCCGTATTCCTGCAGTTACAAATGAGCCCGCCCTTTTTAACGGACAACCGGCTGCATAATGTCCCTTCTTTCCACAGTAGAGACAGCTGCGACTGTCTATCCTGCGTTGACGTTCCTCGGCCGTCAGTTGTGTCCTTCCTATCTGCATGGGTTCAGATGTCAGGACTTCGGACTCACTCGATGGTTCTCGGAAGTATTCGGGTGGTGCCGTTACTCCCGGTGACGCTCTGCTACCCAATCCGCCGAAATGCGGAAGTGCCTGGGCAGGACGACGATTTTCTCTCTCCCGGTTACGTTCCTGAAGCCTACTGCCAATACGCATGGCAATGGCGATGAGGCTGTCTAAACTGGGAGGCACCTCTCGGGCGGCGAGTTCATCTTTGATGGAATCACATAATCCATCGTAAAATGCATCGAGCAGAGCCTCGGAATTCCATGAGCACTCCGCTGCCAGGGTACGGAATTTAATGGAGTAATCCGACACGCTGCTAGTCCCCTGTTTTAGATGTAGCAGCTGACGTGCCGCTTCTCTTCCGGATACTGGAGCATCGAAAACTTTTTTTACCTCCGTAGTGAACGCTGCTAGATTGTCACAAACGGGAAGTTGCTGGTCCCATATCGGCGTAGCCCAGGCCAGGGCTCGCCCAGTCATCATGGTTATCATATAGGCGACCCGTGACTTTTCTGTGGGAAAAGAGGATGGCTGCAGTTCGAAGATACGCGAGCACTGGGACAAGAAAGGACGACAATAACTTGAATCACCAGAGAACCGTTCGGGGGCAGGTAAGTGCGGCTCTCTTAGGGACACCGGGGAAGGTGTTGGGTTGCTGGGTATAGGTGGGACAGGAGACGGGAGGGAAGCGCTCTGTGCCGGTAGTGCCAGTGTTAATCTCTCCAAGTGTTTGAGCAGGCATTCGGTGGCTCGCTGCTGGTTCTCTCTCTGCTCACTGAGTTCCTCTGCTATTGAACGTAGCACCTCCTCGTGTCGACCCACAACAACCTCTTGGTGGGCTATTGCGTTCTGCAGATGGGTCAACTCCGCTGGGTCCGTCATGGCCAGATCGTTCTGACAGAGCGACAGATATACGGGACCCAAAAGCGGACACGGAGGCAGAGATATGATTGACTGTTTAATATGATATTTGGGGCAGGACAGGTTCGTAGTCAATGACAGGCAATGTTCGTAACCGGGGATCAGAAGGATGGTAGTACAGAGGAGTAGGCAGGCTCGTAATCCGTAATGCAGGCAGAGTTCGTTTGGCAGCAGATCAGATGGTCGAAGGCACATGAGGGGCTAGACAGGAACGTAATCCAACAGGCAGGTAGAGGTCCAAATACCGGGAAACAGACTGGCAGAGTTAGTAATACAGGAGAGTGCTGGAAACGACTGACTAGGCAAGACGATCTGGCAAAACCCCAACAGAACCCAAGGGACTAAATACCCAAACTAATTAATGATGGAGATAGGGTGCACCTGGTGTGGGGAGGGGACAAACACAGACAGGTGAAACATATCAGGACATGACATCTACCAACTGAGACACACAGGACTGATGTTACACAAAGTGTGAAAACAATTTTCTGAGGAGGTTTGAAGGGGAATTTATGTTGATCTTAGACCTGCTAATAAAAAATATAATATACCTTACCCTCCTCCTAATCTATCACGTGATTCTACTAATTAGCTTCTGACTTGATTACTAGTAGATGAAACTGCTGTGTTACAACGAGGTTGGAGCAGAAGCCTGCACCCTGCATTCATAACCCAAATTCTCCAACATGCTGACCTCTGACCTCTGGGAAATTACCTCCATAATATCATGCTTGACAGCTAAATGCAACAAAACATTATTTATTTAAAAAAGCGATCTAATAATATGTGCTTTGCACACTAATTTGTTTATAAGCATTTTTCAGCGAGTTCAAAGCAATTTTACCTCATCTCTAATTTAAAGACACACTGATATTTAAAGCCACTTTTGATCATTTGAAACCCATTGATCCTTGGAGAATGTCACTTATAAATAACATGAGTTTACTTCAACTGGCTGCCATATTGTTGATATCCAAATTAATTATTCATTTTATCTCATCACGTATTCATCGCACTTGACACGTACCTGGATGATGCAAGAACTACGGAAATAGTCCCACCTCACCCTCACCAGTTAATACGATGGAGATCTACGAAACAGAGAAGAGGTAAAACAGAAATAGTCCCACCTCACCCTCACCGGTTAGTATGATGGAGAGCTATGAAACAGAGAAGAGGTGAATCACTACGCTGTTGGTATTTACCCCATACGACTGGAAAAAATCCACTTGAATGCCCCTCAAAAAACGGGTAATTACTAGTCGGAAACTTATCCTTCATCCCTGAGCCCCGAATTCTCACACATGCTGACCTCTGGGAAATTACCTCCAAAACATCATGTTTGGCAGTTAAATATAACAAAACATTATTTATAAAAAAAAGTGATCTAATAATATGCTTTTTGCACACTAATTTGTTAATCAGCGTTTCTCAACGAGTTCAAAGCACGTGATTGCATCCAGTTGGTAATTTACACCTTCCCACTCGGTTATGAACGCATCATTAGTTTCTCTCCAGAAGGAGTGTTGACCTAGCCTGGTCCCAGATGTGTTTGAGATGTATGACCAACCCTGCCATGACCATAGGAGTTGGAAGACAGCACAAACAGATCCAGGACCAGGCTAAGTTGGTCACCCCTGACTTAGAGAATAGGGTGTCATTTGAGTCACAGCTTCAGTCAGGGTGGGGGTGTGGATGGCGTGAGAGCTGGGACTGTTGCGTGTGAGAGGGACCAGGAGGCAGGTGAACTACTGAATGAGTCATTATGCACCTCAGAGCCACTACACAGGTGTCAGGTTTCACAGACAATCAGAGTGATGCTGAGGCTGGGGTGCTGACTGTTCAGTGTTCAGTCAGGCTGCAGCTTGGTGTTTTTACTAACTAATGTTTTGACTAAACAGCTGGGTGTTTTGACTAACCAGCTGTTTTGACTAACCAATACATGTCAACAACTATTTCAGTCTGTGAAGTCAAGCCACCTGTTGATTAGCTCCATGATATCGATTGTATATTAAGCACTATCCAAAATAATGTTTTTTGTTTAAAAGGAGGAACACTGCCTGCACACTGCAAACAAAGGTCTTTAACTACAAACTCATATCCATCAAAAAACTGCATGGACTATATATTTTACAAAATGGTGTATAGTTCAAAGATATGGTAGAGCTAGATGGAGGAATCATTTCAAAGTAATATGCTTTTGTCAATACTCTCTATTTTGTATAGCCAGAAAGTTCATTGCAGACACTTTTCTTAGAAGTAAATTGAAACCTTTTGAAATAACAACAAAATCAGTTGGTGTGCATTATCTGGAAAGATTAGTGGACCACATAAACCCAGTGTCCCTGAATCACCTGTGATTTTAGCTGGCCTCTTCTGGGAACACTAACAGAACAGAATGTGTTTAAACCATCCACCGGTTTATTTCACTCAGTTTTCTCTGTTACCAGCAAACATAGGTCATCCTGGTCGATGCTGTTCTACCCAGCAACTGAGGGAACAGGGTTCAACAGGTTCTTACCCTCCAAACACGCCTCCTGAGTGGGTTGCTTTAGGTAGGGGTGTCCTCACGTCTGCCTGGATCGATAGAGCTGAGTTATTTTCCAGTCAGAATAGCTGATTAGGGTAGACTGAGACCTGGCCTCAGAGGCATGGAGAAACCTGACAAACAGGTAATAGGACTAATAACATGGTAATAACATGATAGTAACATAATACGGAGCCAGCTTATTGGACAGTTGTGACATATGGCTGCATTTAGACAGGCAGCCCAATTCTGGTCTAATACAGTCTTGTGTGGCTCAGTTGTTTTGACATGTTGACCTGGCTGGATACCAATCAGTAAAGTACAGTATGACGTATGTTAGTGTGAAATGTTTAACGTTATCAAAGCAATATTACATTATAATCTCTCTACTTCTTTGAATTGTAGAAACCCATTTCCCATGAACCTAAAATAAATAGCTTTTCTCTGACGCATGTTGGTCATTAGTGCAAATTCTTCAGTAGAAAAGTTCTTAGGAAGAAAGTATTATATTTGAGCCAGGAAAATGAATTGGAGCTTTGTGTCCATGGTGGAGATGGACTGTCCAGAGGCCAGTTCTGGCAAATGCCTGATGGGCTGGTCCATCTTTAGCCCAGTGGACCAGTCTTAGAGGTTTTGAGCATAATTATTATTTTTTGGCTTGTAATGGGTGCCTCTAGGAACAAAATAGGCCGGTGTGGGGGCCTTGAGGAAAACAATCTGCAGATGTGGGGGCCTCAAGGAAAACAATCTGCAGATGTGGGGGCCTTGAGGAAAGCAATCTGCAGATGTGGGGGCCTCAAGGAAAACAATCTGCAGATGTGGGGGCCTCAAGGAAAACAATCTGCAGATGTGGGGTCCTTGAGGAAAACAATCTGCAGATGTGGGGGCCTTGAGGAAAACAATCTGCAGATGTGGGGGCCTCAAGGAAAACAATCTGCAGATGTGGGGGCCTTGAGGAAAACAATCTGCAGATGTGGGGGCCTCAAGGAAAACAATCTGCAGATGTGGGGGCCTCAAGGAAAACAATCTGCAGATGTGGGGGCCTTGAGGAAAACAATCTGCAGATGTGGGGGCCTTGAGGAAAACAATCTGCAGATGTGGGGTCCTTGAGGAAAACAATCTGCAGATGTGGGGTCCTTGAGGAAAACAATCTGCAGATGTGGGGGCCTTGAGGAAAACAATCTGCAGATGTGGGGGCCTTGAGGAAAACAATCTGCAGATGTGGGGGTCTTGAGGAAAACAATCTGCAGATGTGCGGGCCTTGAGGAAAACAATCTGCAGATGTGGGGTCCTTGAGGAAAACAATCTGCAGATGTGGGGGCCTCAAGGAAAACAATCTGCAGATGTGGGGGCCTTGAGGAAAACAATCTGCAGATGTGGGGGCCTTGAGGAAAACAATCTGCAGATGTGGGGTCCTTGAGGAAAACAATCTGCAGATGTGGGGGCCTTGAGGAAAACAATCTGCAGATGTGGGGGCCTTGAGGAAAACAATCTGCAGATGTGGGGGCCTTGAGGAAAAGGGCCGGTTTCTGGTCCCAGTTCGTCCCCTGTCCATGGTAAAGCTAAGCTAAAGAGCGAGAGGTTCCTCTGCTGTACAGAGAAGGTCACTGACCCTGAGAGTCAGTCAGCCTTAGAGTCACAATCACTATTTTTTTCTCAGCTGTTCTTTCCATCCGTCAGCAAAAGTCAAGGGTGCCTTGGTAAAGATAAACTACTCCCATTGTCAACCGTTTCAAACTAGTGTGTGTGTGTGTGTATGTGTGTCTTTGTCTGTCTGTGACTTTCCTGGCCTTCGAGCTTGATTAAGGGGTTCATCCATGAATGCAGACTGGAGTATTTCCGGTAAAGTATTTCTGTCTGACTTATGGATGAGACTGAGTTACACCTGGGTAATGTCTCCCTCGTCACCATTTAGACCACAGGGTCGCTGATGTTGGAGTACAGAGCAGAGCTGTATCACGTACAGCGCCAAGGACATAGTAAATGTGTGTGTGTACGTGTGTACGTGTGTGTGTACACGTGTGTGCCTGTGTACGTATGTTCAGACCATGTGAGTTTATGTTTGCACTATATCATATGGAAAGTTGAATTACGTGTAATCCCACCATCCCTATGAGCTACTGTAGAACTCTCAGATGATTCTATGTTCTATTCCTTCTCCCTATCTGTCCCTGAGCCAGAGGTCGCCTCTTCTCATTGGCTGCTAATACTGTGGTGATGTTAGCCAGATGTGTCTTTACATTAAAAATATGTTCTTTCATCATCCTTTTGAGCCCACCCATAAGATAAGGTGTTCTGTACACCAAAGCCACACTTTGTGAACATGACCAGCTCTCATAACTCCAGAGACATTCCTGGATCAGGACTTTCACCCTATAACTGTCTGGGGATTATGCATTCTCATATGTTCACACACGCGCACGCACGCACGCATGCACGCACACACACACACACACACACACACACACACACACACACACACACACACACACACAGGAACCTAGGAAGAAACCTAGGGAGGAAGCAGACTCTGAGGGGTGGCCAGTCCTCTTCTGGCTGTGCCGGTTGGTGATTGTAAGAGTACATGGCTATTAAGGCCAGATCGTTCTTCAAAGATTATCAAACGTTCATAGATTACCGGCAAGGTCACATAATAATCACAGTGGTTAAGAGGGTGCAACAGGTCAGCACCTCAGGAATAAATGTCAGTTGGCTTTTCATAGCAAAGCATTCAGAGGTCAAGACAGCAGGTGCAGTAGAAAGGGAGAGATTTACATTTCACTGTGGCCCTGTCCTGGGGTATCGTCAGACCAACCAGGCAGGATATTAACCCACTCACTTTGCCAAAGCACAGCCACCACACCACTAGAGGGATATCAACAGATCACCAACTTACTACACTGAGACAAGGCTGAGTATAGCCCAGCGCACGAGCCTGAGGGGGCACAACACCAGACAACAAGATCACGTCAGTGACTCAACCCACTCAAGACGAGTACAGCAAAAAAAGCCAGGCACGACGTGACGCACCCCTACTAGGGACGGCATGGAAGAACACTAGTAATCTGGTCAGAGGCAGAGAATCCCAGTGGAGAGAGGGGAGCCGGCCAGGCAGAGACAGCAAGGGCGGTTCGTCACTCAGTGCCTTGCCGTTCACCTTCGCACCCCTGGGCAGTAAAAGTAAAAACTTAAAGGTTGATACAGTGTCTGCGTCTCTCACATGGATAGGCAGACCATAAAAAATGTAGCTCTATAAGAGAAAGCCCCGCCTCGAGCTGGTTGCTTAGAAGTTCTAGTGACAATAAGGAGTCCTGCATCTTGTGACTGTAGCTTACACATCAAAGCAGGGCCTTTGGTGTGTGTGTGTGTGTGTGTGTATGTGTGTGTATATGCAGTAGTTACATAATGGTTGTGACTGGTGACTGTGAGGAAGTCAAGGTGATTCTCTAGATACGGAAGAAGAGGAGGCTGCCCAGCGTCAGTGGTAACAGATCTGTCTGTCTGCTGTCTGTCATCTACAGCCAACAGTCTGATAGTAGAGACAAGGATAAAAGAACAGAGACAGAGACAAAGAGAGACCAGGGACAGATAGAAGCCTCCTGTAAGGCCACTGCCAAGCCAATTAAAACAAACCCAAAGAGAGAGCAGAGGGGGAATGAGGTAGAGAAGGGGTCGGTCATTCTCTGTATCTGGGACCTTGGGCAGTCACACTCAGCTCAGCCGATAGCAGGATACAGGAACACAAGGTCAGGGCCTTAATCTCTCTGGTCTGCCTGCTGAACTGGAACCCAAGGACCTGGAACATCCATTAGCAACAGGTGATGCACACCATGGGTCCCGCTAGCCCTGCTAAATGACTCCTGGGTCAACAGAGTCTGCCTGTGATCTTCCCAATGCACAAGGATAATTAAACATAATAGGTTCTGTCTACTTTCTGTGCAGTAGTGACTGGAAGCCGCCCGGCTAAGACAAACAGGTGCAGTCTAGAAAAGTAAAAAACTATACGTACTGTGAACACACACTGACGTACAGACAAACACACACACAGTGTACCCAGTCACCTGTGATGTAATGTAAACTCTGAGCTGCCAGTTTGTCATATTGGTAGATTTCCAATTCTTTAGAAGAGTCATACATATTGATAACCTCTGTTTTTCCAATCCCTGTATCCTCGTTTGGCCCAACATGATTATTGATGAAAAGACTCTATCATACAGCATCCCTAACTGTATAATACAGGCTGCTGGAGGCTAGTGAAGAACCCCAGGCCTCCTGTCTTTACCTCAGGAAACCTGCCTGGAACTTATTCTGGAAACATTTGTTTTTACAGCTTATTCAGTTTCACAGACAGACACAGAGACAGAGACAGACAGACAGAGAGAGAGAGAGAGGCAGACAGACATGCCAGCTCGTGATTCATTCAAAATTTTGATTACTAAGAGTGAGACAAACGGATCAAAATTTTTCATAAAAATACTACTAATTAACCCAGACAACTGAAGATCCAAAACGGAAATCAAAATAATCGACACCGTGAGTAAAAACAAACTTTATAAATCGATCAAGCTAGCTAACTCAAATTTGAAACCTCAACCGTTAGCGGCACCTATTGTTTATCGTTGGTAACCATAGCAACATGGCTTCCGAAGCAGCGCTAGCAGTGAAGAAAGCAGCAGAGAACGTTAAACTTTCCCCTCGTTTTTTCAAAATCCCACCCCATCTTAAATCAGAGAAGGGAAGAATTATGTTTAAACAAAACATACAGTGGGAAAACCCAGATACGTTGTTTGCTGACTGCTCACACAACGGGACGGTTACCAACTTACTGTTCTACAGTGAACACACCACTGCCTGGCATACAGCCATAACCAGCCACTTCCCTCACACAACAAAAAAGGGGATCTGCAAGGGAAGGCAAATTCAAATTTTTGAGGATAGTGAAAAGTCACAGGAAAATAGACTTCTGACGGTAAATATATATCAAAATGGCACCGTAATGGTCCAGGGAAGTGAGGCTGCACTCAGTTCTTTTTTGCAGGACTCTCCCGTTCTAGGGAACCTAGCCGCGGCAAAAAGGGACAAGAACAGCACCCCAGTATCCCCCTCTCCAACGGATACCCCAACAGCAGTTCTGCCCCAGCTCCAGGACATAGATCGATCCCTCCCCCTCCCTGTACACAACCATCAGAATAATGATGGCAACATCATACAGCTGCTAAGGGAGAAGCTGTCTCAGTTGGAACTAGAGGTGACTGAGCTCAGAGAGCAACTTCCTTACTACACTGAGCCTCTACAGGACCAGCTGAACCAGTGGCGGACTCAACTAAAAACATCAGTCCAGGAGCTGAGAGAGAGCTTCAGCACAGCGCTGGAGGAGGAGAAAGGGGCCATGCGAAGAGAACTAGCGCAGGCAAAGAAGGAGATGGCATCAGAGCAATCTGTCATTAAAATGGTACTACATCCGAAAGAAGAGTCAAAAATCTCTATAGAACAGCTGCAGCCCCTCAACACTACAAAACCTTCTTCCACTAACCCCCCGTCAACCACCTCCTTACCCTGCACCGTCCCCCCCATACCCACATCCCCAGTCCACAAGGAGGCACACACAAGGATGACAACTGCAGAGAGAAGCTCCTCGGACGCCCCTGACACCCCTTCACATACCCCCCCAATACACAGGTCCTGCATAAACCAGCCCCTGTATGTGAAACCACCACTATGGTAAGAGTCACAGAGGTGGCCATCCTCATTGATTCAAACAGGAAATATATCGATGAGGAGAAATTATTCCCCAACCACAAGGTGGTCAAATTCTGGTGCCCAAAAGTGCAGGATGCACTAAATATTATATCCAAGCCTGACTTCGGAACACCAGGCCACATTATCATCCACAGTGGCACCAACAACATGAGAGATGATAAGGAGAGAGTAGGCAGCCTGGTCAGCAGAATGGCAGAGAAAGCCTCTGAGTCTTTCCCTAACTCCCGCATCACCATCTCCACTCTGCTGCCCCGCAAAGATTTCCATACCATCCAGAGAGTGAACGCTGACATCACAAGAGGTTGTGCCAGGATCCCGAATGTGCACGTTGCTCAACACCCGACCATCACCCCTGAGCACCTGTACGACCACTCCCACCTGAGGAAACAGTCAGTGGGACTGTTCACCAAGACCTTGAAGGATGTGGCACTCGGCAGACCAACACTGCGTGCCCAACAGGACAGACGACCACCCAGGACCACCTTCCAGATGTCATCACCACGCAGAGTCGCCTACCAGACTATGTCATCACCAACAAGCCACAGGCACCCTCGACACCAACCGAGACCCAGCACAACCTACAGGACCCACCCACCACCAGATCACCGCTCCCCCAACGAAGCCGCCAGAATGGACCAGGGCCAATATACTACCCCACAATAGAGCACCACTACTACCAGACAACAGAGTCAGCACCACGACCCAGTCTTGCCCCCACTTCTTCTCAGGTGGCACCGCAACAGAACCGGCGCAGCTATTCGGAGGCTCTCACTGGACCAGATAACTCTGTGGGACTGAGTGAGATCAAACAGCTCCTCCACTACATCTACACTAAACTACAGCAACAAAAAAAACTCACACTGACACAACCACACACACACACTCACACTGACACTGACCCATCGTCACTCACACTAACCAGATATAGACACTCACACTGACCCATCCACACACACTCACACACACACACACAAACACACACACACTGACCCATTCACAAACACACACACACACACACTGACCCATCCACACTCAATCACGCACACACACATTAACATACACAATCAATAACTCAAACTCACCCAAACACCCACACATACATTATCTTACACAGTGGAGGATATGAACAGACACACTCACACGTACATATATAAACACCTACATGACACTTTGGAGAAACAATATAATCTGAGGAATGTTCTGTATTGTCTCACCCTTAGTAACCTAGTTAGTCTTAGAAATATAGTCGCTCTCTTGTAATAGTCATTCTTAATATTCATACTTTTTGCAATGAGACCACTATCAATTAGCATGTGGAACATCCAGGGCCTAAACTCGACAGCCTTAGGACTGAAGAGTCTGGCCCTGGAATTCAACAAAAACGTAAAAGATGATGATATCATTATTCTGCAGGAGACATGGTGTAAGGCAGATATAGTCACGCACTGTCCCACAGGCTACAGAGAAATAATTTTACCATCCCAAAAACACATCTCTGTCAATAGAGGCAGAGATTCTGAAGGAATGATTATATGGTACAAATCCCAACTACAAAACCTAATTGACCCCCATAAAATGGGCAAATATCACATTTGGCTTAGACTAAAAAAATAACTTACACTGACAGGAAAAAACGTGTTCCTGTGTGCAACTACGCCTCCCCCCTCAGAATCCCCCTATTTCTCAGAAGAAATATTCTCCACCCTTGAGGAAGAGACGAGCTACTTCCAGGCCCAGGGAAATGTGCTCATCTGTGGGGACAAAATGCACGCACAGGAACAGTACCTGACCAAATGAGCACACGAGGGGACAGCTATATCACAGGCCAAGCTGTCTCTAATCCTTTTAACCTTTCCTACAGGAACAACAGTGACAGCATAGTCAACAAGAATGTTAAAGACCTATTGCAGCTCTGTCGAAGCCTGGGTCTGTACTTTATCAATGGTAGGTTACAGGGGGACTCTTTAGGAAGATTCACATATTGCTCTCCTCTTGGCCAAAGCACAGTAGACTACATGATAACAGACATGGACCCTTTCTTTCTCAGCTCATTCACTGTTAAGCCACTAACACCTCTGTCTGATCACAGCCAAATTACCCTGTTCCTCAAAAGATCAGACATAGAAGCAACCACAAATTCACAGCCCAATAAACTGTACAACATCAAACATTCATACAGATGGGCTCAAAACAGCACAGAGGAATACCAGAAAGCAATCAGTAACCAAAAAATCCAATCAACCCTAGACAACTTTCTGGATACAATGGACGCTCACAGTAAAGAAGGCTTCAATCTAGCTGTAAATAAGATCAATCATATATTTAGGCAAACAGCAAAAGCAGCACAATTAAAGCTGGGATCAAACAAACCAAACAGAAATACAGAAGACAAATGGTTTGATACAGATTGTAAAAACATTAGAAAAAAACTTAGAACACTATCGAACCAAAAACACAGAGACCCAAACAACAGAGAACTACGCCTTCAGTACTGTCAGAATCAAGAAATCCCAGTACAACAGAAAGCAACTGACACTAATTGAGGAGTCCATAAATAAAAACAACTTCTGGCAAAATTGGAAAAACCTAAACAAACCCAAACAACAGGAATTAGCGATACAAAATTGTGACATTTGGACAAAACACTTTAAAGCACTCTACAACACTGTTGACATTCAGGATAATACTGAACAGTGCCAAATTTATGAAAAGTTGAACAAACTGGAAAGATCTATAAAGGACTACCAAAATCCTTTAGACTCCCCAATTACTGAGCAGGAGCTCCTTAAAAAACATCAAGCCCTCAAATCAAAAAAAGCATGCGGACCTGATGGGATCCTAAATGAGATGCTCAAATTCACTAGTGAAAAATATCAATTGGCTATATTACAATTGTTTAACTTGATCCTGAGTGTAGGTTACTTTCCTGACATCTGGAACCAAGGACTAATAACACCAATCTTTAAAAACTGAGACAAATCTGACCCTAACAACTACAGAGGGATTTGTGTGAACAGTAACCTGGGGAAGGTTTTCTGTAGTATTATAAATGTAAGAGTCCTAAACTTCCTTAATAAGCACAATATCCTGAGTAAAAGCCAAATTGGATTTATACCAAAACAGAACAACAGATCATATTTACACCCTACACACCCTAATAGATAAACACGTCCACAAAAATAAGACAAAACTCTATTCTTGCTTTATTGACTTCCAAAAAGCATTTGATTCTATCTGGCATACAGGACTGTTCTACAAAGTCATTGAAAGTGGTGTAGGGGGTAAAACATATGACATTGTAAAATCAATGTATACAGGCAACATGTGTAGCATAAAAATTGGCAAGAAACAAACTGAATCATTTAACCAAGGGCGGGGCCTCCGCCAGGGTTGCAATCTTAGCCCTGTGCTATTTAACATTTACATCAATGAATTGGCCAATATTCTAGAAAAGTCCTCAGCCCCTGGTGTTAGTCTCCACAATTCGGAAGTTAGATGCCTGCTCTTTGCAGATGACCTGTGCCTGCTTTCACCCACAGCACATGGCCTACAGCAGAGCTTGGACCTGCTAGAGCAGTACTGTCAGACCTGGGCCCTGACAGTAAACCCCAAAAAGACCAAAATAATGATTTTCCAGACAAATAAAACCAAAGTTCTCAATTGGTGCAAAACATATAGAGTATTGCACACAATACAACTATTTAGGTTTAAAAATAAGTTTGACTGGACACCTAAATAATGCAGTGAATGAACTGAGAGACAAAGCACGCAGGGCATTCTACGCCATTAAAAAACAAATCCAAATTGAAATACCTATTACAATTTGGCAAAAACTAATTAAATGCGTGATTGAACCAATCACACTCTATGGCAGCGAGGTGTGAGGTCCACTTTATTGCGTCATGCCAATAAAGTGAATTGAATTGAATTGAGAGGGACAGAGAGAGAGAGAGAGAGAGAGAGAGAGTTCCGAGCAGAGCAGCAGCACAAAATATGAGCTCCTGATTTTTCTTTCATATTTATTGTTTTAAGATGAGATAAACTTTCAATTAAGTAACTTAATAGAAGTCAAGAATTTACAATTCTCCTGAGGATGAAATAACATTCATGATGGACTAACAGCTGGATCTATTGAAGAATACCTACTACTCTACTACCCTGACCACTGGACAGCCGAGGGTCTAGCAGCTATCTAGCAGCTAGCCAGTTAGCCAACAAACATCCAGAGAAAGAAAGGGATCGTCCCTGTCAGATACTTCAAGAAGTGGGAAACCAGAAATAACATCAAGAAAACAAGACAGGTGAACATATTTTTACAATATCCTTTGAATTACAGTTGGACTAGTTAGCAACTGGGTTGAACAAGAGTAAAAGCATTTGGGCTAGCTAACATCCAGGCTGTTAGTTTAAGCCAGTTAAATCTGCCTTTTTTAAGACCAGTGTAGCAACAGCCTGTGGAAATCTGCCCCTTTTCTAAGACCAGCATAGCAACAACCTGTGAGAATCGGCGGGAAAATCTGCCCATCCCCCACCACCCGACAGAACACATCAGCATAGTAACAGCATAGCAACAGAAGAAAAAAATAAATAAAAAATAAGTCCAATAAGGAGATGCCTCCCCTCCCCCTCTACACTGAGGCCATCCCTATAGACTATCCCCCAGCTACAAAAAATGAAAACACACGCAAACAGTACAAACAGAAACTTCTAAGAGAGAAACCAGAAACTCTGTTTGCAGATCTTTTTAAAAACGGCGACATTAGTAACCTCATCTTATTCACAGAACAACCAACTGCATGGCATAGTGCAGTGAAAGACCACTACCCCTCAATCAAAAGAGAAGGAATTTGTAATGGGTGGAAAATAAAAATCAAAGACACAGAAGACACAGATACTGTCATGACCACTGTCAATGTCTACAAAAATGGAACCATTCTAGTGCAGGGAAACCTGAGTCAATTCCAGGCAGACTTTAACTTAATAAAAGAGAGAGCCCAGCTAGAGAAATCCAGTCTAGGAGAAGTCCTTTCCACCATGGATGAAACAGATAACACCCACCCCCCAGAGTACCTCACAGAACAAACCCCTAAAGAGAGTGATCCCCCAAACCCAGAACCTTCTTTACACATTATCATCAATGACCTAATCAAGAAGTTTGCCCTAATGGAGGTAGAACAAGTGCTACTCAGAGAAAAGATGAACAAACAACAGCCTGAGACAGACATCTCTCAGAGGAGAAACACAGAACAAGATGACTATGGCTCTACAGCACAACTAAGAAACATAGAACAAGAGAAAGAGAAACACACAAGAGAAATAACAAAACTCACAGCAGAGGTAAGAGAGCTACAGAGAGACAGAGAGAACAGCAAGACAGAAGTGGACAAACTCAAACAGCAACTACAGAACAGAGAAAAATAACTATGTTCCTTAAAAACCCAACTGCATACCCACCTCGAGACCTGCCTGAGTACCAGAGAAGAACCCACCCCAACCAACCAGATCTGTATAGCTCAGCCAACATCTCCCCCCACCCCCCCACTGCACAACACCCCAACTCACAGCCCCCCTTCTACTCCTCCTCTGACACCTACCAGCCCATGTTCTACCTCACACACCCCAACTCCAATAACCACCAGCCCCCCTTCTAACCCACCCACCCCTTCCACATTAGCCCAAAGTCTACCAACCTCCAGTCTACACCATCCAGACCAGAGCAGACTGACATCATCCTACTCATGGACTCCAATGGCAAATTTCTTCAGGAAAGTAAACTCTTCCCTCATCAACAAACTAAAAAGATGTGGTGCCCTACAACCCAAAGTGCAATGGAGCTCCTCAGCGAGACTCAGCTGGGATCACCAAGCCATATAATAATACACACTGGAACCAACGACCTGCATGCACAACAAGAGAGGGTAGCCACATCACTAAACAGGGTAATAGAAAAGGCCACCTCCACTTTCCCCAACACAAAGATAGTGATATCCACTCTTCTCCCGAGAACAGATTTCCACCCAGCCACTATCCAACGCATCAACGCCAGTCTTTCCAGAGATTGTGCCCTGAAACCAAATGTTCACTTGGCCCGCCATCCTACCCTAAACCTAGACTGCCTCTATGACCATGTACATCTTTACAAAGAGGTAGTTCCCACTTTCGCCAAAACATTGAAAGATGTGGCCCTGGGACGTCAGACCATTACATCCCACAGGACCAACAGACCAGCTCCTACACCACTCAGACCGACAAAACACCCCAACAGACCTAGAACCAAAGCCCCCCCACCGAGAGAAGAGTATCGCCAACCACACAACCTCCCACACCCATCCCAGCTGAAACCCCCTCCAACCTACTACGGATATGAACTTCACCCAGCCAAACCTGAAGCTCTCCTGCCCCCATCAACACACCGACTCACCCAACAAGAACCACACACAGACAGACGGACCTACGCAGAGACTGTGAAAGGAATAACAAACCCAACCCCTGTACAAACCAACATCCCCTCAAATTCCCCAACCTCAGCCCACCCATCCCAATCACTACAAGATGTATTACATCAGATGGTAAATCTTCTTTGCTCTCGTCTTATGAACCAGTGATGTAGATATGTATGTATGTGCATGAAAAAAAAAAAATATATATATATTGTATTTTGAAGGTATTCAAAGAACACCTTACTTTATTATTATTATTTAATTTTTTTATTTTATTTTTCTTGACAGTTAGAGTATTATATATGTTTAATTGAAATATTTTGAATGTATATCTCATCTTAAACACTGTAAATATCATCCCTAAAATATATGGATTTTAAGTCATTCACTATCTCATGTTGGAACATCCAAGGAATAAGATCTGCTTTTGGCCTTAAGAGCAGAGATATAGACTTTATAAGAGAAGTTATAGGTTCTGATGTTATTGTTCTACAGGAAACATGGAATAGAGGAGAAGGATCCACTGGTTGTCCATTAGGCTACAGGGAGATTATTATCCCATCCACTAAATTAAAAGGAATCACCCAGGGCAGAGACTCAGGAGGAATGCTGATTTGGTTCAAAACAGAACTAACACACGCAATTGAAATAATTAAAATAGGAGAATTCTCTATTTGGCTAAAAATCAAAAAAGAGGCTACCTCCACAGAAAAAAATATATTCCTATGTGCTGCATATATTCCCCCTTCAGAATCTCCTTACTACAAGGAAGAAAGCTTCTCCATCCTAGAAGAGGAGATCAGTAACTATCAGACTCAGGGAAACGTAATGATCTGTGGGGACCTTAATGCTAGAACTGGAGAAGATCAAGACACCTTAGACACACAGGGAGATCAACACATTAATTCAAACATCAGCATTCCCCTCCCCTCATATCCTACCAGAAAGAACTTTGATCAAATAAAAAACAGGACTGGCAAAGAACTACTACAACTTTGTCGAACACTGGGTCTGTACATAGTTAATGGAAGACTCCGCTGAGACTCTTTTGGGCGCTATACGTACAGCTCACCTCTTGGTAGTAGTACTGTAGATTACATTATCACAGACCTTGATCCAATGTCTCTCAGCGCATTCACAGTCAGCCCACTCACACCAGTATCAGACCACAGCAAAATTACTATATATCTAAAAAGGGCAGAAACAAACCATAATGCAGAAAAGCCCTTTAAACTACACAAGACTAATCAGCCTTATAGATGGAATAATAATAGTCTAGAAAACTACCAAATGGCATTTGATAATGAACAAATTCAATCCCTATTGGACATTTTCTTGATCAACAAATATCCCCACGACAAAAATGGAGTAAATTTGGCTGTACAAAACATCAATGAAATATTTGACAAATTGGCATCCCTATCTGACTTAAAAAAGATCCCCAAATACAGTAAAACAAATAGAAATAATAACAAATGGTTTGACCATGATTGCAAATCCATTAGGAAAAAACTAAGAATTCTATCCAACCAAAAACATAGAAAACCAGACGATCAATGTCTGCGGCAACAATACTGGGAAACCCTTAAAGAATACAAACAGACTCTAAGAACAAAACAAGCGCAACACATTCAAAAACAACTCACTGAAATGGAAGAATCCATTGATTCAAACATCTTCTGGCAAAATTGGAATTCCCTGAACAAACCACATCGAGAAGAATTGGCTATTCAAAACGGTCACATATGGAGAAACCACTTTGAAGAACTATATAAAAACATAACAACGAATTCGAAACAAAAAGAAAACTATGAAAAACTCAAAATACTTGAATCCACCATTAAAAATAACCAGAATCCTCTAGATTTCCCAATAACAGAAAATGAAATATTAGAAAAAATAAAGACCCTTAAACACAAAAAAGCATGTGGTACAGATGGCATATTAAATGAAATGATTAAATACGCAAGTCATACATTTACCACAGCCATACTCAAACTTTTTAATGAAGTCCTGAGTGTAGGCTATTTTCCAGACATCTGGAATCAAGGACTTATTACACCAATTTATAAAAATGGAGACAAATATGATCCCAACAATTATCGTGGCATTTGTGTCAACAGCAACTTGGGCAAACTTTTCTGTGCCATCATAAACAGCAGATTACTGAACTATCTTAACGAACACAATGTCCTGAACAAAAGCCAAATTTGATTCCTACCAAACAATCGAACATCAGACCACATTTACACCCTTCACACCCTCATTGACAAACATGTGAATCAAAATAAAACAAAAATTTTCTCCTGTTTTGTAGATTTCCAAAAGGCATTTGACTCAATTTGGCATGAAGGAATACTACTAAAATTAATTGAAAGTGGTGTCGGTGGACTAACATATGATATAATTAAATCAATGTATAAAAATAACAAGTGCGCAGTCAAAATCGGAGAAAAACAAACAGACTACTTTACCCAGAGACGTGGAGTTAAACAAGGAAACAACCTAAGCTCAAGCCTGTTTAACATCTATATTAATGAACTGACAAAAATGCTTGAACAATCAACAGCCCCTGGACTGACCCTTAAAGATATCAAAATAAAATGTCTCCTATATGCAGATGATCTGGTACTACTATCACCAACAAAAGAAGGTCTACAACAACATCTAGATGTCCTACATCAATTCTGCCAGAACTGGGCGCTGACAGTAAACCTAGAAAAAAACAAAATTATGATATTCCAAAAAAGATCCAGATGCCAAGAAAACAAATACACCTTCCTATTAGGCTCCACACACCTAAAACACACCTACACCTACACATATTTAGGACTAAAAATAAGCTCCACAGGAAATTTCAACTTGGCTGTGAATGAACTGAGAGACAAGGCAAGAAGAGCTTTTTATGCCATTAAAAGAAACATCAAATTAGACATACCAATTAGGATCTGGCTCAAAATATTCAAATCAATAATTGAACCAATTGCATTATATGGCAGTGAAGTGTGGGGCCCACTTACCAAACAAGAATTTGAAAAATGGGACAAACATCCAATTGAAACCCTGCATGCGGAACTTTGTAAGAATATCCTCAGAGTCCAGAGAAAAACTACAAACAACGCATGCAGGGCAGAATTAGGCCAATTTCCCCTTTTAATTAATATCCAAAAACGAGCCACCACATTCTATAACCATTTAAAAATAAGCGACCCCAACTCTTACCACCACAAAGCCCTCCAATACCAAGAGGTGACCATAGAAAAGAGTCCCCTTAGTCAGCTGATCCTGAGACTAAACTCACAAACCAACAGTAACCCAACAAAGCCTCAGGACAGCACTCAGAAAATCTGGCCCAACCAAATTATCAAAAAACAAAAAGAAAATTACATGACCTATTGGAAAGACACCACAAAAAATCAAAGTAAACTTCAATGCTATTTGGCACTAAACAGACAGTACACAGTGGCAAACTACCTGACCACTGTGACTGATAGAAAACTGAGGAAAACATTGACTATGTACAGACTCAGTGAGCACAGCCTGGCTATAGAGACCGGTCGTCGCAGACAGATCTGGCAACCCAGAGATGCCAGGTTGTGTTTACTCTGCCCACAAAACGCAGTTGAAACGGAAACACACTTTCTCCTAAAATGTGATAATTATGCAGACATACGGGCAACTTTCTTTCCCCAAATTCAAAAGAGAAATAAAGAATTTGAAACAGGAACAGATAATGAAAAATTACAATGCCTATTGGGTGAAAAGGTCCATTGTGCCATTTATGGTGCAAAATATGTTGCATTATGCCACACCCGTAGGGACAACCAGTTGACCCAACTGCAACCAAAAATACCATAAGGACAACCAGTTGACCCAACTACAACCAATAACCTCCCAACAAACTTACACACACACAAAACACACACATACAATTATTTTGAATATGTTTGGTTATGTATGTGATAATTAATATGTATTGAATCTATATTTTTGTTGTTGTTAATAATAATATGAACATTCTTTTTATTGTTACATTGTAAAGTGCTTTGGCAATATTGTTAAGTTGTAACTTTCATGCCAATAAAGCCGAATTTGAATTTGAATTTGAATTTGAGAGAGAGAGAAAGACAGAGACAGAGAGAGACAGAGAGAGAGACAGAGAGAGACAGAGAGAGACAGAGAGAGACAGAGAGAGAGAGAGAGAGAGAGAGAGAGAGAGAGAGAGACAGAGAGAGACAGAGACAGAGAGAAAGACAGAGACAGACACAGAGAGAGAGAGAGACAGAGACAGAGAGAGACAGACAGAGAGAGACAGAGGGAGACAGAGGGAGAGAGAGAGAGAGAGAGAGACAGAGTGAGACAGAGACAGAGAGAGACAGACAGAGAGAGACAGAGAGAGACAGAGAGAGACAGAGAGAGACAGACAGAGAGAGACAGAGAGAGACAGAGAGAGACAGAGCGAGACAGAGGGAGACAGAGAGAGAGAGAGAGACAGAGACAGACAGAGACAGAGAGAAAGACAGAGACAGAGACAGACAGAGAGAGAGAGAGAGACAGAGAGAGACAGAGAGAGACAGAGGGAGACAGAGGGAGAGAGAGAGACAGAGAGACAGAGTGAGACATAGACAGAGAGAGACAGACAGAGAGAGACAGAGAGAGACAGAGAGAGACAGAGAGAGACAGAGGGAGACAGAGGGAGACAGAGAGAGAGAGAGATAGAGGGAGACAGAGAGAGACAGAGAGACAGAGTGAGACAGAGACAGAGAGAGACAGAGAGAGACAGACAGAGAGAGACAGAGGGAGACAGAGGGAAACAGAGAGAGTGAGAGAGCGATAGAGGGAGACAGAGAGAGAGAGATAGAGACAGACAGACAGACACAGAGAGAAAGACAGAGACAGACAGAGAGAGAGAGAGAGAGAGACAGAGAGAGACAGAGGGAGACAGAGGGAGAGAGAGAGAGAGAGGGAGAGTGAGAGAGAGACAGAGACAGACCATAAAGGGCAATAACTGATTAAAGTATTTTTAGCCAGATCCTAATTGTTATGTTGAATTTTATGTTCCTTTTGAAGGCCCTTCTTGCCTTGTCTCTCAGATCATTCCCAGCTTTGTGGAAGTTACCTGTGGCGCTGATGTTTAGGCCGAGGTATGTATAGTTTTTTGTGTGCTCTAGAACAACGGTGTCTAGATGGAATTTGTATTTGTGGTCCTGGAAACTGAACCTTTTTTGGAACACCATTATTTTTGTCTTACTGAACAGGGCCCAGGTCTGACAGAATCTGTGCAGAAGATCTAGGTGCTGCTGTAGGCCCTCCTTGGTTGGTGACAGAAGCACCAGATCATCAGTAAACAGTAGACATTTGACTTCAGATTCTAGTAGAGTGAGGCTGGGTGATGCAGACTGTTCTAGTGCCCTCGCCAGTTTGTTGATATATATGTTGAAGAGTGTGGGGCTTAAACTGCATCCCTGTCTCACCCCACGGCCCTGTGGAAAGAAATGTGTGTTTTTTTCCAATTTTAACCTCACACTTGTTGTTTATGTACATGGATTTTATAATGTTGTATGTTTTACCCCCAACACCACTTTCCATCAATTTGTATAGCAGACCCTCATGCCAAATTGAGTCGAAGGCTTTTTTGAAATCAACAAATCATGAGAAGACTTTGTTTTTGTTTTGGTTTGTTTGTTTGTCAATTAGGGTGTGCAGGGTGAATACGTGGTCTGTCGTACGGTAATTTGGTAAAATGCCAATTTGATGTTTGCTCTGTACATTCTTTTCACTGAGGAAATTAACTAGTCTGCTGTTGATGATAATGCAGAGGATTTTCCCAAGGTTGCTGTTGACGCATATCCCACTGTAGTTATTGGGGTAAAATTTATGTCCACTTTTGTGGATTGGGGTGATCAGTCCTTGGTTCCAAATATTGGGGAAGAGTTTAAGTGTATTCAATTCAATTTTGTGGTCTGTATATTTTATCATTTAATTGAGGATACCATCAACACCACAGGCCTTTTTGGGTTGGAGGGTTTGTATTTTGTCCTGTAGTTCATTCAATGTAATTGGAGAATGCAGTGGATAGTTGCAAATGCAAATCCTAGTTGATTCTAGGATTTGCATTTGATCACGTATATTTATTTGCTCTTTGTTCTTTGTTACATGGCCAAAAATATTGGAGAAGAAGTGGTTTACCCATACATCTCCATTTTGAATAGATAGCTCTCCGTGTTGTTGTTTGTTTAGTGTTTTCCAATTTTCCCAGAAGTGGTTAGAGTCTATGGATTCTTCAAATACATTGAGCTGATTTCTGACGTGCTGTTCCTTCTTTTTCCGTAGTGTATTTCTGTATTGTTTTAGTGATTCACCATAGTGAAGGTGTAGGCTCAGGTTTTCTGGGTCTCTACTGTATGTTTTTGGTTGGATAGGTTTCTCAATTTCTTTCTTAGGTTTTTGCATTCTTCATCAAACCATTCATCATTGTTGTTAATTTTCTTCGGTTTTATTTTTTACATGTTTTGATTTGATAGAGAAGCTGAGAGGTAAAATATGCTGTTTAGGTTTTTTACTGCCAAGTTTACACCTTCACTATTACAGTGGAACGTTTTGTACAGGAAATTGTCTAGACGGGATTGAATTTGTTGTTGCTTAATTGTTTTTTGGTAGATTTCATTACTACTTTCCTTCCATCTATAGCATTTCTTAATATTATTAAGTTCCTTTGGCTTTGATGCCTCATGATTGAGCATAGTTCTGTTCAAGTAGAGTGTGATTTTGCTGTGATCTGACAGAGGTGTCAGTGGGCTGACTGTGAACGTTCTGAGACACTCTGGGTTGAGGTCAGTGATAAAGTAGTCTACAGTACTACTGCCAAGACATGAGCTATAGGTGTACCTACCATAGGAGACCCGTTTTTGTTTGTTATGTTGTCGTAGTTGTGTCTAGGGAGCCATATGGGGGAGGGAATGCTGTCACCTCCAGGCAGGTGTTTGTCGCCACAGACTAGTACATGTCCCTGGGCCTGGAAATGGTTGATCTCCCCTTCAAATATGGAGAAGCTGTCACTGTTAAAGTATGGGGATTCTATTGGGGGGATATAGGTAGCACACATGAGGACATTTTTCTCTGTTGAGATAATTTCCTTATTAATTTCTAGCCAGATGTAAAATGTTCCTGTTTTGACTAATTTAATAGAGTGGGTTAGGTCTGCTCTATACCAAAATAGCATATCCCCTTAGTCTCTTCCGTTTCACACCTGGTAGTTTAGTGGATGGGACTACCAGCTCTCTGTAACCTAGAGGGCGGCCAGTGGGTCCGTCACCTTTATACCATGTTTCTTGTAGGATGACAATGTCGGTATTTCCAATTTCTTTGATGAAGTCTGGGTTCCTGATTTTTAGGCCAAAGGCAAATGACCTCAGACCTTGTATATTCCAGGATGAGATAGTAAAAGCCTTATTCCATAGTGTCTAGTGTTGTTTTTGTGTGGTTTAGGCCCGGACCTTCACAGTAGGTGTGAGCAGAGCATGTTGAGCATCTGATAGATAGATAGATAGATAGATAGATAGATAGATAGATAGATAGATAGATAGATAGATAGATAGATAGATAGATAGATAGATAGATAGATAGATAGATAGATAGATAGATAGATAGATAGATAGATAGATAGATAGATAGATAGATAGATAGATAGATAGATAGATAGATAGATAGATAGATACAGTGGGGAGAACAAGTATTTGATACACTGCCGATTTTGCAGGTTTTCCTACTTACAAAGCGTGTAGAGGTCTGTAATTGTTATCATAGGTACACTTCAACTGTGAGAGACGGAATCTAAAACAAAAATCCAGAAAATCACATTGTATGATTTTTAAATAATTAATTTGCATTTTATTGCATGACATAAGTATTTGATCACCTACCAACCAGTAAGAATTCCGGCTCTCACAGACCTGTTAGTTTTTCTTTAAGAAGCCCTCCTGTTCTCCACTCATTACCTGTATTAACTGCACCTGTTTGAACTTGTTACCTGTATAAAAGACACCTGTCCACACACTCAATCAAACTGACTCCAACCTCTCCACAATGGCCAAGACCAGAGAGCTGTGTAAAGACATCAGGGATAAAATTGTAGACCTGCACAAGGCTGGGATGGGCAAATTTTTCATGCCAGCTTGGAGTCTGGACGTTGGGACGTTGTCCACGATATCCATTCATGTCAGGAACTTGATGGTGGGACATACTCTATGTCTACGTTATCGGTTCGCTGCAAGAATCTCAACGTTGGGACATTTGTCCACGATATCAATTCACTGACTGCAAGAAACTCTACACTCTTAGAAAAAAAGAGTTCTTCAGCTGTCCCCATAGGAGAGGGATCTACATGGAACTCAAAAAGGATTCTACCTGCATACCGAAATGGTTCTACCTGGAAGCAAAAGGAGTTATTCAAAGGGTTTCCTATGGGGACAGTCAAAGAACCCTTTTAGGATCTAGATAGCAATTCGTTTTCTAAAAGTGTAGTACATCACTGGTGGGAACTTGGCGATAGGCTTTCTATACCTGGTGGGGGTCCCAATTCCAGCATTCTAATTGGTGCTTGCACACAACCACACCTGATGCATCTCTACAGTGAGTAGGCTCACACCTGATGCTGTTTTCCTTGAGTAGGGGGAGGTACCCCCAAGTAGAACATCGAGGTTGTGTTTCCCTGCTCAGACGTTGCATGATTCAACCAATGCTTACGTGCCACATCAACGACTGTGCCATCGGGCACCAGATTGCGTTGTACGATCTGCTGGAGTCCATGACAATGTAATGCTGTATTCGTAACCAAGTGGGAAGTGGGAATGTCCCACGTACGACCAATAAAAAATTGACTTTAACGTCCCTCCAACTGGTAATTACTAGTGGGAAACTCATCTATCATCCTCAGCTCCCACTTCTCAAACACGCTGACCTCTGACCTCACCTACTAACGAAATGACCTTTATAACAACCTTTTGGGCAGTTTAATGCAACAACAAATCATTATTTATAAAAAGGTATCTATTAATATGGTTATTGAACACTATAATTTGTTTACAAGCATAATAGCTGTACTTTTAGTTTATGTTTTACGCAGCTTGTTGGCCATTAGCCAATCGTCTTTTCTCAACGAGTTCAAAGCACGTGAATGCATCCAACTGGTATTTACGACATAAACATAAGCAGCTGACACAGGAAACAATATCAGTAGGAAGACCAAGATGCTAGACCCTAGTAGACTCTTATAAGTCTAATTCTGAAAGGGGTCAGATGGTAAGAAATAATAGTCACAGTTCCTGCTTTGATGAGGACGGGGGAAAGAGATGGAAATAGATAGATAGATAGATAGATAGATAGATAGGTACTTATGGAATAATGGCTGCTATGTTTGTCCCCTCCACCCCCCTCGTTTCAGGAAAAAATGATGGAAATGGAAGATGGAATAATGGCTGCTGTGTCACCCCACGTTTCCACATCTGTTCCTTTGTAAATGTGGAGTCACCCCGCTGACAGCTGTGTCTGTTTGTCCAACCAGCTTCACCAGACCAGCCACGGCAATGACAATCCTTAGAAAGATGGGTTTTAGTGCACAGCTTGATACAAGAAACAGAAAACAGAAAGTATAAAAAGGTAGGGTAATGTTAATAGGTGATGCATGTGGCTCTTGTTAGAAAAGTAGGCCAAAGCCTTACTCACTCTGAGAAATGTATTTATAAAAGACACCTCTCCACACACTCAATCAAACAGACTCCAACCTCTCCACAATGGCCAAGGCCAGAGAGCTGTGTAAGGACATCAGGGATAAAATTGCAGACCTGCACAAGGCTGGGAGGGGCTACAGGACAATAGGCAAGCAGCTTGGTGAGAAGGCAACAACTGTTGGCGCAATTATTCGAAAATGGAAGAAGTTCAAGATGACGGTCAATCTCCCTCGGTCTGGGGCACCATGCGAGATCTCACCTCGTGGGGCATCAATGATCATGAGGAAGGTGATGGATCATCCCAGAATTACATGGCAGGACCTGGTCAATGACCTGAAGAGAGCTGGGACCACAGTCTCAAAGAAAACCATTAGTAACACACTACGCCGTCATGGATTAAAATACTGCAGCGCACGCAAGGTCCCCCTGCGCATGTCCAGGCCCGTCTGAAGTTTGCCAATGACCATCTGGATGATCCAGAGGAGGAATGGGAGAAGGTCATGTGGTCTGATGAGACAAAAATAGAGCTTTTTGGTCTAAACTCCACTCGCCGTGTTTGGAGGAAGAAGAAGGATGAGTACAACCCCAAGAACACCATCCCAACCGTGAAGCATGGAGGTGGAAACATCATTCTTTGGGGATGCTTTTCTGCAAAGGGGACAGGACGACTGCACCGTATTGAGGGGAGGATGGATGGGGCCATGTATCGCGATATCTTGGCCAACAACCTCCTTCCCTCAGTAAGAGCATTGAAGATGGGTCGTGGCTGGGTCTTCCAGCATGACAACGACCCGAAACACACAGCCAGGGCAACTAAGGAGTGGCTCCGTAAGAAGCATCTCAAGGTCCTGGAGTGGCCTAGCCAGTCTCCAGACCTGAACCCAATAGAAAATCGTTGGAGGGAGCTGAAAGTCCGTATTGCCCAGCGACAGCCCCGAAACCTGAAGGATCTGTATGGAGGAGTGGGCCAAAATCCCTGCTTCAGTGTGTGCAAACCTGGTCAAGAACTACAGGAAACGTATGATCTCTGTAATTGCAAACAAAGGTTTCTGTACCAAATATTAAGTTCTGCTTTTCTGATGTATCAAATACTTATGTCATGCAATAAAATGCAAATTAATTACTTAAAAGTCATACAATGTGATTTTCTGGATTTTTGTTTTAGATTCCGTCACTCACAGTTGAATACTTCTACATGCTTTGTAAGTAGGAAAACCTGCAAAATCGGCAGTGTATCAAATACTTGTTCTCCCCACTGTATATAGTGAAAAGGGTTGGCCCAAGAATTGAACCCTGTGGCACCCCCATAGAGACAGTCAGAGGACCGGACAATAGGCCCTCCGATTTGACACACTGAACTCTGTCTGAGAAGTAGTTGGAGAACTAGGCAAGGCAGTCACTTGAGACACCAAGGATGTTGAGTCTGCCAATAAGAATGCGGTGATTGACAGAGTCGAAAGCCTTGGCCAGCTCCATGAAGACGGCTGCACAGTACTGTCTCCTGTCGATGGCAGTTATGATATCGTTTAGTACCTTGAGTGTAGCTGAGGTGCACCCATGACCAGCTCGGAAACCAGATTGCATGGCGGAGAAGGTACGGTGGGATTCGAAGTGATCGGTAATCTGTTTGTTAACTTGGCTCTCGAAGACTTTAGAAAGGCAGGGCAGGATGGATATAGGTCTGTAACAGTTTGGGTCTAGAGTGTCTTCCCCTTTGAAGAGGGGGATGACCGCGGCAGCTTTACAATCTCTAGGGATCTCAGACGATATGAAAGAGAGGTTGAACAGGCTAGTAATAGGTGTTGCAACAATTTTGGTGGATAATTTTAGAAAGTAGGGGTCCAGATTGTCTAGCCCAGCAGATTTGTAGGGGTCCAGATTTTGCAGCTCTTTCAGAACATCAGCTGTCTGGATTTGGGTGAAGGAGAAGCGGGGGGGGGGGCTTGGCCAGGTTGCTGCGGGGGGTGCAGAGCTGTTGGCCGGGGTAGGGGTAGCCAGGTGGAAAGCATGGCCAGCCATAGCAAAATGCTTATTGAAATTTTCGATTATCGTAAATTTATCGGTGGTGACAGTTTGCTAGCCTCAATGCAGTGGGCAACTGGGAGGAGATGCTCTTTTTCTGCATGGATTTTACAGTGTCCCAGAACTTTTTGGAGTTAGTACTACAGGATGCAAATTTCTGTTTGAAAAAGCTGGCCTTTGCTTTTCTAACTGACTGTGTGTATTTGTTCCTGACTTCCCTGAAAAGTTGCATATCGCGGGGGCTATTCGATGCTAATGCAGTGCGCCACAGGATGTTTTTGCGTTGGTCAAGTGCAGTCAAGTCTGGGGTGAACCAAGGGCTATATCTGTTCTTAGTTCTACATTTTTTGAAAGGGGAATGCTTATTTAGGATGGTGAGGAAAGCACTTTTAAAGAACAACCAGGCATCCTCTACTGACGGGATGAGTTCAATATCCTTCCAGGATACCTGGGCCAGATCGATAAGAAAGGCCTGCTCGCAGAAGTGTTTTAGGGAGCGTTTGACAGTGATAAGGGGTGGACGTTTGACCACGGACCTGTTACGAACGCAGGCAATGAGGCAGTGATCGCTGAGATCCTGGTTGAAAACAGAGGAGGTGTATTTGGAGGGCAGGTTAGACAGGATGATATCTATGATGGTACTCATGTTTACGGATTTAGGGTTGTACCTGGTAGGTTCCTTGATAATTTGTGTGAGATTGAGGGCATCTATCTTAGATTGAAGAACAGCCGGGTGTTAAGCATATCCCAGTTTAAGTCACCTAACAGTACAAACTCTGAAGATAGATGTGGGGCAATCAATTCACATATGGAGTCCAGGGCACAGCTGGGGGCTGAGGGGGGTCTGTAACAACGGGCAACAATGAGAGACTTATTTCTGGAGAGGTGGATTTTTTAAGAGTAGAAGCTCAAACTGTTTGGGCACAGACCTGGACAGTATGACAGAACTCTGCAGGTTATCTCTGCAGTAGATTGCAACTCCGCCTCCTTTGGCAGTTCTATCTTGACGGGAAATGTTGTAGTTGGTGGCCTTCCTTAGCAGCAAATCAGTCAGCAAATGAGAGCGCAACCTAAGGATGTTTAACATTATAATCAAGAAGAGAAGAAAAATAATCAACCTCTTTTATAAAGCCAAATCAATAATAAAGTCAGTTGTTTATGAACTCATCATAGTCTACGTAGCTGGCTTTAGCATGTCCTTACATTCCTTCTTATTAAACCTAACCTACATTTACATACCCAGCTAGAGAGAGAGAGAGAGAGAGAGAGAGAGAGAGAGAGAGAGAGAGAGAGAGAGAGAGAGGTAGGCCGTCATTCTAAATAATAAGTTGTTCTTAACTGACTTGCCAAGTTATATAAAGTTTAAAGAAAAAAATATATATTAAGAATAAATAGTACTTCCCTCTCACTCTGTCGCATTAGATATCATTATAACCATTTCAGTCCACTTATTGCTGTTATTGCCGTGTTACTGGACAGACAATGGTGTCCCTGTGATGTGGGGTGGCAAAACACAGAAAAGGACCTTTAGCTGAAAGGAGGTATTTTCTGGTTTCATTTTAATTGAGCAACTTAAAAAAATACTGTATATTTAAGTCAATGGCTGTTTTCCATAGCCAATCCAATGGAGATTGAGCTCTTGCTTCAATTCTGTAAGGGCCTGACTGAGGCCAGGTCTCTGACTCCCTCTAGGGGGAGTGGGATGGCCACAGTCAGGTCCTGACAATCACAGGGTTGGTGTTGGGGGTTTGGTGATCCCCAATTAGAGGCAGCTGTCTTGAGTTGTCTCTAATTGGGGTTTCTATTTATGTTCACATTTTGTCCACCTGCGCCGTGGATCATTGTGTGTTTGTTTAGTGTATTGTCTGTATGCACTAGACTCCGGCTCACGGTTTCGTTTATGTACGTTTATTGTTTTTCAGTTTATTAGTTAATGAACTATGTTTGCACGGACCTCTCGCTCTGTGACTCGTTCCCTCACCACTGACCGTGACAAATTCATTGCATTTTTATGTTGATCCATTATGATCTTCCAGTGGGACTTAATAGACTACTTCAGCTGTGATTATTAATTCATTATTAAAGGGGCAATCTGCAGTTAAAACAATAACAAAGCAGACACCCTGCCGCTGTTTTAGTAAGCAGCTAAGGGATGGGGCTGGGGAAATGTAACCACTCTTAAATTCATTGACAGAGCTATGGATGCAAGGACTGATCATCCATGATATAACAATTATAGTTTAACCATATACAATGTTTTTTTTACATTTACTTTGTTTACAAACATTGGAGTGAAACAAGCTTATATTTTGGTTTCTGATGGGGTATCATGAGGCATTTATCAATTATATTCTTCAAGAATCAGTGGGTTTACATAATTTAATACAAAAGTCTGAAAATAAATGTAGCTGTCACGAACGCCGATGAAGATTCCCCTGTCGACCACCGGAGGTCTCAATCTCCCGAATACTAACTTTACTTAGAACTCCATTTCCCAAGAACGCACATACAGGGACTGATTACGGCACACCTGATCCTCATCACTAGACTATTTATTCCCTGCTTGTTCAGTCACATATTGGGAAGTCATGTTTTGCCCGTCTGCATTTTCTGAGCATTCTATATCATGGTTTCTCCTGCCTGTGGTTTGTCCACGTTTGATGCCCTTACTCTTATATTGTTACTCGCCTTGGTATATTGTCCTGAGCCTGTTTGTTCGCTAAGCTTGCACTGTTTAATAAAACTGCATATGGATCCTACCCAGCCTGAGTCAGTGTTTTAGTAGCAATCACAGATTGCCCCTTTAATGCAAATTCTCAAGGATCAGAGTTGGTTTCCCTAAGCATAATGCATTTGAAACAGAATAACACTTAGCTTTATGAATAATATAATTTGAAACAGGGTTCACTCCGAGTTCAATGAAACTCACTTGTCATTTATTCCAAGATGCTGTATCGCAATAGATGAGGTACATTATTTTGGGGTTGTTATACTGAAAACAACCTGTTTTTTTAATTAAAAGGGCCTTATGTGTCTGAACCCATAAGTGAAATGAGCGTAGATGTCAGGTCCTGACTGTAGGGAGGCCTCTTGACTTCTCTATGGTTGTCGAGGGGGTCACGGTCAGGGCTTGACAGTAGAGTTCTAGTGAACTCTATGTTTGGGTTTTGTTGGGTCCCCAATTAGAGGCAGCTGCCCTGCGTTGTCTCTAATTGGGGATCTATTTAAGGTAATTGTTTTCCCGCCTGCATTGATTCTTAATGTGTGTATTGTGTGAAGTTCACACCAGTTCGTAATCTCTGCCTCCGTTGTTTTGGGAGTACAAATAAAAGCAAAGTCTTATTACTCCTATTCTGCGCCTCTGGTCCTGTCTACGAGCAGCGACAAGCTACAAACAGACTTGGCAATCAAAACAAATTACATGGGAAAAATTATTATTTTCCTAGCTTACCAGAACGGTCAATGTGGTACACAAAGGTTTAACAGTACTGAAGGTTGACAGGAGTAGCCTACTCCTTTGGGCCTAGGTGAGAATGTGCACAGATCTTTGTTCCAGCAGCCTCATATAGTCTAATAGCACCGTCTGGCTAAAGAACCACGACGCACGTGTCTCCGAATAGCTGCATCAGAGGATACACAGTGGTCTAATTACCGACCAATGAACAGGGCCGAAGCACGTGTCCACTACATCCTAGTCACACAGACCCAGAGTTGGAGCTGGTCACAGCGAGGTGAGAGGAACCTGATTGGGTTTCATCACAGAAGGCCTCGATGTGCCATCGCAGGCTAGAGAAAGAAGTGATCAAAGTCAATACTAGTAGAGCAGACTTGGCAGACCAAAAAGCAGCACAATGGTAGTTTGATATGTATTTTATTAAATGTGAACTTTAACACGAAAAAACAACATAGAGAAAGACACAAACATAACTCACGGTAGGCACTAACACAAAACAATGATCCACAAGACACAGGTGGAACACATGAACTTAAATATGGCCCCCAATTAGAAACAATGTAAAGCAGCTGCCTCTAATTGGGGACCAACAAAAAACCAACATAGACACACATAGAAAACCCCTGTCAGGTTCTGACCATACCAACATAGAAAGGCTTCACTGTGGTCAGAGCCTGACAGTAGTGCTGTAAAATATAATAAGTGCTGTAAAATGTTATAAGACCCATACAGTAGTTAAGTCGTGGTAAATATCCTTTGAGTTGCATTTACTTATCAAGTATTGTCTTTATTGAGTAGAATTTGATATGCAAATTAACAGTAGTCTGGTTTGACACAACTATCAACTGTGGAGTTGTACACAGAAAGACACAGACAGACATGCAGGCAGGCAGGCAGGCAGGCAGGCAGGCAGACATTCTTTCGCACACAGTCACACACACACCTGGCCTGTTCACCTGGTCGGTTAAGTACTGATGTGACATACACACACACAAGCAGAAGAGGAACTTAGAGTACAGTTTGGAAAAGAAGGAGGGGAACTTCCCCTTGCCATAAATCCTGCCAACCAAACCACAATGCCGGGCAAAGGGTGGCACAGTGCACCACACCATTCATCAGTAAACGCATGTCTGTTTTATAAGCCTGCTGGATACATGGAACATCGTATAGCTCATACCTTGCTTACAGGTGCATGAAGAGATTTACTAAAATTGCAAATCATAAATCTTCCATTGACAGCAATGCATGATCTACACTAAATTCAGCCGGCCGGCATCACATTCAAGTAGAGGAGGTGACACAGAGACCAGGTGGTTGGTGTGTAAAGTGGTTGTAAAGTGTAAAGTGTAAAGTGGTGGTAAAGTGCTGAATGGCTTGTGACTCACCAACAGCCTCCTGCTCTATCTTTAGATCAGGAGGTTGTTGGTGACCCTAGATACCTCTAGGCTGCATCCATCTGAACACAGCAGATCCATACTCATTTGATTGAGAGGACTGCTTCCCCCTGTTAGATGGCCTGCTGACCCCATGAGATGGCTTGCTGACCCCGTGAGATGGCTTGCTGCCTCATGTTAGATGGCCTGCTGACCCCTGTGAAATGGCCTGCTGCCTCATTTGAGATGGCCTGGTGACCCCTGTGAAATGGCCTGCTGCCTCATGTTAGATGGCCTGCTGACCCATGTGAGATGACCTGCTGCCTCATGTTAGATGGCCTGCTGACCCCTGTGAGATGACCTGCTGCCTCATGTTAGATGGCCTGCTGACCCCATGTTAGATGACCTGCTGACCCCTGTGAGATGGCCTGCTGCCTCATGTTAGATGGCCTGCTGACCCCATGTTAGATGACCTGCTGACCCGTGAGATGTCCTGCTGCCTCATGTTAGATGGCCTGCTGCCTCATGTTTGATGGCCTGCTGCCTCATGTTTGATGGCCTGCTGACCCCATGTTAGATGACCTGCTGCCTCATGTTAGATGGCCTGCTGACCCCATGTTAGATGACCTGCTGACCCGTGAGATGTCCTGCTGCCTCATGTTAGATGGCCTGCTGCCTCATGTTTGATGGCCTGCTGACCCCATGTTAGATGACCTGCTGACCCATGTGAGATGACCTGCTGCCTCATGTTAGATGGCCTGCTGACCCCATGTTAGATGACCTGCTGACCCGTGAGATGTCCTGCTGCCTCATGTTAGATGTCCTGCTGCCTCATGTTAGATGGCCTGCTGCCTCATGTTAGATGGCCTGCTGCCTCATGTTTGATGGCCTGCTGACCCCATGTTAGATGACCTGCTGACCCCTGTGAGATGGCTGTTTCACTGCCTTGATCACTGGCATATCGGATAGGATTAACAGCATAAAAATAGAATGAATAGAAGGGACGAATGGGGAAACTGTTATATTCATTTAGTTTTTTATATGCATCTAAATCCGGATAGATACATTTTCAAAAAATGGGCGCAGAAGATCACAGACAAATATAACCTACCCAGAGCTCAGCACTGATCCTGTTTTACCTGGATGAAAACGGTGTGAGTTCAGCTAGTTTCAGTTTCCTCAACTGTCTGAGTCTGTCTCCATGCTATCCATGCTTTAGTGGCCGTCATTTCAGTTAATTTACCCAAGCATGGAGAAAGAGTCAAGAGTCAAAACCCTTTGTATTATTGGTGACTCAGTAGTGTAATTACTTTATTGATATGATACATTTTTGTGCATTTATTATGCATATTAAGCTCCCGTGGATACAAATATAATATGTTGTATAAGGTGGAGGTCATTTTTCATTTTCACAATCATTTCCTGCTGATGATATCAAGAATTTTACTTTGATCCTGTGTTGTGGTGCTCACATCGAGCACATTGTGTTGAGCTGTCTGCAACTGCTGGGACAAAGCAAATACATTTTCTAGTTACTGCTGGGACAAAATAAAGACCTTTTCTAGTTACTGCTGGGACAAAGCAAATACATTTTCTAGTTACTGCTGGGACAAAACAAAGACATTTTCTAGTTACTGCTGGGACAAAACAAAGACATTTTCTAGTTACTGCTGGGACAAAATAAATACATTTTCTAGTTACTGCTGGGACAAAATAAATACTTTTTCTTGTTCCAGCAGAATGGTTTTATTCTTCTGTATTTCTCCTCCTTTTCATATCGTAGCGCCATCTAGGGTCTACAAACACGTGGCAGAAAACCAACGTGTCCTCCTTCATTGTGCTGCTTGAACTGTATATGCTGATGTCTTCCATGGCAACTAGACGTCTCTTGAAACATGTATGTTCATTTGTTGTTGAAGGGTGAAATGTGTTGTTGACATGAAATAAGCCTATGCTAATTAACTATTATGCTTTGTAGTAGCATAACAATTTGTAATGTTATTATTTGCACACAATAATGCATCATAATAATAATCATTACCAAAACTAATGACACTATTATCTTGACGATTTGTCCTGTTTGAGAAGTTTTGCTTTTGCAAAATACCTTTTATTGCCATGGTGGATAATACCGTTGTTTGGAACCCCTGATTCCCCACCAAAAATAGGAGATATGTATAGTATGCCTTTGCATTTCTATTTATGAAAACATTTTTGTACTACGGTTATTATGTTAATAAACATATTTGTATGTATGCATTGAACTCAGAATTGTTTGGGGCAAAATCTCTGAAGTTAAAGAAGATGCTGTTGAATTTACGCATTCTCTATGCATGAGTTTTTAGGTAGGCTGATATTTCTATTGTTTTAGGCATAAAGAATTTTGTTTTTTTCTCAAAATTGTTTTTATAATTACTGTCTCCTCATACATACGGACTGGACAGACTGACGCAAAAAACAAGGGAGGAGTTTCAGCATCGCCTATTTATACCCAGTCGCGCTCTCCTCAGATTCAGGAAAGCATAATCCCTCTAACAATTAGGGGTTGCATTCAGCATCTCGCACCAAAGAAACACGTCGGTGCGCAAAGCTTGCAAACACGATTAAGAAAATGTTGCCTTCCGAGAACGAGTTTAACATCCCGGCCAAAAATTGCCACAGGATGGTGATTCTGGGCTCTTCAAAAGTTGGCAAGACGGCAATCATCTCTCGGTTTCTGAACGAAAGAGTCGAGGACCAGTACACGCCGACAATCGAGGACTTTCATAGAAAATTATACAGAATTCGGGGAGATGCGTACCAGTTGGACATTCTGGACACCTCTGGAAACCATCCCTTCCCCGCTATGAGGAGACTCTCTATCCTTACTGGTAAGCTTAACTCTGAACAAACAAAACAAATAACATGAATGAAAGCAACCCTAGAATTTATAGCTACATCGAAATGTATGGGATTTTTTAAATAATGCTCTTTGCAAAACTTTTATTGTACACATTTACCCTATGCCTATGTAATTATAGACTTTTTGAGCTGTGATATTAATGTGCCTTCCCTTGCTCTTTCAGGTGATGTGTTCATCCTGGTGTTCAGTCTGGATAATAGAGACTCCTTCCAAGAGGTGCAGCGCCTGAAGCGTCAAATTTACGAGACCAAGTCCTGCCTGAAAAACAAAACCAAAGAGAACGTGGATGTCCCGATCGTTATCTGCGGGAACAAATGTGACCGGGAGTTTAACCGGGAGGTTCAGAATGAGGAGATTGAGCAGCTGGTGGCTGGTGACGAACAGTGCGTCTACTATGAGATCTCTGCAAAATGCAATGCTAATATCGACCAGATGTTTCAGTCTCTTTTTACCATGGCTAAACTGCCCAACGAGATGAGTCCGGACTCTCACCACAAAGTGTCCTTACAGTATTGCGAAGTGCTGCAAAACAGCAGAAGAAAATCTTTCAGAAATAAGAAATTCAAAGATGGCGAGGCATACGGGATTGTGGAACCATTCGCGCGCCGACCAAGCGTGCATAGTGACTTGATGTATATCAAAGATAAAGCTACTGTCTGCAGCCAGGGAAAGGAGAAAGACAGATGCACCATCTGCTAAGTACTCACTTGACAATGCACATGGAGACATGTTACCAGATGTTTTATACAGCTATGGAGACGATACCCGCCAGGCTTCTCGCCAGTGTGCTGAGTCCGGCATAAGGCAGCACGCCAAGACGCAGTGACAGCCAGGGGTGTATGTTCCAAACCGTGCAAGAAGGCATGCCATGGTCAGTCAGTCAGATATTTCCCTGTGGAGTCAGGGAAGTCTGTTGTTACTATAGCTACATGCTGTAAAATCTGCCGTTACTGAATGGAGAATGTAGCCTACACTTATGGGGTTGCATTTGTTTACATTTTGCTTACACGGAACTGAACTTGAATGTTAATTGCATAATTAACGCATATGAATGTATATTATTCTATGTTCGCGTTTACTATTCACAAAAAAGAAACATGGAGAAAATAAAATGATACATTTGAAACGTATATTCCTGTCTGTCATCCTTTTTAACATTGGTAAGTAAGCATATTCCCAGGCCTTTTCAGTGATACTCATACCGATAGCTAGCCTGTACCTAATTTATGAAATACATAATTTCTGAGGAAAGTATAGCATATATGGTAGCTAACATCGATTGATGTTTTCATTTACGTCAACTCAAGCTATTAAATGTTATTCATGTAAGGTGGCCCATGTTACTGAAAAGAAGAGTAAATAATCATTAACTATAATAAAAGCCACTGCATGAACAAACTTGCTGACGGCATTATAATTCAGTATGGATACTTTATTAAAAAGGGAACAGTTTACAATACAAAAAGATCATGCCTGAATGGGGGGGGGGGGGGGGGGAGTTCTCAAGTTATACTGCATTAGTTTTTAGGTTGTAAAGGCAAATGAGACAACAGGAAGCCAAGAGATGGAATCTCAAAAAATAATCCATATGAACAAACTCATTTCTCACGATTTCAAATGATGGTAATCGTTCGTTTGTTACAAGTATTTTTCAGTCCTCTAAATACAAACATATTTTCAGTAAGTGTGTCCCTCTCCAAGTGTCTCCTGAAATCAGTTAGTTTCTTTAAGACTGCCAAACATCCCTCACGACGCTTTTGGGACCTCAAACATACACAAACTCTTGTATTTCTGCAGTAACTGATTCTTGGTGCGGACTTGCTCCCGCAGCGTCTCTAATTCATGCTGCTGCTCCGACGGGTTCATGTCAATTCCGGGCATGGCTCCGATCTGCTCGCGCGCTTCCTGGATCCTTGTCTTTAATTTGGCCAGTTCTTGATGGACCTCTTGACTATCTTTGTCCATGCTTTCAACATAGAGGAACAGAGAAGTACACGTTGTTTAAAGCATATAATTTGATTAACCGAATTGTTGCTGCTTATCAACAGACTATTAAACTGCAACTAGCAAGGTGGCTAACGCGTTGGCGTAACAACACGTCCTACCAAACCAGGACAAACATATTAATCAATTATCCCCGGTAATAAACACACTATACAAATACATTTCAAAGACTTACCATTTTATAATGTCATGAACCAAAGGGAGAAGAGAGCAATCATCGTTCTCACTTTCTTGCTTTGGTTGATTCGTCGCCATCACAGTCGATGCCGTTTGACTGGCGCCTACAATTTACGTCACACATAGACTTACTGTAGATAGACGTCGCATCATTGTATCTGTCCCATTATGGCGTTTGTGAGAGCACGACAATGGAAGTCGTTGTCCACAAAGAGGCACGGCGGACTGTTTATCTCCCAACTATCCTTTCTTTGACTTGCTGTATACATTTCATTATAGTAAACCTTTTTCTTTATACCGGGTGTTTATGTCTATGCTAATATGGCCAAAATTTACTAGCTAGCTAACCAACAACTGTAACAATGTATTTGAGACAAGAAGTGCTCATTGTGTAAATGTATTTATTTTTTCAATAAACATTGGAGAGGAAATATAGTTTACATGTCAACAATCTAAGCCAATCCTGTCTGTTTTGCCCCATAGTTAAAACCAACCAGAATGGTTTCCTTATTTAATTATATACAGCAAGTAGCGAGGTGACAGCTTGTCAGTTATGTTTGATTATATACAGCAGGTAGCGAGGTGACAGCTTGTCAGTTATGTTTGATTATATACAGCAGGTAGCGAGGTGACAGCTTGTCAGTTATGTTTGATTATATACAGCAGGTAGCGAGGTGACAGCTTGTCAGTTATGTTTGATTATATACAGCAGGTAGCGAGGTGACAGCTTGTCAGTTATGTTTGATTATATACAGCAGGTAGCGAGGTGACAGCTTGTCAGTTATGTTTGATTATATACAGCAGGTAGCGAGGTGACAGCTTGTCAGTTATGTTTGATTATATACAGCAGGTAGCGAGGTGACAGCTTGTCAGTTATGTTTGATTATATACAGCAGGTAGCGAGGTGACAGCTTGTCAGTTATGTATGATTATATACAGCAAGTAGCGAGGTGACAGCTTGTCAGTTATGTTTAATTAAATAAAGCAAGTAGCGAGGTGACAGCTTGTCAGTTATGTTTGATAATATACAGCAGGTAGCGAGTTGACAGCTTGTCAGTTATGTCTTGTCAACTTGTCAGTTATGTTTGATTATATACAGCAAGAAGCGAGGTGACAGCTTGTCAGTTATGTTTGATTATATACATCAAGTAGCGAGGTGAACTACACTGGAAAACTGAAAAACAATCAATCTCTCCTATTTCCAGTCTGTTGTTCCCTCTTGCTTCAAGATGTCCACCATTGTCCCTGTACCCAAGCAAGCTAAGGTAACTGAAGTAAATGGCTATCGCCACCTAGCACTCACTTCTCATCATGAAGTGCTTTGAGAAACTAGTTAAGGATCATATCAACTCCACCTTACACGACACCCTAGACCCACTACAATTTACATGCCGCCCCAACAGATTCACGACCCCAGGTGGTGAAGGTATGCAACATAAACTCCACCGCACTGATCCTCAACACGGGGGCCACAAAAGGTGCGTGCTCAGCCCCCTCCAGTACTCCCTGTTAACCTGTGACTGTCCCTTCACACCGACAGGCTGAAGAAATTTGGCTTGGCCCCTAAGACCTTCACAAACTTCTACAGATCGACCATCGATAGCATTCATTTGGGCTGTTTCAACGCCTGGCATGGCAACTGTACCGCCCACAGCCACAGGACTTTCCAGAAGGTAGTGCGGTCAGCCGAACGCATCATCGGGGGCACACTGCCTGCCCACCCGGTGTCACAGGAAGTCCAAGAAGATCATCAAGGACCTCAGCCACAGAAGGCGACGACAGTACAGGTGCATCAAAGCTGGGACAGAGAGACTGATAAACAGCTTCCATCTCCAGGCCATCAGACTGTCATCATTAGCCGGGCCTCCACCCAGTACCCTGCCCTGAACCATAGTCACTGTCACTAGCCGGCTAGCACCCTGTACTCTACCATGCACCTTAGAGACTGCTTCCCTATGTACATAGTCATTGAACGCTGGTCATTTTAATAATGTTTACATACTTTTTTATCCACTTTATATGTATATACTGTATTTTACTTATGGTTCATCCTATATAAGTACTGCTGTACATACCTTTTCTATTCACATACTGTCCATACTGTCTATACACACCATACACATATATATATATTTATATTCGGCAACATTTCTGCAATTCTATCAATTTTGCCATGGAGTTTGTACTGCGTATTTAAATACTGTATTCTCAACATAGCTCATTCTAATATTTCTACTACTGTACATTGAATTTTAGTTACACCGTTTATACACACCGCATATTTATTTATATACTGGATTCTTGACATAGCTCACTTTAATATGCATATTGCTGTACATATCATTCTTAGTATATCTTGTGTAAATTAATCCGGTGTAGATACGCATAGATTGCATTTGGATTACTGTAACATTGCTATTGTTAATTGGATTTGTTACGTTTTTATTTGGTTTTATTAGTGTACTTGTTTGACATTTTACTGCATTGTTAGGCTCTAGTAACTATGACATCTGCTAAACTGTGTATGCGACGAATAAACTTTGATTTGATTGATTTTGACCAATGCTGCTCAGCTGAATCTTACTCACTACAGATAGGAAAGCTCTAACAACATATTATTCACTTAGACCCTGTCCGCACTCAGCTTGTATAACGGCTGTACAAGCATTTGACACAATGGTTGTGATACAACTGATATTGTTGTGATATAGCTTGTCTGCAGAAAGATGTTTACACAACCATTGTGAAGTCTCTACAACGCTAGTGTTGTACATCGGTTTGTGCAAACTTTGTACAAACCTCCAACAAGGTATATCAACATTCAATCTCTCCTTTCTTCATTCAATGCGATGGAATGATCACACTCTGGTCAAAAGTATTGCACTATATAGGGGTTAAGGTGCCATTTGGGACACACACTTGATTCCCATGCTGGTTGTGGATTCTGATTTAACTATGAATTATCCCACTAATATACTGAAGGGTTTGACCTTTAACAACTGTAGCTCTCTTCAAAGTGTCGGTTGAGATAACATTAACCTTTGACCCATCGTATCTTGTGGATGAGCACAGTTTAACTCTTGAGTATGCCTTTAAAGTCACTGACATAATAAATACCTTAAATATAATTTCACTTATCCGGTGATAAACATATCCCCTTATCTGTATAACTTATCCAATTATAATGTAACTTATCCAACTTAATTTTACGTAGCAGGTGTATGTGACAATAATATATATATTTATTTAATAATTTTGATGTTCCAAATGTCAAGAGCAGACTTTAAGTGGAAATGTTTGTAAATGCGTTTATCCAACCTACCATAGATTGACACCAAGATAAGAAAGAAATAGACATTAAGCATTTTATGAAGATAAAAACATTTTTGTGGCAAGACTGCAAGTAAACTGATATATCAAATCAGATGTTGTCTCTCCTTAATGCCGGTTCTGGATGCCGAGATTATATCAGATGTGACATCACATCACACTTTAGAAGTACAAAAGGTCAACGCAAATAAGATATGTGAAGTACAAATAATACCATAATGTATTTCATATTGAACTTGTAGTTGAATCATACAGAACAAAGACATTCAGAAGAATATACTGTAAAACTTGACCTTGGACTTAGGACTTTGTCCAATAGATTGTGGCCGCTCTGAGGTTTACCCATTTAACTAATGAATTAAGTCATTCATTCAGCTCATTTAAATCTAAATTGACTGATTTAGGATTAACATTTGGCTTGCACGATTGCACCGCTGTTTTACACAACATCTCTGTTTTTTTGGTCAATGAATAAAGTGAAAAAAGTGAAAACAGGAAGAGGGGAAGACATGAGTGATGATTAGTGGCAGGTAGACTAGTGGTTAAGATCGTTGGCCCAGTAACCAAAAAGTTGCTGGTTTGAGTCCCCTAGCTGACTAGGGGAAATATCTTTTGATGTGCCCTTGAGCAAGGCACTTAACCCTAACTGCTTCTGTATGTCGCTCTGAATAGGAGTGTCTGCTAAATGATGTAAATGTAAAAACCTTTACAAATGTGTTGATGTACAGTAAGTCTTTAGTAGGTGAAATTAATCCATGCACGGTATACAGGGCATCTGTATATTCACCTCTGTATACAGAACAGAGGGAGTCTGTAACTGACCACTGCAATACCATTAAGTTAACACTAAAAGTTAACACTGTATCATTATGTAATGCTGCTAATGGAAATATAGCCACTCAATGGCAGAACAATAGCCTACTGATGGCCTAGTGTCTTAGTAAACACCATAGACATGCCTAGTTGAAGCAGTTGACGTAAACCAATAATCCAACAGATTCATGAAAAAGAAGAGGAATGACGATTAGTTAGGGGAAAGGGCAAGTGTGTAAAGAGAGCAAGTGTTTATTCCGTATCAGCTGCTTTCTTTTGCCAACACAAAGCTATCTCAGACATTAAGTGACAATACAAACAACACCATTTCAGACATCATGTCTCTAAATGACTTGATTGAAAACATTCAGTAGGACTAATTTACTAAGTAAAGCTTTATTTTCGTTCTTATTGATGCCCTATCCACAGTGACAAACTTTAAGAACAGAAGCCATTGAAGCGTAATGTAAAACAAAACGTTCTGGACAAGGGTCCATCAACCATAACCTAATGATTTACTGAAAGTATTTTTCACAGATGGGAACTAGTATCCACAGTTCAGCAATTTGTGTATGCTGACAGGAGTGGACGGAGTGTCAGTGCAAACCTTGAACCATTGAACCAGTATGCCTGAGGCATGATAGAGTAGTAATATTGTAGGCAAAAAATGACCGATTACATTTAGCAGTTGCTCTTATTCACAGTGACTTACATTAGTGAGTGCATGCATTTTTCGTGTACAGACGTTTTTTTTTATCTCAATATCAAATCATTTTTGGATAACAATTAAGTACCGTACTATTGTTTTCAAATAAAAAATGTAAAAATAAACAAAAATAGCTTCTTAGCTAAGAGCAATTTCTCAAGCAAGACTGTTTGGGAGTGGTCTAAGTGAGGGGTCTAATTGGATGAGCCTAATGGGAGGGATATCTAACCTGAAAACTAGCTGTTATTGACAGAGAGGTTTTAAACTCTCTTTGTTATTGGTCTATTAATGTATACTGCTGTAACCAGGCAGGCCAAAACTCCATCCTACAAAAAACAGGCTGAAATTTCAGGCAGTCTTTTCAAACAGCTCTTACACTAAAAGGGCATCATCATCATTTTCACAATTTCACAACATAATTTCAACCTAATAGTGTGAAAATACATATAAAACACAGGAAAATCACATTTTTGTCTGCACTGGTCCTTTAACATCTTTCATCAAATTGTGGGAAAATATGACAGATCTTTTTCTTAATCTCAGTACATCTCTAAAACGAGTCACTGTTAATGAATATGCAAACTGTAATAGCCTACAATACATTGGGCGCCAGGTAGCCTAGCGGTTAGAGCGTCGGGTCAGCAACCGTAAAGTTGCTGGGTCAGATACCTGAGCTGACAAGGTGAATAACCTGTTGATGTGTTCTTGAGCAAGGCACTTAACCCTAATTTGCTCCAGGGGTGCCGTACTATTATGGCTGACCCTGTAGATAGGCCGTCATTGTACATAATAATTTGTTCTTAACTTACTTGCCTAGTTAAATAAAGGTTGAATAAAAAAATGGTAATTAGAAATGATCATCAATCATTATTTAGTCTATAAACCATTTGTATTCCTCAAAAAGTGTTTTGACATCACTCTCTTAAAAACATCAATATTCAGATTGAAGAAACACGGGTGTTTCAGGCTACTTCAAGTATGTTTTACAGTTACATTGGGTTTTCGTACCAACACCAGTAACCAGATTTCAGCGTATGTAACAGCGATCATTGTGCTGCTAACAGCTTGCCTTCCTCCACAGACTGGACTCGAACCAGTGAACCTCTGCTTGGCAATACACTTCACCGCTGTCCAGCACAGAAACCCTAAATGCCCATCTATGACGCTCCATCCGCGACCTTTCAAGCTAAATGTAGAGTGAGTTTAAAGTACGTTGAGTGAGCTTAAAGTAACTCTTGTTACACCTACTTTTCATGGTTTTATTATACAATGTTGGTGTTTTGAGTTGTTGTATTTCAACAGTGTAGGATTTCTTCAGTGTATAAGCAAATTTAATTTATTTGATTAATTTTCATTGAATGAGGGGAGGGAATAGCACTACGAGAGCACAGGCAGACACAGATTTCAATGTGCAATATAGTTTCTAACCAGTAGATGTCAGCCTCTTATCGATAATGCAGTAGTGGTAGCCTATGTTCACATATCCTGGAATAGACTTGCACACAAAATAATACAACTGGTGCAGAATATATGCATTATTGTCTGACCGTGTAGTCCAGTAAATAATAAAATTGAATTTCTATTCTCAATTTTCTTCGTATGAGAGCATCAAACCAGCGCAGAGGCAAACAGGCAATCGCTAAGGTCCAGTTGAAAGGGCGGTACTTGGGATTGTCAATTAAATACAACTTTTTTCGGACAATTTGACACAACCAGTAAGCGACGCAGGTTTCATTTTATCTTAGCCTATTGGTTATTGTAGACCAGTGAGTCCGCCTACTTTACGAAAGGACATATTTTTTTTCAACAATCAGAACCCTATCCTTACTGCAAAGGGGCGTGACTTCAACGGGAAACAACTCACCAGCGACATATGAAGTCACCTTTCTTTGTATCCGCTAATCATGTTTCGCTTTGGGCGGGCTCGACGCACAACATTTATAGACAAATAAATCTTGAGTGGAAGTATTGGACATTAGAATATAGGCAACTGTCAGTCTGAGGCGGGAACAGGTTCAAGAAGACGGATAACTGTACAAACAGTTCAACAAAGGACTTATTTGTCAGATGAACGAATGTGATTTTGGATATTGTCGCGGCTGTCCCATTTCCAAACGGAAACCACAGCTAGCTAGTTAGCGTATTCTCTATTCTAGGACACGTTTCATCATTTTAAAATACAAAACTGAATGTTGTTTCAGTCATGAGTCCGGCCGGGTGCTCACATGTGAACGCTTATAAGGTGGACAATTGGAGGCAAAACCTACGAGTCATATATCAATGCTTTGTTTGGAGCGGGAGTGCTGAAACCAGGAGACGAAAGGTAAAAAGACAGGAATGCCATTGCCAGAAACTGAAGCAAAAACGGAAACTTAACTACGCACAGACAGAATGGCTAACGTTATGCATATAACGCCCCGCACAGTTTCAAGCACACATGCACACCCACGTAACGTTACACTGTTTGAGTCTGGTGGTTCAATGCAGACACATTGCGCTAGCTAGCACACCACAGCTCGTTCCTTGTGACTGTGTGTGGAAACGCAGGGCATAAAGTTACAGCATCATCATGCTACCTGGGACCATTCAAGGCACATCAATATCATCGTAGGAGCTACATTGTATCAGTCAAACTATGCTTACTAGTTAGATGTTGATTCCCAGTCATTCGATCATGTCTGGCTAATTGGCTGGTATCCTAGCTAGGTAACATCAGTCTTTACTTGATCATCACTGCCAGTTAAATGAGCTACCTAGATACTGTGTGCTTCTGCAGGAAAATTAACCAACGACGATTACGCGAGAACCTTGCTCTCCTAAGCAAAACAACATCTAGCCTGGTTTTGCTGGTTGGCTAGCTAACGTTACCGAGAAAATGTAGATAACCAGCATATCACATCCATTTTAGGGTATCTGCGATAGGGTATTTACTATAGCTAGCTATTGAACCCCTTAAAATTACACAATATTTTGCATGCCAACATGACTGTGTCCTTACTAGAGATTACGTTACATAATTAATTTATGTGAATGGTTGACCAGATCCACCCATTGTCACTAGCAACACCCCAATTCTGCATTTTTCAGTGAAGCATGTTCCCACACCTCATTCAGGCGAGGAAGGCGCAAGCCCCCGCACACTAAACTATTTTATTCGACCATCTGCGCTCATATGCATGCGCTCATATGCATCCCCCCAATGACTTGCCAAGTAACCATACATTAGGTTCTTGCCATTACAATTCAGTCACTGTCAAAAAATAAAATGATCCCGACCCTATAGGATACTGATAACAAGGGTCTTTACCAATTTGAGCAAATATTAGGCTAGCTAACCTAAATTGTCAACCTTCGTTTTAGATTTTCTGTCCTGTTTGTCCCTCAAAGCTTTCATTTGCTCTAGTGTCCTTAGCTAGGATTTACATTGACATATTTATACTGAAGGAATTATTTGGATTGATTTGCTTTTGACTACACCTCTCAGATCTATGTTTTAGTTTTTCACTAGCAATCACAGCACACCTTACATGTGTCATACATGTTTTATCTGTTGTTGATGAACTAGGTGCTTCAGAATGATGTGAGATGGACAGCATTGGTGAGTTGACAAACTCCTCCTTCCTTCCTCGCACTAACATTAGTAGAGGCATATCACATGGGTACAGGAAACCAAACGCTGGCTTGCTTTCTCCCCTTTTAACTCTCCCACACATGTCCATCACACTAGTGCTATGAACATTCATTGCCCAGGACCGAGTTAGGAAAAGCCTGCTGTAGATGGTTAGCAATGGAAGCTGGTGGGAGGAGCTATAAGATGGGCTCTTTGTAACGGCTGGAATGGAATCTATGGAATGGTACCAAACACATGGTAACAATGTGTTGGACTCCGTTCCATTGATTCCATTCCAGCCATTCCGATGGCCCGCCCTCCTATAGCTCCACTCACCAGCCTCCTCTCATGGAAAGGCTATCAGCTATCTGGACGGTTGCATGGATAGACTAGCACATCATCCTGCAACACTTGATGTGTTTCTAACTGCTAAAGCTTTAGCTCAACTACTGTATTTGGTGAGACGCGATGAGTACTGTACGATGACAGACACGGGGCTGTCTCTAGAACAAACAGCTGTCGCCTGATGGTTGATGACCCTTTGTTTGTACAGGGCTACAGCAGTTCACTAGACCTTGCTGATTGTTAACACACTCTCTGTCCAGACTCCCTTCCTTCCTCCCCCCCTGTCCAGGCTCCCCCCCTGTCCAGGCTCCCCCCTGTCCATGCTCTCCCTCTCCTGTCCAGGCTCTCTCTCTAGGCCCTCTCCAGGCTCTCCCTCTCTCCCTCCCTCTCTCCCTCCCTCTCTAGACTCTCCCTCCCTCCCTCTCTAGACTCTCCCTCCCTCCCTCTCTAGACTCTCCCTCCCTCCCTCTCTAGACTCTCCCTCCCTCTCTAGACTCTCCCTCCCTCCCTCTCTAGACTCTCCCTCCCTCTCTAGACTCTCCCTCCCTCTCCTGTCCAGGCCCTCCCTCCCTCCCTCTCCTGTCCAGGCCCTCCCTCCCTCCCTCTCCTGTCCAGGCCCTCCCTCCCTCCCTCCCTCTCCTGTCCAGGCCCTCCCTCCCTCCCTCCCTCCCTCTCCTGTCCAGGCCCTCCCTCCCTCCCTCCCTCTCCTGTCCAGGCCCTCCCTCCCTCCCTCCCTCTCCTGTCCAGGCCCTCCCTCCCTCCCTCTCTAGACTCTCCCTCCCTCCCTCGACTCTCCCTCCCTCCCTCTCTAGACTCTCCCTCCCTCTCTAGACTCTCCCTCCCTCCCTCTCTAGACTCTCCCTCCCTCTCCTGTCCAGGCCCTCCCTCCCTCCCTCTCCTGTCCAGGCCCTCCCTCCCTCCCTCCCTCCCTCTCCTGTCCAGGCCCTCCCTCCCTCCCTCCCTCCCTCTCCTGTCCAGGCCCTCCCTCCCTCCCTCCCTCTCCTGTCCAGGCCCTCCCTCCCTCCCTCCCTCCCTCCCTCCCTCCCTCCCTCCCTCTCCTGTCCAGGCCCTCCCTCCCTCCCTCCCTCCCTCTCCTGTCCAGGCCCTCCCTCCCTCCCTCCCTCCCTCTCCTGTCCAGGCCCTCCCTCCCTCCCTCCCTCCCTCTCCTGTCCAGGCCCTCCCTCCCTCCCTCCCTCCCTCTCCTGTCCAGGCTCTCCCTCCCTCCCTCCCTCGTCCAGGCTCTCCCTCCCTCCCTCCCTCCCTCTCCTGTCCAGGCTCTCCCTCCCTTCCTCCCTCCCTCTCCTGTCCAGGCTCTCCCTCCCTCCCTCCCTCCCTCTCCTGTCCAGGCTCTCCCTCCCTCCCTCCCTCTCCTGTCCAGGCTCTCCCTCCCTCCCTCCCTCTCCTGTCCAGGCTCTCCCTCCCTCCCTCCCTCCCTCTCTCCTGTCCAGGCTCTCCCTCCCTCCCTCCCTCCCTCTCTCCTGTCCAGGCTCTCCCTCCCTCCCTCCCTCCCTCTCTCCTGTCCAGGCTCTCCCTCCCTCCCTCCCTCCCTCTCTCCTGTCCAGGCTCTCCCTCCCTCCCTCCCTCCCTCCCTCCCTCCCTCCCTCCCTCCCTCCCTCTCTCCTTCCCCCCCCCCTCTCCTGTCCAGGCTCTCCCTCCCTCCCTCCCTCCCTCCCTCCCTCCCTCCCTCCCTCCCTCCCTCTCCTGTCCAGGCCCTCCCTCCCTCCCTCCCTCCCTCCCTCCCTCCCTCCCTCCCTCCCTCTCCTGTCCAGGCTCTCTCTCCCTCCCTCCCTCCCTCCCTCCCTCCCTCCCTCCCTCCCTCCCTCCCTCCCTCTCCTGTCCAGGCTCTCTCTCCCTCCCTCCCTCCCTCCCCTCCCTCCCTCCCTCCCTCCCTCCCTCCCCTCCCTCCCTCCCTCCCTCCCTCCCTCCCTCCCTCCCTCTCCTGTCCAGGCTCTCCCTCCCTCCCTCCCTCCCTCCCTCCCTCCCTCCCTCCCTCTCCTGTCTAGGCTCTCTCTCCCTCCCTCCCTCCCTCCCTCCCTCCCTCCCTCCCTCCCTCCCTCTCCTGTCTAGGCTCTCTCTCCCTCCCTCCCTCCCTCTCCTGTCCAGGCTCTCTCTCCTGTCCAGGCTCTCTCTCTCTCTCCCTCCCTCCCTCCCTCTCCTGTCCAGGCCCTCCCTCCCTCCCTCCCTCTCTCTCTCTCCTGTCCAGGCCCTCCCTCCCTCCCTCCCTCTCTCTCTCTCCTGTCCAGGCTCTCTCTCCCTCCCTCCCTCCCTCCCTCCCTCCCTCCCTCCCTCCCTCCCTCCCTCCCTCCCTCCCTCTCCTGTCCAGGCTCTCCCTCCCTCCCTCCCTCCCTCCCTCCCTCCCTCCCTCCCTCTCCTGTCTAGGCTCTCCCTCTCTCCCTCCCTCCCTCCCTCCCTCCCTCCCTCCCTCCCTCCCTCCCTCCCTCCCTCTCCTGTCTAGGCTCTCTCTCCCTCCCTCCCTCCCTCTCCTGTCCAGGCTCTCTCTCCTGTCCAGGCTCTCTCTCTCTCTCCCTCCCTCCCTCCCTCTCCTGTCCAGGCCCTCCCTCCCTCCCTCCCTCCCTCTCTCTCCTGTCCAGGCTCTCCCTCCCTCCCTCCCTCCCTCCCTCCCTCCCTCCCTCCCTCCCTCCCTCCCTCTCCTGTTTACAGGCTCTCCCTCCCTCCCTCCCTCTCCTGTTTACAGGCTCTCCCTCCCTCCCTCCCTCTCCTGTACAGTACTACATCATCATGATTAACTTTGCTGTTCGCTCCTCAGTCTCAGAGCCCTCTCTTTTGAAATTAATTAACCGAGCACATCCTCGGAAGCCTGACTGTGCACACTGCTCACAGCTACGATCGACACTCCCAGAGGTAATCACCAGCTCTGCAGCTAGCTCCCTAAAGCCCCAGTAGCAGCATGTTGAAATGGTATTGCTGCGCCTGGGCCAGCTGGGTGTGTAGGGCCCCACTCGTTCCCAAATGCTGCATATCTGAATCTCTGTGTGTGTTCCAACCCCAAGGGCTATGCTAAGTTGAAGCTCTCTCTATTCAAGGCAGGTAATCAGCTTCGTTATATGTGTTTGAATGGAGACTATGAGTGCCAGATAGGTGGGGTTTAACTTTTTGGGACTATTCTATTCGTCCATTAAACCAGGCAAGCTTAATTCAGCACAGATGATGTCTTTGAATTGCTTTCAATCAAATAGTATTAGAACCCAGGTCTGTCGAGTACATTTTTGAAAGCTGCACTGTTCCCCATTTCTCAGCACTGCTTTGCCCCAACCAAACACTACTGACTGTTTCTGTTGTTTCATCACGATTCCTGGAACTATGTAGCCGCCTGTTGTGTAAACAGGACAAAGCAACACAGGTAGGCACATTTGTTGGTGTCCTGCAGAGCTGGAACCTGAATGAGGACAAGTGTTTTGTTAAAGGTCAAATCCCCTACATTTTTACTCTTACCTCTGTTACAAAGGCTGAATATCTTCAAACCAAAGTTATATTTTATGAAGGAATTCACAGGACCTTCCTTTTACCATATGGCTAGGCATACGTCATATTTTCTGGATAGTTGCCCAGTTCTTTGTACTTATTGTTGTGAATTCCTCCACTCTCTTTCTCTCACTCCCAGCCCAGCCCCATCTCTTCAGTCTGTGTCCAGGTCTGTCTGCAAAGTAATGTTGCCTCCAGTGTGCAGGGATGATATCACTGCTGTTAATGGGTTACCATACTCTATGGATCCAGCAGCCGTAACATTATAAGGCTATGCATTCCTATAACGTTTTCCCACTAATAGTTTATGCTTGGTCCTGTCACTCACTGTCCAGGCAGTCAGTCAGTCAGTGCCCTCAGCCTCTGCTTTGCTCACCTAGCTTATGGCACTATTTTTGTTGTTTTGCTGCCCCAGTAGGAACCATGAAGCATAGGGTACTTCCCATGAAAAAAGCCGTGCTGTGAACATTACTTTTATAGGCCTAAATATTAGACTGGTTGGCTGAGAACGTCACGAAAAGATGCACATGCATGGATGGGTCTGAAGGCCGTGCGATGTTACGATTCTGAACAGTCAGATGGCAACAATGACAAGCTGCAATGTGGGGATTCATAGGTGGCTCGTTTTCTTGTTCTTGATACCATGTCTTGTTAGTCTGCTAGTACGTCAAAATTAGTTAGCTAGCTAACCAACAATTGTATAAATGTATTTATGTTTTCGATAAACATTGGAGACTAAATATAGTTTACATGTTGTCAACTATCTATGCCATCCGCGTCTGTTTTAGTGGGCATCATCACTAATGGGAGACCAGTAGGAGGCAGTCTTTCTTCTGGTCTAAAAAAAATATATAAATATATATCCCAATGCCCCAGGGCAGCAATTGGGGACATTACCCTGTGTAGGGTGCTGTCTTTTGGATGGGATGTTAAACGGGTGTCCTGACTCTCTGTGGTCACTAAAGATCCCATGGCACTTATCGTCAGAGTAGGGGTGTTAACCCCGGTGTCCTGGCTAAATTCCCGATCTGGCCCTCATTCCATCATGGCCACCCAATCATCCCCAGCTGTAAATTAGTGTTCTCAGTCAATTTACCTGGTCAAAAAACAAAACCAAAAAACATGATTTATTCAGATAGCGGTGTATTATATAGTGACATATTTGGTTTATTTGTTCTACTTGCCATAGCATACAGATACAGTTCTACATTCTCCACCTTGACAAACATCAGCCCTAACGACAGGTAAAGGCTCCTACTTATCTCCCCTATCTGTCTCGGGGCGTTGTATCTCGGGGGCGTGTGTCTGTCTGGGATTAGGACTGTTTAACAGCTGTCTAGCACCTGTTTCCAGGTACATCTGGCTTGCCTGCTGAGCCCGACTGGGGGTTTACACACACACACACACACACACTGGCTGGGATTACTGATGCAGAATAACTGGTGGACGGAGGCTATGAAGGCAGGAGAAACTATCTTCTCCAGCTGCTCAGTTTATGCTTGGGCAGTATACCGAGGTATTTGGAAATGGCTCAGGATGGTTTTTCAATACTGTTGAAACTATTTCTTTGAAGTTTTTAATACATTTGAATATTTAATGTTTTTTAAGTAGCTACATGCCTGCAGTCAATACGTTAGGAGATAAAGATGGCCTTCTTCATTTTACCTTCCACATTATTTTTCATTATGAAGTTTGTGTCTGTCTGTTTTGTGTAACAATGTTAGCACAGGCAGATGGAAGGAGAACCATCACTGAGGAAAGGAATGGACTGTCTCTACCTCTGCAACAGAACCTTGTTTTTCCTCCTTATGGTTGGCATAGGCCACATTGACGCAAACACACAGTGGCCGTGTTTGCTGCTTGCAGAGATGCCTAGCGGCAACGGGACATTGGGGGGCGTTGTCATTCAGAGCAGGAAAGGGAACATACGTGCGTTATTTTGGGTGGTAGTGGCTTTATATTCACACTCCCTCCTTCCTAACATCCTCCTTGTGAGGGCTGTCATCTTCAAGTCAATACATCATATATCTCGGATTTGGCACAGATGTCTCGGGTTTGGCGCTGCCCTGCGTGGTCGCCTGTTAAGCAGCTTCCGTTCTTCGTGCATAAATTGTTGTTATTGTTCATTTTTTCATCTATTTTTCTTGAGTTTCTTGAGTTTTTTTGCAACAGTTGAACTATAGTAGTTCAGGATTATGGAGTGCTACAGTTTTACGAAGGATTTAACGGTCCTTTTTATCACTGAGGGACTTTTTATTTTTCTCGCAGCTGAATGTCTACAGGAGTCGTCTATTATTATTATTATTTACAACAGAGCCCAGCTCCTGGATTTAGCACACGCAGCGCTGCTGCACCCCAGGGAAAAGTTTGATATTCCGGACGACGGCCTGGACGTAGGGCGGGATTGAAGTGTAAGGCAAAGCTGAGGAAGTACAAGCCGGCTATACGTCTATCATTATGGGCAACGTGAGATCGTTGCATAGCAAGATGGACGAACTTGAGGGTCTTGTCCGTGGGCAAAGGGACTATCGGGAAGCGAGCCTAATGTTTTTCATGGAGACTTGGCTGAACGATAACATCCCCATAGAGAACGTCACTATCGGCGGGTTCCGGACCATCGGAGCAGACTGGGATAGCGTTTCTTCTGGTAAGAGCAAGGGTGGGGGGCTGGCTTTATTAGTTAACAGATGGTGTAATCCGAGCCATATTACTCTTAAGGAAGAGATTTGTAGCCCGGACATTGAGCTGTTAGCGTAGGTACGCTGTTTTCCAAATAATAAACCCTGGGTCACCAGCGACCTGAAGGCCCTGCTGAATGAGAAGAAGAGGGCCTTCAAGGAGAGGGACAAGGACAAATTGAAATGCGTCCAGAGGGAGCTGAAGTTGCGGATTGCTGAGGGGAAGAGAGGGTATAAGAAGAAGATGGAGGACAAGCTGAGGCAGAGCCATGTGTGGAAGGGTATGAGAAATATCACTGGCTTCAAAAAGTCAAACAGTGGGCAGATGGAGGGGTTCGATACTGGCCCTGTCCACCTCTCTTCCAGCTCCCCAGGCCACACACCCTCACGGCTGTCCCACCCCCACTTTGCGCACAACACCTCTGAGACAATCAGCGACCACACCTCCACCCCTGCTCCCTCTGGACTTATCCTCAACACCCCCCTCCCCCCCACCTCCCCACCTGGGCTGGCTTTCACCACCAACCAAGTGAAGAGAGAGCTGGAGAGACTACATCAGTGGAAAGCGGCGGGCCCTGATGGCATCAGCCCAAGAGTGCTTAGGGTCTGTGCTGACCAACTGTGAAGAATACTCCAGGGTCTCTTCAACCTTAGCCTGAGCCTAGAAAGGGTCCCCCCACTGTCCTGAATGACTTCAGACTAGTAGCGCTAACATCCCACATCATGAAGACCCTGGAAAGGTTAGTCCTCGCTCACCTCAGACCCCTGGTGTGTACATCACTGGACCCCCTGCAGTTCGCATATCAGCGCAACATCGGGGTGGATGATGCAATCATCTACCTTCTGCAGAGGGCCTATTCTAACCTGGACAACGCAGGTTGCACTGTGAGGGTTATGTATTTTGACTTCTCCAGTGCCTTCAACACCATTCAGCCCCTGCTACTGGGTGAGAAGAGGAAGAAAGTGGAAGCACCCTTAGTCTCCTGGGTCACGGACTACCTGACCGGTAGGCCACAATTTGTGTGACTACAGAGTTGTGTGTCAGAACGGGCAGTGAGCAACATGGGGGCCCCCAAGGGAACGGTCCTATCCCCCTTCCTGTTCACCCTCTACACCTCAGACTTCAGATATAACTCAAACATGCCACCTACAGAAGTTCTCGGATGACTCCGCAATTGTAGGGTGCATCAGGGGTGGGCAGGAGGAGGATTACAGGAGCACAATCAGTGACTTTGTGTTGTGGTGTGAGCAGAACCACCTTCAGCTCAACATCAGCAAAACGAAGGAGATGGTGGTGGACTTCAGGAGAACCAAGGCACAACTGACTGCAGTCCCTATACAGGGGATGGATGTGGAAATAGTTGGGTCATACAAGTTCCTGGGAGTCCATATGGACAACATGCTGGAATGAGCTGGCAACACCGGGGCTCTGTACAAAAAGGGCCAGAGCCGACTCTTCTTTCTGAGGCGGCTCAGGTCCTTCAACGTGTGCAGTAAACTACTGCATACCTTCTACCAGTCTGTGGTGGTGCCATCTTTTTTGCAGTGGTGTGCTGGGGAGCCAACATAAAAGCCGGTGGTGCTTCTCGGGTAAATAAGCTGATCAGGAAGGCTAGCTCTGTCCTAATGCTGTGTTCTTCTGCTCAGACATTATGACAAAATCAATGGGCATGTGTCCTGAATGGCCGCTTTGTCAATCTACTATCCCCCATAGTACAAAGGCTGACCTATTCTGTGCCAGAAATAAATATTCCAAACATAGTCTGGGACTGTTGTGGGATGCGATAGATCAAAAATTAATACAACCACTAGTATCAGAGAACCTTTTTTTTATGCAATGTGGCTGACTCAACAGATCAGAACGTTTAGCTTAAAATGTTGATAAACTAGTAGGCTGTTTCCTGAAATTAGAAGCACAGCAATGCGCACATGTTCCATTAAAGGAAAACACCATTATCAAAAGTGACTGCAAATGCAATTATGCATGTAATGCTTTTATTATAAAGGTGCATATTTATGGTGAGAATGATCTTCCCCAAACTTGAAACTCATGCGCTGCTTATACAGTATATGCCAGTTAGGCTCTACACCCCTTGTAAAGCAGATTAATGTGATTAATTTTAAATACAAACCTTATTAAAACATATAGTCCTATGTGCCAGGCTACATGAGGTGTTATACAAACCTTATTAAAACATATAGTCCTATGGGCCAGGCTACATGAGGTGTTATACAAACCTTATTAAAACATATAGTCCTGTGGGCCAGGCTACATGAGGTGTTATACAAACCTTATTAAAACATATAGTCCTATGGGCCAAGCTACATGAGGTGTGTTATACAAACCTTATTAAAACATATAGTCCTGTGGGCCAGGCTACATGAGGTGTTATACAAACCTTATTAAAACATATAGTCCTATGGGCCAAGCTACATGAGGTGTGTTATACAAACCTTATTAAAACATATAGTCCTGTGGGCCAGGCTACATGAGGTGTGTTATACAAACCTTATTAAAACATATAGTCCTATGGGCCAAGCTACATGAGGTGTGTTATACAAACCTTATTAAAACATATAGTCCTATGGGCCAGGCTACATGAGGTGTGTTATACAAACCTTATTAAAACATATAGTCCTGTGGGCCAAGCTACATGAGGTGTGTTATACAAACCTTATTAAAACATATAGTCCTGTGGGCCAGGCTACATGAGGTGTGTTATACAAACCTTATTAAAACATATAGTCCTGTGGGCCAGGCTACATGAGGTGTGTTATACAAACCTTATTAAAACATATATAGTCCTGTGGGCCAGGCTACATGAGGTGTGTTATACAAACCTTATTAAAACATATAGTCCTGTGGGCCAGGCTACATGAGGTGTTATACAAACCTTATTAAAACATATAGTCCTGTGGGCCAGGCTACATGAGGTGTGTTATACAAACCTTATTAAAACATATATATAGTCCTGTGGGCCAGGCTACATGAGGTGTGTTATACAAACCTTATTAAAACATATAGTCCTGTGGGCCAGGCTACATGAGGTGTTATACAAACCTTATTAAAACATATAGTCCTGTGGGCCGTAGCTATGGCTACATGAAGTGTGACTATGATTAAATCATTTAGCAAAAAAAGGCCTTGTTTCTTATTTTGGGCTTCATTCACAAGAGATATTATATACTTCACAAGAGATAATATATATACTTCACAAGAGATATTATATACTTCACAAGAGATATTATATACTTCACAAGAGATAATATATACTTCACAAGAGATAATATATACTTCACAAGAGATAATATATACTTCACAAGTGATAGTCTGATGGGTGTCAATATGACTATTGTTGATTTAATCTTGTCTTTACACATACCAAATCATGTGTGACATTTATTTTTTATTTAGTATGGACCATTATCATTCACCTGTATTGAAACGGGAGCAGCGGGAAAAAATACATGTAATCTATGCACTTAAAGAGCGAATAGCGGTTAATTTTCATGCCAGCCAGGTAGGCTATACTCCTGTTGTAAAGAGAAACAATGTGCTTAATATTAGGAAAGTTTAAAAATAAATATAGTAGCTGATTGGATCCTCGTCTTTTTATTAGCGGCCATCCCTCTGTTTTTTCCTGCAAATGTATAGCCTATAGAAATGTTACGCAACATGAGCGCATGGGCTCTCATTAAGTGTTTGATTAGATTTTCGAATACATCGCAACAGCCCTACACACACAATGCTTATTTCTCTAAAGTATTGTGCACACATTTGTTTATATCCCTGTTAATGAGCATTTCCTCTTTGCTAAGATAATCCATCCACCTGACAGGTGTGGCATATCAAGAAGCGGATTAAACAGCATGATTATTACACAGGTGCACCTTGTGCTGGGAACAATAAAAGGCCAGTCTATGTGCAGTTGTCACACAACACAATGCCACAGAAGTTTTGAGGTAGTGTGCAATTTGTATGCTGACTGCAGGAATGCCCACCAGATCTGTTGTCAGAGAATGTAATGTTAATTTCTCTTCCATAAACCACATTCAATGTTTTTGAGAATTTGGCAGTACGTCCAACCAGCCTCACAAACGCAGACCACGTGTAACTATGCCAGCACAGTACCTCCACATCTGGCTTCTTCACCTGCGGGATCATCTGAGACCAGCCACCCAGTTCGGTGTCGTAACCGACTTCACTGAGCAAATGTTCACCTTCGATGGCCACTGGCAAACTGGATAAGTGTGCACATAATGGATGAATCCTGTTTTCTGATCCACGCCCCTACTAGAAGCAGTAGACCAACAGATGCAAATTTGTATTCCCAGTTATGTGAAATCCACAGATTAATGCCTAATGAATTTATTTCAAGAGAGTGATTTCCTTATATAAACTAAGTAAAATGTTTGATTATATTTTTGTTCAGTTATCTTTTTTGCATGCTTTCTATCAGTCTTTTTTTTAATCCCCCAAATTACTAGTTTTCTATACAGAAAAGCCCCCTGTAATTATCTCCATGACTGTAATTTCCTCCATATTAAAGGGATAGTTCGAGATTTTGTCAAAGAAGCCATTTATCGCCTTCCCCAGAGTCTGATGAACAGGAACAGCTATGGATACTGTGACCACTAGTATCCTCTTGATTAACATAGACACTGTACCGCTGTTCCCGGTCCCAGTCTATTAGGTCCCAGTGTCATTATATGGTGCCACAGAAAGAATCAGGTATACTATATACCCCGTGGACTGAACAATTAAAGCCAGTTAAGCTATGCGTAAAATATAGGCCATTAGGGGAAGAAAAACAAATAGACTGAACACTCCCGTTCTTGGCTTTGCTAATGAGCACTAAACGACAGGCTGTGGCCTAGCGGTTAGAGCGTTGTGCCAGTAACTGAAAGGTTGCTGGTTCGAATACCCGAGCTGACAAGGTGAAAAAGAGATTTGCCCTTGAGCAAGGCACTTAACCCTTATTTTATCAAGGGGTGTTGCCCTGCTATGGCTGACCCTGTAAAACAATACATTTCACTGTACCTAAATATGTATGTGACAATGCAAAGTCTACGTCTCTCCTCTGTTTCTAGCCATCCTCTCTGTCTCTCTCTGATTCTTGTGTCCTCTCACACTCTTCTTCCTCCTGTTTCTATCCATCCTCTCTCTCTGTCCCATCTCTCTCCTCTCTCTCTGTCTCTGTCCTCGCTCTCTCTCTCGCTCTCTCCCCATCTCTCGCTCTCTCTCCCCATCTCTCGCTCGCTCTCTGTCCCCATCTCTCTCTGTCCACATCTCTCGCTCTCTCTCTCTGTCCCCATCTCTCTCCTCTCTCTCTGTCCTCGCTCTCTCTCTCGCTCTCTCTCCCCATCGCTCGCTCGCTCTCTCTCTCTCGCTCTCTCTCCCCATCTCTCGCTCGCTCTCTCTCTCGCTCTCTCTCCCCATCTCTCGCTCGCTCTCTCTCTCTCCCCATCTCTCGCTCGCTCTCTCTGTCCCAATCTCTCTCTCTGTCCACATCTCTCGCGCTCTCTCTCTCTGTCAACATCTCTCGCGCTCTCTCTCTCTCTCTGTCCACATCTCTCGCGCTCTCTCTCTCTCTCTCTGTCCACATCTCTCGCGCTCTCTCTCTCTCTCTCTGTCCACATCTCTCGCGCTCTCTCTCTCTCTCTCGGTCCACATCTCTCGCGCTCTCTCTCTCTCTCTCTGTCCACATCTCTCGCGCTCTCTCTCTCTCTCTCTGTCCACATCTCTCGCGCTCTCTCTCTCTCTCTCTGTCCACATCTCTCGCGCTCTCTCTCTCTCTCTGTCCACATCTCTCGCGCTCTCTCTCTCTCTCTGTCCACATCTCTCGCGCTCTCTCTCTCTCTCTCTGTCCACATCTCTCGCGCTCTCTCTCTCTCTCTCTGTCCACATCTCTCGCGCTCTCTCTCTCTCTCTCTGTCCACATCTCTCGCGCTCTCTCTCTCTCTCTCTGTCCACATCTCTCGCGCTCTCTCTCTCTGTCCACATCTCTCGCGCTCTCTCTCTCTGTCCACATCTCTCGCGCTCTCTCTCTCTGTCCACATCTCTCGCGCTCTCTCTCTCTGTCCACATCTCTCGCGCTCTCTCTCTCTGTCCACATCTCTCGCGCTCTCTCTCTCTGTCCACATCTCTCGCGCTCTCTCTCTCTGTCCACATCTCTCGCGCTCTCTCTCTCTGTCCACATCTCTCGCGCTCTCTCTCTCTGTCCACATCTCTCGCGCTCTCTCTCTCTGTCCACATCTCTCTCTCCATCTTGTTCCATCCCTCTGTCTTCTGTAGTTCCTTACTCTTTCTTTTAACTCTCAATCTCTGTGACAGTTTTTATTTTTTATTTATTTCACCTTTATTTAACCAGGTAGGTCAGTTGAGAACAAGTTCTCATTTGCAACTGCGACCTGGCCAAGAGTGTGTGTGTTTTGTTTTTAGTGTGTATGCGCATCTGTGTGTGTCTTCGTGCATGTTTTGTGTGTGTATAGCCCAAAGTGTGTTTGCATGTGTGCATCAGACTGTTAAGTAATGTTTATTCTCTTAATTTAATTTTTTGTTCCAGAAGATTGCAGCTGCTAACTGAGTCAGTCTGGAAGTAAAGGAAGACAACTGTCAACTAGCATAGCCTGCTTTCAGAGGTTGGCTGTCTGGCTCTCTGCTCTTCCTCATCCACCTATTTAGAATTTATAGTTTCTAAATGGCTAATAAAGGTGAGGAGGCTGCTTAAATGGGAATGAATATTCATGAAGGTCGTGGTTAGGGCTGAGAATTGCCAGGGACCTCACGATACGATATGTATTGCGATTCTCACAATTGTCATGATTCCATATGTTTTGCGATTCGGTATTGCGATTTGATGTTCCAAACATATTGCTTACTATGTTTGCTGCAGAGCGACAAGACCATGAGAACTAGTTCTGATCATTCAGGGAAATAATAGCTGGCTTACCATTTAAATAAAATATGGAGAACAAGCTATAGGATGAAAAATACAGCAGTTTTGGGGCCAGTACAGCTGACTAGCACTAGCTAACGCTACCAAGCAATTTAAAAAAAAATATTTTTACAAATCGAAAGTATCTATTTATATAATATTGTCTAAAATACTATTGCGATATGTAACTTTTTATGTTTTATTATATTTCCCCATCACTGGTTATGGTTATTTTACGTTTGTTCACATGAACTCTATAAATGAGGCCCATTTTCAATTATATTTCGCAGGGGGGGGTCATGTTCATTAGACACCAAATGGAAGGAAACAGGGAGTGACTACCTGGACTAGATCAATAAGAAATGCTAACTTTTGTTTCCTTATAAAATGTTTTAAGTTGTGTGCCTTAATAGCCCTGTTACAAAAAGTATAGATAGGTGGGTGAGGAACAACAAAGAACCAGGCAACCTCTGAAAACGGGTAATCCTTGTTTTGGTCGGTTTTCTTCCGTTTGGTGCCTAATGAATACGACCCAGCTATCAGCAGATAGGCCTAGACACTGAAACATTTCCACTTTAGGAATCTTCCTGAAATGTTATCCCACAGCCAATACCCTGAGATGAGTGGAAATTACAGACTGCATGATAAAAGACAAGAAAGGGGGGGGGGGGGGGGTAATGACAGTGTTTCAGCCTCGGCAGCTTTCAAGAACTGTGGTTCCTTTGATATTAGGAAAAAGGCTTGTGACGACGAGCAAAAGGCGACAGAGCCCGACTAACTGTTTTTTGATTCAGTAAATCATCTTGCATGATCAGAGGAACAGATTCCCCTCACCCACCCTTACTTGTCTGTCTCTTTGATGAAAAAGTAAGTAAGAGGGGGAGAGAGAAAGCTGTTGTGGGCTGTGGAGAACCATGATGAGGGACAGAGTGAATGTATTTCTGTCAAGATGACATCCTTTTCCTCTCTTCTCTCATTCATTCCCTCTGTCCTTCTCAGATCCCTCCATCTCTGATGGGTCCCCACCACATCTCACTCACTCACTCCTCTTCCACACCACCCCACCCCAACTGAGTCCAGGCAGATTATCTGTGTGGTTTGTTGTGAAATGACAGGCTTAGCTTCTGGCTGCTGCCCAAGCCTACCCTCTCTCTCTCCCCTCACATCATACCTCCCAGACCCAGCCACCCTCCCCTCCTAGGCGAAGAGCTGTCTGATGGGGCATAGCTTTCTGTCAGCATGGCTGCGACTGGCTGGCTGCTCAAACAAAAGGACTACTAAGTCCTCCCATCCTCACACAGACCATGGACCCCCTCGCCTAGGCCCCTCTAACCATCCTCACACAGACCATGGATCCCCTCGCCTAGGCCCCTCTAACCATCCTCACACAGACCATGGATCCCCTCGCCTAGGCCCCTCTAACCATCCTAACACAGACCATGGATACCCTCTCCTAGGCCCCTCTAACCATCCTCTCACAGACCATGGATCCCCTCGCCTAGGCCCCTCTAACCATCCTCACACAGCCTGTCCTCCAGGCTTGTCTTTATCCTGTTCTAGAGATGTAGCTTGACATTCTACTGCTTCTAGCTGTACGGTGCTGTAGCTTGACATTCTACTACTTCTAGCTGTACGGTGCTGTAGCCTGACATTCTACTGCTTCTAGCTGTACGGTGCTGTAGCCTGACATTCTACTGCTTCTAGCTGTATGGTGCTGTAGCCTGACATTCTACTGCTTCTAGCTGTACGGTGCTGTAGTCTGACATTCTACTGCTTCTAGCTGTACGGTGCTGTAGTCTGACATTCTACTGCTTCTAGCTGTACGGTGCTGTCCTTTCAGATCTGTGTGTCGACCTACACCTGGCTCCATTAATGTACTTGTGTGTGTGCGTTTCTCTATAGCCTCTGGGCTTGTGTGTGTATATATCACCTCTGCTTTATAGACGAGGTATCACTGGTCAAGTAGATAAGACACTGTGCGCACACACACTAGACCCAGCAGCAGCTGGTTGTAACCCAAAATGCCAATCTCCTGTCCCGTGAACCTTGTCCATGCATCTTTCATAAGGTACCAGGCCTTCTGTTGATGCTCTACTGTTTAACACCGTCCAATTAAACAGGCTAAGACTGTTCCCCTGCCCATCTCTTTCTCTCTCACTTCCTCTGTGTGCGCGTGTGTGTGTGTAGGATTTGGAGTAGTGTCTGTGTGTCGAGGCATCCCCCTTTGCCTCCGTCTGGCCAATGTGCTCTCTTGATCTCACTCTCTCTCCCGACCAGAGGAGTCTTGAATCTGCCCACCAAATCACAAAGCATCCTGCGATGTTCCCCAGCCAATCGGCTGGCTCTGAGCCAGCCAGTGCCTCCATCTGGCTAATGACCTGTCAATCACTGGGCAGGGACAGGCCCAAAAAAACAGGCCTTCTCTCCCATCCATCACTTTTACTGTGGACACTATTACTCTGCTTTGTTCTGTAACAGGACACACACGGCCTGTGATGATTAGTTCCTGGTTTCATTAACTTTATTGCTTTAAAAGCATTTTGGTGTCATCATATGCCATTTCTCTGATCGGTGGATTATTATAGATGTCCTCAGAGACCTCTGGGCTTCTGGCTTTCTGATTGGTGCCTTGGGGATTCTACCGAGGAGGTTCTGTTCTCTGATTGGCTTGATGATTCTAATCCGAGGGACAACTCACACACTCTGCTGCTGGGCATCTGTTGGCTCCGAGGCATGACAGATGACCATGCAGCCCTGCCTTTGTTCGTCTAGGCAGGGCCATTCACCATCTGTAGTACCCACACACACACAGGGTGGATGTGCCCGCTGTGCTAGCTCGTAAAGTGTCAGGAATAGGCAAGGGCAAGCCCATCACACCAGAACAGAACCCAAACCTACATTTGAGGGGAGGGGCCTTGAGTGCTCTGTGTACACTCCGAGGAAAACAAGGCTGCACTAATAACAGCCAACAACCACGACTAGACAGAGAGGCTAGATTGTGCAGGCAGTAGTAGACAGACAGTATAGGTGTGTGTGTGTAATGTGTGGAGGCTAGTTAGCTACACCATGGTAGACCTAATCTGTGTGTTAGCTTGTTAGGCCTATGTAGTGTGGAGGGATACAGTGCATGATCTAGGGCTATTCTAGTGAGTGTGAATTTTTCTGCGCTTTGGTGTGTGTGTGTGTGTGTGTGTGTGTGTGTGTGTGAGAGTGCCTGTGCACCAATAGTATGTGTTTCTGCGTAATGATCAGTGATGCTGGCTGCCTCTCTCTGAAGCTTTGCCCTCTGAGCTATGATCTGGGCTCTCTACACCACTGATCTGCTTCATGAAGAGCACAACATGTCTGTCCTCTTAATGAGATGACAGCTCTCTAAGGCAGATGTGTGAAGTGCATGTCTCCCTGAGAGTGTAACACACACACGTATTCAGACCCCTTGGATTTCTTCACATTTTGTTGTGTTACAAAGTGGGATTAAAATAGATTCATTACACGGAGTTGTTGAATACTTGTTTCTGATTGGCTAGAAGGGCATTCTAGAATGGACATTTAAAACCAGATATCGGGACAGTTGGAAAAGATTGCATGACGTAATATGCGCCTACACAAGCAGACCGTACTTGCTACAGGTCCAATGAGGGATAAAAACTTGGCTGGCTAGCTAGCTAGCATTGATTTTGTTTTTGTAGAGACACATATTCTTTGGGGAGCATCTGATGACCTAACGTGGTGAGTGAAAAACATTATTTTCTTCTGTCCCCTCTTCCGCTGAAGCTGTCAAATGTTTCTAGTTTGACCAGCTGTTTTCAGCAACTGATATTTTTGAATTTGGTTGTCATATTGGCAGGTTGGCTAGCAACAAACTATTTAGCTAGCTTCTAGCCTAGTGTTTGACATGCAATCTCCTTGTAATTAACAGTCGGTGTTGACGAGTGTCCTGATGAGAAGGCAAACTTTTCTAGCTATGCCAGGCAAAATCGGGCATTATCAGCTTATTGTTATGGATGTATCCAAATAATTGTTAATAGAGAACAGCTACTTTGCTGTTATTCTGTCTGCAGAGGTCGTGCCTGTGTTAGCCGTAGATAGCTGGCTAGCAAGCAAATATAAATAAATAACTAATGACTGGGTTGCGTCTCTAGGAACCAAAAGAGAACATGTATTTTGCTTATATAAATGAAGATGTATATGTTTATTTTTTTTCTACTGGTAAATGTGTGCTTAGTATTGTTTTCTTTGGCAACTGTGGTATAAGCAGGATAAACCGCTTAAACGCAACACAATACATTTTGCTGTTATTCTGTCTGCAGAGGTGGTGACTGTGTAGCCGTAGTTAGTTGGCTAGCTAGCAGCAAGCAAGCGATAAGAACGTTGACACTGACCATGGCAACAAAACATAAAGACCGAAGGACTGAGTAGTATCTCTAGCAACCAAAAGATGGTTGCTAGAGATACTACTCTAGCAACTTTTTTTTTTTTTACCCGTAAATGTGTGCTTTCATATTGTTTTCTTTGGCAACTGTGGTATAAGCAGGATAAATGCCTTACCTTGGAAAAAATGTACTCCGCAAAGGGACTCTGCTCCGCCTTGTTCCGCTGCGTCGTCCATTATTTCCAAGGTAATGTAACAGCACGTCAGCGTTTTCCCTTACTTGTCATTTTTTGTAAACAATCTACACAAAATACTCTGTGGAAGGTTATATTAATGTTTTTTTTTTTTGTTTTTTTTAAAGATTCTTACAAATTAAAGAAATAAATTATAGTTGTTGTTTAAGTATTCAGCTCCCTGAGTCCATACATGTTAAGAACAACTTTAGTGTATAGCTTTAGACCCCTGGATTGTGCAATATTTGCCTACTATTCTTTTCATAATTATTCAAGCTCTGTCATGATGTTGGGGATCATGGCTAGACGGCAATGTTCAAGTCTTGCCATAGTATTTCAAGCAGATTTAAGTCAACTGTAACTTGGCCACTTAGGAACATTCACTGTCTTCTTGGTAATCAACTACAGTGTAAATATGGCCTTGTTTTAGGTTATTGTCCTGCTGAAAGGTGAATTCCTTTACTAGTGTCTGGTGTAAAGCAGACTGAATCAGGTTTTTCTCTGCTTGTACTTAGCCCTATCCTGTTTCTTTTTATCCTGAAAAACTCCCCAGTATTTGCCGATGTCAAGTAAGGATGAAACGGTTACCGTTTTCACGATAAACCACGGTAAAATTCCAGACGGTTAGTATTACCGTTTCAAATTGTAATTATCATTAAAACCGTGTTTGATCACCATGGTTTGAAAAACTCACGGTAAATACTGTCGCAGCATGCAACGTGGGTTTTGTTTTGTGTGAAAACATGGCGGAATGCAGTGACAGCTCTCTGGAGATTTTTCAGCCTTCTAAGAGGACCAAATCCGAAGTGTGGTCGAATTTTGGGTTTTACAAGAGAGCTGAGGGAAACTTAATCGAAGATGGTCACCCTCTGCGAAGGGGGCAACACTTCAAATCTCTTGAGTCATCTTCGTGATCACCACCCACTACAATAGCGAATGCAAGGTAAGTTCACTTTTAGCTCAATGCATGATGTGGGAATGGGGGAAAATGTCATGGTTTGTCTGTCGAACTTGTTAATAGCTTGTCAATGATGTCAACTGAAGCTTTCAGTGTTACCTACTGTTGTAAAAACACTGCACGTTGTTTTCTGCTGCTGTATGCGTCGTGTGTCTGCAGATTCTATTCGCCCATTGCACACAATAACACGTTAAGTAGTTTAGTCACCCAACCAACATATTTTGTTCATTTAAAATCCGGCAGTCGTTGTCTTGGTTGTAAAAGTGTTCCAACAGAAGAAACACTATAGACTCCTATACACTATAGACTCCTATACACTCCTATATAGACTCCTGTATTTATGTCAATTGTTGGGCTCATTGTAATTACTATCACTGTCTTCTTAAGACTCATTTGTATTTATGTCAATTGTGCATGGGGTCATTGCATATACTCAAATGCGACACAGAAGATAGTGTGTGAGGTGAGATGATGATGATGATGATGATGATAACTATAATTATAATCTAACAACACCAATACCAATAATACATTTGCTATTCCATTGTTTACAGAGTGGGCGTGCAGCAGGCAAACCCAGTGATGCTACTGGTTCCTCCTCATCTACAGTTGTGACACAGACACTCGAGCAAACATTTAAAAGGCTGGCTGCTTATGAACCCACATCATAAAATGCTCAGGACCTTACTGCAGCCCTTTCATATTACATTGCAAAGGACATGATACATTTTTACATTTCAATCCCAAGTGAACAAAGATGCATACAGGATGTTAGGCCAGCAGCACCTTATTTCTTTATGAAGGACATACAATCAGTGCTGTTCATTGGATTTGTTTCCATATTTTGTGTTGTTATTTTAATGTCAACACCTGTACATTGGATTTGTTTCCATATGGTTGTATTGTTCTTACATACACATTGCTTTACTTTATATGCACATCTGACTTGCTTACTTAAGGTTGTGTTGATTAAAACCTGCACTAGGGAAAGCTTTACCTCTCATGGCCACATGGTGCCATCTTTAATGTTCATGTTATTATTTTAATGTTTATGCACACATGCTGCTAATTTTGTTTGTTGGTTTTCAATATAAAACTTGATTACATTATTTCAGTGTGTGTATCAGTACTTTTTTAACGTTTCAGCACATTTTAACAATAATTTTGGTCACTATAATCGTGATATGAAATGTTCATACCGTTTCATCTCTAATGTCAAGCATACCCATAGCATGATGCTGTCACCACCATGCTTGACAATAGAGGCAGTGTGTTGTTGCATTTGCCTTTGTCTTTTCACTGTCATTTAGGTCCTTATTGTGGAGTCACTACAATGTCGTTGATCCATCCTCAGTTTTCTCCCATCACAACCATTGAACGCTTTTTTAAAAATCACCAATGGCCTCATGGTAACATCCCTGAGCAGCTTCATTCCTCAGTTCTGAAGGACGAATGTATCTTTGAGGTGTCTGGGTGGTTTAATACATACAGTAATAGAAAGCATAATTCTGAACTAAACCAGGTATGGGAGCGACCACCCTTTTTATAGGCCTGCGTGTTTCTTTTTTTGGAACTCAGTCAGGATCTCGACTTTCTTTTCAGAGTTACAATATAATAATAATAATAATAATAATAATAATAATAAAGGTGCCATTTCTAAATGTGGTTGTGCATAATTTTCCTCTTATGTCAGTCACTGATAGTCACTCAATTAGCCCATGTCAGCTAACATTGTTTTTACATTACTCCAGCGGCCAGCAATGTAAACTTGTAGTAATCATGGTCGAATTACCGACCGTGGACCCCCCCGTTGATTTTGTTAGTCACTGTCACTCAAGATATAATATTAAAAGCGGCAAACATTGCTCTTCACACCACGGCAAAATGTATAGAATTGCAGGAAATACGCTGTAAAACTGCCACTGCGCCCCCATGATGATTTCAGATTATTTTTGTTACCCATCTACCAATCACTGCCCTTCTTTGTGAGGCTTTCCAAAAGCTCCCTGGTCGTTGTAGTTGAATCTGTGCTTGAAATCCAATACTTGACTGAGGGTTGCATGCATGCGGAACAGATGATAGGTTAGTAATCATGTCAACCCCTATTATTTCAGTGTTACTTTTTATTTGATTTGTTAAACCTAATTTTATTCCAAAAATAATTTAGGTTTGCATAAACAAAGCGGCTATATTTTAGTTATTACATTTTTTTAAAATAATCTTTAAAAATAATTTTACTTTCACTTTGACAGAGTATTGTGTGTATGTTGTCAAAGAAATCCCACTTTGTAACAATAAAATGTGAAGAAATCCAAGGGGTCTGAATACTGAATATACACCCTTCATCCACACACACATCACAAGTCTGAACAACAGCACACCACCAAACACCATTTGATCATGGTAGCATCAAGGCATCTCTGCAGTGAGATGATGATGCTGCTGCTGCTGCTTATAGAGACCATGCTGCATAGTGTTCACACTCACGGTTCTGTTTCATGTCTCCTGCTTCCACAGGATGAGGTGGGCTGGAATGTCTGTTTACATGGGGCCTGGTAAAGGCAGTAAGGTGTGTGTGTGTGGCAGATTCAGACAGAAGAGGATCTGGACGTAGTAGAGGTATAGTACAGTGTAATGGAAGAGGGGTAGAGAGATGGTTAGTCTATGCCACACGTCTTCCACGATGCTTCTCTGTCTCGTGCTGCTCAGTGAGACTAGGGCCGGCAGGCTAAGCGTTAGTCAGTCAAGGGGAAAGTAGAGAGCGGGAGGGAAGACGTCATCTGACACAGCCCTGGCTTGCACCCTCGGGGTCATTCAGAACAGCGCTATAGCATCAGCATCCTCCTCCCTCAACCTCACCACTATTAAATATAGACATGCAGAGGAGACGACAAGCCTGTTTGTGAGAGTGAATGTCTGTAAGGGTGTGCGTGTCAGGGAGTCTGTGTGTGTGTGTGTGTGTGTGTGTGTGTGTCCGTCTCCAGCCGAGCGGCTAATTGCATGTGAAACTGTGTGATGAGTCACTGCTCTCATGGTCTGCATCTACCTCCCTGTTCCCGTCTCCCCCTGCCCGGCCCGTCTCCCTCTGCCTGGCCCGTCTCCCCCTGCCCGGCCCGTCTCCCCCTGCCCGGCCCGTCTCCCTCTGCCTGGCCCGTCTCCCCCTGCCCGGCCCGTCTCCCTCTGCCTGGCTTGTCTCCCCCTGCCCGGCCCGTCTCTCCCTGCCCCACCCGTCTCCCTCTCTCTCCCTGCCCCTCCCTTTCCCTGGGCCTGAAACAGATGGAGAGATGCAGTGAGAGATGCTCCCTCTGCTAGTACCTGTAACACTATTGTTCCAGTTATTTGAGCCAGCGGCCTGATCTTGAACCGATCTAATAAGACATTAAAAGGCTCAGGAAGGGGGAGGAACAGCTACTGCTGACACTGAGGAATAATATAGGGTCTGGCTGGCAGGCTGCATGGGAACCAGAGCGGGAGGAATGGATTTTTCTACCCAGGAAAGGGGCCCGATGGTTGGGGTGTAGGGGGGTGCTGCGTTTTGACTGGAGCTCTGGTGCAATGCAGAAAGTTAGGAGGGGTGCTGGAGGAGAGCGCTGGTGATAATGAGGTGTAGGAGGGAACTGTCTTTAGACCTCTAGTCGGTCTGTCTGTCTGTCTCACAATCACACTTCCTGTATCCTCTCTCTCTCTTACTCTCTCTCACTCACATTGATTTATATAAGCCTACATCTAATGTCTGCCTTTCAGCCTCATTCTAGTCTCCATCTCTTGTACTGGCTGTATAGTGTCTAGCCCAGGGCTCTCCAACCCTGTTCCTGGAGAGCTACCGTCCTGTAGGTAGCGCTCCTGGAACAGTGATGGACAGCCCTGGCTAGAATGTCTGTGTGTTATCAGGCTCCAGTCTGAATGTGATTCTCCTGAACCTGTCTGTCACTATTCAACCTCACCCCTCTCCATTAGATCCCATTCATCCCAGTGTGATAAGCCCCGCCCACGCCAGACTGAATGAAAACAGAGCTTAGTGTATGTGGCCCTGAATGTCCAGCTTACTGCAGCGTCATCACAATCCTCCCCGTCTTCTAAGGCCGTGCAACAACAGACGTGTGTGTGCCCTATTTCAGTGATACGATGATATAACTGCAATCTTATGCCATGGCAGTCATAAGTTAGGCTACTACAGCATTGTAGGTGGACAATAGCCTAGTCTTCTGTCACAGTGTATCTTGTCCATCTATGATGATGTGTTTATAGTAGCTGCAGCTTGCCGGCAGCATTACTCTGGGCTCTGTGGGGATGACGTGAGGAAAGTCAGACGGGTGATAGCTGTCAGTGAGTGCAGCTCTTCTCCCAACACTTCCCCTGCTGGCCAGACCTGCAAGCTGCTGCTCTTTCACCATGCTGTCCTATGGCACCCGGTGATCTGCCCGTCACTGTAGCCAGTGTTTCCCAAAGAGATTTTTTCTTAATTGTGAGGGAGAAAAGCCTTGGGATGCAAACACCACAACATTCAAGCAAAACCAACAAAGACTCCCAATTTGTTTGAGGTGGGGAGTCATAGCTAGACCGCAGGGGGAAAAACCTGCCTCCTCAATGCCACATTGGCAGTCAGATAGAAAGCCAGTAAATGCATTGACATTACACTGTGGTCCGTTCTGGTTCTCACACTGTGTTCCCTCTCCTAACCAGTCACACTGTGTTCCCTCTCCTAACCAGTCACACTGTGTTCCCTCTCCTAACCAGTCACACTGTGTTTCATAGTGATATAATGTGGAGGAAGTGAAACTGAGACCGGGCTGGATCTTTTATGACCCCTCTCCATGCTGTCGTAATGGTGTCTGGTTGTTTCATTGTGTTACTGTTCATCAGGTGACTGTAGCCTACCTTTTGTGTGGAGGTGTTCTTTGCTGTAGGCCTAATACCTTGGCTAGGTTGTGTGTCAGTGAGCATCATGTCATGGTTACTTTGATCTCACTTCCCAGCCCTGTTTTCTCACTCAGATTTCTAGAAACATGGTTGAAATGGACACTAAGCTGAGGCTTAGTCTTTTCTCCTGCTCTATTACACCTTTTTTCCCTCCCCTTCTCCCTCCCTCTGCCCAGCGGGTGACTTAGTGACAAGCCTGTGTCCTGATAGCTTTGATTAGATCTCTCTTACCTCTCCTTTCTGTCGCTCCATCTTTGATTCTCTCCATCATCCCACCTCTGTCCATCTTTCCTCTTTCTCTGTCTCTCTCTCTCTCTCTGTCATGTGAAAAAGTAAGTACACACCCTTTACATATTTGGACAGCTATATGTAATCTTCACTTCAACACCATTGACAGATAAAGGTTACCCAATTTAACAAATCACACAAAAATCCTTATGGGGAAAAAGTTAGTTCACCCCTACATTTACCATCACATAAAATGGATCAAATTTGAATTAGGTACCAAAACAATTGCAAATGATTAGAAAACATTAGAGAAACTTAGGAGGGTCCAGCCTTCCATAAAGATGGTAACATATCATTCAAAGATCAAAAGACCTTCCCGAGGCCCACTGAAGAAAGATTATCGATGCCCATGAGTCTGGGAGGGTTACAAATCCATTTCCAAGCAATTCAAAGTACATCATTCCACTGTCCGATGAAAATTCCAGACCACTGGCAAACTACCTAGGACAGGTCTTCCCACCAAGAGCTGACCGAAAGATGCTCATAGAAGTCTCTAAGAACCCCAGTGTAACATCAAGGGATCTACAGGCCTCTCTTGCCACAATCAATGTTGAAGTGCATGGGTACACTGTCAGAAAGAGACTGCACAAACTTGGCCTATATGGGAGGTCAGGAAGGAAGAAGCCTCTGCTTTTAAAAAATAATATCAAGACACAACTGACTTTACCCAGGTGTTGTCTGGCAAAAGTCAGTAGTCTTGATATTCTTTTTTGAGAGCAGAGGCTTCATATATGAGAACTTTCCAGGGGGTTGTACTTACTTTTTCATATAACTGTATATCCATCTCTCTCTCTATATCTGTCTTTCTCACACACACAAACCCCTCCCCTCACAATGTCCCCCTCTCCTTTCCCTGTGGCCTCAGGCCCTGCAGAGCTCAGTGTGGCAGCTCAGCTAAAGATGAGGAATTCTAATGGTTCTGTAAATCCCTTTGTCGTCTCTAAGGCCCTGCGTCACACACACTACTCCAGCCGCTTTCAGTGTGTCAAAGATGCTTTCTCCCACCATGCATGAATCCAATCAGGAGCATGGTGTGCTGCGTGGAAAAGCAGAATGTGTGATTTATATATCAGACCACATGGGGTTTCTCAAAGGGCCCAACCATCACTACTCTGTCTGCCTTCATCTTAGGGCTGTTACGGTGACTGTATTACCGCCACACCGGCAGTCACGAGTCTTGACCGCAGTCAAATTCCAGTTTCGTCATGGTGACTAGGCTTCTCCAAAACTGCACTCTGATGCCGCTCATGGTAATTAATAGTCTACTAAACTTGCTAACTGCCAGTCGCTAATGGCCTGTACTCAGCACTTTATTGTCCCTCTAATCACTCTGACGTGCAAATGCAATCCAAAATCACATCAAACACGTCTTATGAGCCCATGAGCTCATGTTGCGGAACATATTGAATATGCAATTGTGTGAGAAAAGAGTTTTGATGGCCTATTAAAAATAGGATCCAATCAGCTTTCTATAGGCTAGGCCTACCATATTTATTTATCAACAAGAAAAATGTGGCTTTTTAAAAACCCATTTCATGCAATTCTACTAAACTTTATATGACTGGAGATGTTAGCAGAATCTTTTTTAATATGACAAATTACAGGCTCTGCTGACACGAACAAACAGGTCAATTACAAACAACGTTGTCCATATAACAGGCCTACAAGAAGGGGAGACACAAATAGAATATGACATTCATCTAAACTGGAGGAGGAAATTATTGTCCAAAAACAAACTTTTTTAAGTAGCACTGAACCCAAAAAAAATATGATTTGAATATTCGCAGTGCGCACTTCACCGAGGATATTGCAGATGCTCTCCGCTGGTGCCAATAAGATAAATTGAGAATTTGTTAAAAATAAATGCTGTCTTTTAATTGTCTTCTCTTCACAGTAATAACCATTTGCTCTCCGAACTATGTTTTCCAATGATTTGTATTTTGAAATATTGCAATTGTCCTGACTTGGCCTCTACTTTTCAGACAGTCACAACTAAACAATAATCTGCCCAAATTGCACGTGCTGCCTTTCCTTCCGACTGTAAGCAATAGATTTAAAACAACTTTTATTATCTAATGATCCTCTGCGGCCATGCTTTAGTAGCCTATTTTGAATGATTTAACTTATGTATAGACTGGAGTAGGCTAATTAGGCTGTATAATTTTGGCAATTTAATAAAATGTACTTTTAAGGGAAATATTAACTTCCCCTAGTCTTATGGATTTGCATGCCTATGCTTGCATATAAAAAATGTAACGGCACATAACCTCCATTTGCTATTCAAATGCAGGTTATGGATGTTTTTTTTGTTGGCTATTCTAAATCAAAAACAATTCCACACAGCCTATATTAGTATGCTATTTGTAAAAAATCGTCTGATGGGTAAGAATATTATAAAGTCCTTGTCAAATTGTGAATGAGAGACTGATGAAGTGTGTACAGCCTGCGCAAGAAACAGGGCAAAGCTCAAAAAATCCAAACATATAGTCCAACATTTGTGTCATAAGTTACAGAAATTCAATTAAGCATATAGGAGGACCTGTTTCTTTGTTAAATGCTCAACACAGAATAGCCACATGTGCGCACTCCCTCTGAAATTGTTTGGGGTAAATATCCTTTCTATTTTATTTGGCTATGTGCAATTGTAGGCCTATTCTTCATACTATAAAATAATGCCACACAATTCTAAGCAAACCTTTTCTGCTAAATGAACTAGTGTAGCCCACAGACCTGTCTAAAATAATGGATTTATTGTGATGGTGTAGGCTATATTAAATGTACCTCTCTCTCGCTCTCTACCCCTCGCTCTCTACCTCTCGCTCTCTACCTCTCGCTCTCTACCTCTCGCTCTCTACCTCTCGCTCTCTACCTCTCGCTCTCTACCTCTCGCTCTCTACCTCTCGCTCTCTACCTCTCGCTCTCTACCTCTCGCTCGCTACCTCTCGCTCGCTACCTCTCTCTCTCTACCTCGCTCTCTCTACCTCTCTCTCTTTCTACCCCTTCTCTCACTCTCTCTCTCTCTCTCTCTCTCTCTCCATCCCCTCTCTTCCTCCCCATCACCTTCCCTTCCAGCGGTTAGAGCGTTGGGCCAGTAACCAAAAGGTCGCTGGTTCGAATCCCCGAGCCGACAAGGTGAAAAACCTGTCTGTGTCCTTGAGCAAGGCACTTAACCCTAATTTGCTCTAGGGGCTGACCCTGTAGGTAGGCGGTCATTGTAAATAATAATTTGTTCTTAACTGGCTTGCCTAGTTAAATAAAGGGTTAAGTAAAGGTTAAATAAATAACAAATCTTCGTCTCTTTTGCCCCCTGCAGGCCAAGTCGTGTATCTGTCATATGTGCGGCGCCCACCTGAACCGGCTCCACTCCTGTCTCTCCTGTGTCTTCTTCGCCTGCTTCACCAAGAAGCACATTCACGAGCATGCCAAAAACAAACGACACAACCTAGGTAAGATGTGCAAGTGCTAGCTAATGTTGTCATGTCCACTAAACTAGCACACTGCATCACACACACACACACACACACACACACACACACACACACACACACACACACACACACACACACACAAATGACATCACTGCAAAACATTCTCTATCTCCGAGCTGTGATGGCCGCTCTCTGCCTGAGAGAACTGTTATTTTCTGAGACCTTGAGCAGAACCCGCCTATCTCAGTAGCATTAACATTCTACTGGGAACCAGTGCTTAGTCTTAGCCAAACAAATGTCATTCTGTAAGCCTCTGTTCCCAAGTCAGCTCTGTGGGAGGGCTAGACATGTTTTTAACCCTGAACCACACAGTAAGGTTTTGATCTATACACACACACACACACACACACACACACAAACCCTCTGACACACACAAACACACTGACAAACACACCGAGCCGTGTCGGTCGCTCCTGTCATCACGCCCCACTCCTATCTGCCCTTCAGCCCCCTAGAGTACCACTACAGTGTTAATTAGGTTAGGGCTTTCCACAGGAGCACACACACACATTCACACTCACTGTGCCATTGCACCATTAATCAAATTAACCCCTGACTCCCAGCTGTTCCTCTGGATTCCTTCACTTCCTTCATCATCCCCCTCTCCTTCTGTCTCTGTCTGTCTGGTTTATTTTTAACTTCCTCTGTGTGATGTACACAGAACTCTTTCTCTCCTTTTCTCTAGTTCCATGGTTACTGCATCAGTCCAAGGCCTTTCACAGTGCATGCCTGTTGCCATTGGACACAGAGATTACCTTCTTCTAACTAGCTCCTCTCTCATCTTATGCGTAACACACACCATAGGATGAGATGAACGCGCGCACACACACACACTAATGCTCCATTCACATTTTCTGTATACCTTTTTAGGCCTATCCATCAATTGTCCCTTTTCAATTGAAGTTAGACATATCATTCACTCTCCTGGATCCTCTCCTAGTTACGAGGCAAACCTTTTCGTATCCAAATGTGCAAGGTATCCTATTTGGCTATTCATGAGTTGCATGTTCCGTCACATTGTTTTGAACGTTTGTTTTGGACTGATACCAGGCTGAGCATTCTTCTCAGTGCATCATTAATGAGCACTGATGACGATTTCATCAAAAGTGTGTTACAGTGGCTTGGAAATTTTATGACATTCAATAGGAGGCAAATAAATAATCATTTTGATGTCGCCAGATTGACTTTAGATGCAGTATAACGTTAGCTAGCTAGCTAAGATTGAGGGGAGGCTGCCAGATTTTAGCTAGCTAGATATTTTTGACAAACTAATGACAACATTGCCATCTGTCTAAAGTAAATTTGACAACATGATAATGCTTGCAAAGTAGTTTCCTACTAAATATTTGACTACTTTAGCAATGTCATCGTATTTTTCCAGGCACTATAGTGTAATTTAGATAAAATGGTAGTTAACCCCAGTCATTCTGGACGGACGCTATCACCACTATGGCGCCGCCGTCAGAGGGCGGCTTGACAACGTTCATAACAATGGCATGACGCGACAGTGACTGAGGTGCAACCTATGAATAAATAGGTTGCCGTGGCAACAAAATAACCCAGGTATTGTTACCATGGTGTTGGAGAACATAGGCTAGTGGAAAGAGCAGGGGGTCGATGTGATCGACACGCACGCACGCACACTGTCCCACAAAAAAAACACCTTCCCTATGTGATAGTTCTCTAATTCTCCAATACAAGCAGCAATGAAATGGAATGACACAAAGCTCAAATCACTAGAGCTGAGAGGAGTGGAACACACACACACACACACAGTGCTTGTCTTCACGCTGGCCACATCAATGATGAGGCTAGACTTGAAATAAACAGAAGCTGTTGTTCTGTAGCAAATATCTATTTCTAATTATTGTGTATTCCTTCTCTTTCTCTCTCTCTCCCTTCCAGCAATAGACTTATTATATGGTGGAATATATTGTTTTGTGTGTCAAGACTACATATACGACAAAGAGATGGAACAGATTGCCAAAGAAGAACAGAGGAAAGCTTGGAAATTGCAAGGTACAGGGTTGTTGGTCTCCAGCAGCGCAGGCACCACTACTTTTCTGTGTTCCATTATCTCTGGTCCCCCAAAAAAGTCTAATTGATTTATTCCTTCATGTATTTTAACCTTTACTTATTTAATGTGAGGAGCCATGATAAACCACATCCAGTGATTTTAAAGTAGTGGCAGCTACATTCACATACACTATACAGTCATGTGAAAAAAGTAAGTTCTCTTTTTATTTTATTGTACATATTTGGACAGATGGATATGTAATCTTCACTTCAACACTATTGACAGATAAAGGTTACCCAATTTAACAAATCACACACAAAAAAAAAACTTTTATGCCATTAAATGCCTTTTCCTTATGGGGAAAAAGTTAGTACACCCCTACCTTTACCATCACATAAAATGGCAAAAATTAGGTGTTCCAAAACAAGTGCAAATGATTAGAAAACATTTGAGAGAAACTTAGGAGGGTCCAGCCTTCCATAAAGATAAGAAAATTGGTCTGGTTTGGTCTTAACCACAAACCAAATGGGTGTGTGGTAACCACTGGCAAACTACCTAGGACAGGTCTTCCCACCAAAGTCAGACAACACCTGGGTAAAGTCAGTTGTCTTGATATTCTTTTTTGAGAGAAGAGGCTTCTTCCTTCCTGACCTTCCATGTAGGCCAAGTTTGTGCAGTCTCTTTCTGACAGTGTACCCATGCACTTCGACATTGATTGTGGCAAGAGAGGCCTGTAGATCCCTTGATGTTACCCTGGGGTTCTTAGAGACTTCTATGAGCATCTTTCGGTCAGCTCTTGGGCTGACTTTGGTAGGACAACCTGTCCTAGGTAGTTTGCCAGTGGTCTGGAATTTGTCGGACAGTGGAATGATGTACTTCGAATTGCTTGGAAATGGATGTGCAACCCCTCCCAGACACGTGGGCATCAATAATATTTCTTCTGAGGGCCTCGGTAGGTCTTTTGATTTTTGAATGATGTGTTACCACACACCCATATGGTTAAGACCAAACCAGACCAATTTTCTTATCTTTATGGAAGGCTGGACCCTCTGTTTTCTAATCATTTGCACTTGTTTTGGTACACCTAATTCTAATTTTAGCCTTTTTCTAAAAGGCATTTTTGTTTATTTTAATTAACATTTTCAACGTTTTTTTTTGTGTGTGTGTGATTTGTTAAATTGGGTAACCTTTATCTGTCAATAGTGTTGAAGTGAAGATTACATATCCATCTGTCCAAATATGTACAAATATAAGAGAACTTTCCAGGGGGTGTACTTACTTTTTCACTTGACTGTATATACAAAAGTATGTGGACACCCCTTCAAATTAGTGGACACGGGATTTGGCCTCTATCGGACATGGGAAGCTAATGACACATAAATCTGACTACATATGCACTTTAAAAATCGCTTCGGACAAAGGAATGTAATCAGTATTTACGATTGAGCTGGTGGTGTGAGGCTCTGGCTTGCCCAGTCGATGTCGCCATTGTTCTTTTGTAGAATCTTCCGGGTCGTTGTGTGAGAGGTTCGTCTCACTCTAGATGCTTCCGCGTCGGTCAGTGTTCTCATACTAGATTTGCGAACATGTTCACCTGCAGTCTGAAAAATGCTAATCTAGGATGCACTTCTTCTGTAGTGAAATATTTTAGAGTTCATACCATCTCACGTGGGAGCAAGCTCCTTCGTTTTCTGGCCTGTAGAGTTGTTATTAAATTATCCCTTTTAAACCCAGGGACAAGTCCTCCGGTTATTTGGAACTTAATGTAAGGACTGTTACGGGGGCTTTTATTGTGGAGTAGAAAGGTGGTTGGTTCATAATTTACAACCAATGTCTGTTCACTTGGGCGTGGCCACTGACTGGACACAAGTTAGTGTACAACAAACTATTTTCATTTTAGAAGACTTAAATCACATTGTAATCTTTTCAAACGTGTTCTTATGCTTAGTCAAACATTTTATCCAACATTCAGATGCAAGCCTCATAATTGAGGGACATGTATACACATAGTTAGGGTAAAGTGGCTGTATTGTCTTTCCTGAGATCACAAGAATGAAACAATGTGAATAGAGTCTTAGCTGGCCTCCTCACCGACCGTTTCCACATTCTCTAAATTAGGAATACTGTCCAATTCTCAAATTCTGGGATGTAGTAGAATTGGGCGTGTGAATCCCTTTGTCTTATCAAACTGATAGAGAGGAAGGGGGTTTTATGACACATGATCATATACAAATGTTCCAGGTTTGAAATGATTGTTTATCAAATGTTATATATGTTTAGGCGTCTTGCGGTCAGTTTGGGCCAAATCTAGTTAATGATCCCTGCAATAGACCATCATAGCCTGGTCACAGATCTGTTTGTGCTGTCCTGCCAATTTCTATGGTAATTGTCACACCAGTGACCGTAAGAGTTGGCAAACAGATCTTGGACCAATTGGCTGGCTACCTTAATCAAGGTTCAGGTTGAAAATAATGTCTCAACGATGTCTCTGTCAGATCTGGGACCAGGCTACCTTAATCAAGGTTCAGGTTGAAAATAATGTCTCAACGAAGTCTGTTTGTGACCAGGTGTGGGGGAGAAATACTCGACGTGGGAGCCTACGAAGCGAGAGCTGGAGTTACTACGGCACAATCCAAAGAGAAGGAAAATCACTACAAACTGCACCATTGGTGGGATATAGGCTGGTCTGCTCTCCGCACGTCCTTATGAAATGCTAGCATGGTAGCATTGTCGATTTCATCACCTGCCTGTGGTGGTGTCTGTATAGTCCAGGGTTACTATGTGTTTTAGTTTGGCTAGAAAGGTCAGCTGGAGTGACGAACACCACAGGGCAGCAGGCAGTAGCCCAGAGAGAGAGAGGGAGAATGCATTCTTCCTTCTTCAACAGGGTGGTCTTTTCTTCTCTCTCTTCTCTTCTCTCCTCTTTTTTCTCTCTTATTTTCTCTCTCCATTGCTCTTTGTTTCTCACACTCTTTGTAGATTCAAACTTACTTAGTTATATCTCTGTTTCATTCTTCCTCCTCTTCTCTCTCAATCTCTATTTATTTTTGTATTTTTTTCTCTCTGTCCTCTCTCTGCAGTTATCTCGCTTGATTTTCTAGAGTTCATCATTCAGTCTCCCTGCCTCTCGTTGTAATGAAACACTCGTAGAGAGGCATACCAGCTGTCTCAGCTTCCTTTGGGTGTTGGGTGTGGAGTGGGTCAAGTCTGTAGAGTTTAACCCCCAGCCGAGAGGTCTATTCCTGGGCCAAACAGGCTGGAACAGTCCCAGGCTCCACACTGGGCCTCACCTGTTCTGTTCACACAGGCCTTCGTTATATTAAACTAGCCCAGACCATGTTTATATTAAACTAGCCCAGACCATGGCTATATTACACTAGCCCAGACCATGGTTATATTAAACTAGCCCAGACCATGTTTATATTACACTAGCCCAGACAATGTTTATATTACACTAGCCCAGACCATGGCTATATTACACTAGCCCAGACCATGGTTATATTAAACTAGCCCAGACCATGGCTATATTACACTAGCCCAGACCATGGTTATATTAAACTAGCCCAGACCATGGCTATATTACACTAGCCCAGACCATGGCTATATTACACTAGCCCAGACCATGGTTGTATTACACTAGCCCAGACCATGGTTATATTAAACTAGCCCAGACCATGGCTATATTACACTAGCCCAGACCATGGTTATATTAAACTAGCCCAGACCATGGCTATATTAAACTAGCCCAGACCATGGCTATATTACACTAGCCCAGACCATGGTTATATTAAACTAGCCCAGACCATGGCTATATTAAACTAGCCCAGACCATGGCTATATTAAACTAGCCCAGACCATGGCTATATTACACTAGCACAGACCATGGTTATATTAAACTAGCCCAGACCATGGCTATATTACACTAGCCCAGACCATGGTTGTATTACACTAGCCCAGACCATGGTTGTATTACACTAGCCCAGACCATGGTTATATTACACTAGCCCAGACCATGGTTATATTAAACTAGCCCAGACCATGGTTATATTACACTAGCCCAGACCATGGTTATATTAAACTAGCCCAGACCATGGTTATATTAAACTAGCCCAGACCATGGTTATATTACACTAGCCCAGACCATGGTTGTATTACACTAGCCCAGACCATGGTTATATTACACTAGCCCAGACCATGGTTATATTACACTAGCACAGACCATGGCTATATTACACTAGCCCAGACCATGGTTGTATTACACTAGCCCAGACCATGGCTATATTACATCATCCCAAACCGTGGTGAAATTTAGCACATTTACAGAAGTGTTTATTATTTTTCATTGTCCATGTCAAATAAATAAAGTAAATTAAAGCTTCCTTTACAGGAGATGACAATGTTAGGCCTTAATTTACTCCTCTCTGTTACAGGAGAATGCACCTATAACTGTGCCTCTCTTGATTGTTTGTCCCGAAGACTTTTTCACATTCCCCCTCTCCCTCTCTCTCTCTATATAACCCACCCCCCCGGTCAGGTTTACGAGGGTTGATCAACCTGGGCAACACGTGCTTTATGAACTGCATCGTCCAGGCCCTCACCCACACCCCTCTGCTGCGGGACTTCTTCCTTTCCGACAGGCACAAGTGTGAGATGCAGTCCAACTCCTGTCTGGTGTGTGAGATGTCACAGCTCTTTCAGGAGGTAAGGCCAGAGCTGGGGGGGTATAGGGTTGCAATTTGCAAAATTCTGTAAAATGTCCCCAAAATTCCCAGGTTTTTCAGAAATGTTTGTTGTTGGAGAATCACAGTTCACGGAGTCAAGAGGGAATAATCAGGGAGGGAGTCCTCCAACTGGGATTTCTGGAATGTTGCAACCCTAGGGTGGTCAAATGCAGTCTTCTAGGGGTTTGTGAGGCCAAAGGATAGAAATACAGCCAGTCAGACATAGAAATTGAATGACTAACCACATCAAAACAGGATGTTCTCACAGACTAACAGACTAACTGCAGAGGGGAGTCACTGACTGGATCACTGCTTTGTGGAGCTGGAGGGAAACAACTCTGAGTGGAATGAACCGAGTTTAACAACAATGCCCTGCCGTATTATAAATCTACAGTATTTGGCATTTTGTATAAACTCAACTCACCAGTCTGTGTGTGAGGGTGGGGGAGTGTGTCTGTCTTTGACTGTCTCTGTCGGTCTCTGTGTGTAAGTGTTTGTCTCTGTGTGTCTCCATACTTATCACTAAATGCTAGCCTCCTTACCAATTGTTCACTACCACGTCTGAATGTCTTTAGTACAGTTGGTTGGTTAGATTACATCTAATAAACTCAATGCCCCCAGAACATTACAGAACTTGTGCTCAGGTGTCTGTCTGCTCCTCTTCCGCCTCCTCTTCTGCCTTCTCATCCTCTTCCTCCTCCTCACACCCTCTCATTCTCTGGTGTGTATAAACTGAGTTTACAGAACATTAGACCTGCCCTTTCCATGACATACACCAGTGGTTCCCCACTCCAGTCCTCCAGTACCCCCAATAACACACATTTTTGTTTTAGACCCAGGCAAAAAACACCTGATTTAAACTCATTGAGGGCCTGAAGATTAGTTGACAAGTTTATTTAGGTGTGCTTGTCCAGGGTTACAATGAGAATGTGTGCTGTTGGGGGTACTGGAGGACTGGAGTTGGTAACCACTGACATAGACTGACCAGGTGAATCCAGGTGAAAGCTATGATCCCTTAATAATGTCACTTGTTAAATCCACTTCAATCAGTGTACTGTAGATGAAGGGGAGGAGACAGGTTAAATAATGATTTTTAAGGCTTGAGACGATTGAGACATGGATTGTGTATGTGCCGTTGAGGGTGAATGGACAAAAGTGCCTTTAAACGGGGTATGGCACTAAGTGCCAGCTGCACCGGTTTGTGTACAGAACTGCAACGCTGCTGGGTTTTTCACAATCAAAAGTTTTCCGTGTGTATCAAAAATGATCCACCTCCCAAAGGACATAAAGCCAACTTGACACAACTGTAGGAAGCATTGGAGTCAACATGGGCCAGTATCCCTGTGGAACGCTTTTGACTCCATGCCCCGACGAATTGACGCTGTTCTGAGAGCTAAAGGGGATGCAAGTCAATATTAGGAAGGTGTTCCTAATATTTTGTACACGTTTACAGATGGTGAGTTATGTTTTAATGGCTTGACTCACTGCGGGTAATGCGTTCGGTTGCTGCTGATATGACTGGGCACCCCCGGGAGGCCTCAGTGGGCTGATCCGTTCAGATAGAACAAAGGGAGGGAGCAACCAATCTTCTTCATCACGGGGGGGGGGGGGGGCGCAATCATTTAGTGTTCAGATGTGACAGCGAAGGGTGAATCAACTAGTGTCTAGAGTAGACCAAGGAGAAAAGTTAAAAGCATACCCTTAGAGAATACAATGGAACTAGAATGAAAGTTTCAGAAAAAAAGTTTTGTGCTTGCTTAAAACTATTCAGCTAGAGAGCATATCTGTCCCTCTTGCTCTGTTCTTGTCCGAGACACACACGTGTATGCAGCACAATCATCAGCATGCAGCACCATCATCAGCACCAGGAAAGCGGGTCTGTTCCTCTGACTCTGTACCCACACATAGCTCATCTCAGCCAGGGAGGCGATGGTCTTTGATCAACCCCTCCGTCTCCCTTCATTTTATAGACTTTGGTTTGTCAGCCTGCTTCAAACTGCAGTGGAGGACCAAAGAGCCCATAAGATACAAGATATAAGCTTGTTTGTGTGTGCTTGCGTTTCCTCATCTCAATCAGGCCTCAGAGGGAGAGTCAGGAGATTAAAGGTGTGTGTCTGTGTGAGGAGACCGTAATAGGCTGGGCTTCATTCTGCATTCAAGCAGAGCACTCTTTTCATTATGGTGTTCTCTCCATCTCACACCCTGACCTAGACTGTCAATCATCCAATCCCCATAGCAACCTGGAGATTATGCAGTCTGGTTTCACACCCCCTCTCTGGAAGTTCAGTAACTAGCATTCACTAAAAGGTTGTAGCATTTGTATTTTTTAATTTTTTATAGATAATAGCTTTTGCTGACAGCTACTAGCATTTGCTAACAGGTACCAGCGTTTGCTAATAGTCACTAGTGGATGCTAGCATTTGCTAACACTAATGCTTGGAGAAATTGATTCCAGTCAGGTTAGTTACAGTTGAAGTTGGAAGTTTACATACACTTAGGTTGAAGTCATTAAAACTCATTTTTCAACCACTCCACAGATTTCATGTTAACAAACTATAGTTTTGGCAAGTCGGTTAAGACATCTACTTTGTGCATGAGACAAGTAATTCTTCCAACAATTGTTTACAGACAGATTAATTCACTTATAATTCACTATATCACAATTCCAGTGGGTCAGAAGTTTACATACATTAAGTTGACTGTGCCTTTAAATAGCTTGGAAAATTCCAGAAAATGATGTCATGTCTTTAGACGCTTCTGATAGGCTAATTGACATCATTTCAGTCAATTGGAGGTGTACCTGTGGATGTATTTCAAGGTCTACCTTCAAACTCTTTGCTCGACATCATAGGAAAATCTATAGAAATCAGCCAAGACCTCAGAAAAAAAAAAATGTAGACCTCCACAGGTCCTTGGGAGCAATTTCCAAATGCCTGAAGATACCATGTTCATCTCTAAAAACAATAGTACGCAAGTATATACACCATCGGACCACGCAGCTGTCATACCGCTCAGGAAGGAGACGTGTTCTGTCTCCTAGAGATTAACGTACTTTGGTGCGAAAAGTGCAAATCAATCCCAGAACAACAGCAAAGGACCTTATGAAGATTTAAACGAGTCCTATATCGACATAACCTGAAAGGCCACTCAGCAAGGAAGAAGCCACTGCTCCAAAACCGCCATAAAAAAGCCAGACTACGGTTTGCAACTGCACATGGGGACAAAGATCGTACTTTTTGGAGTAATGTCCTCTGGTCTGATTAAACAAAAATATAACTATTTGGCCATAGTGACCATCGTTATGTTTGGAGGAAAACGGGGGAGGCTTGCAAGCCGACAAACACCAACCCTAACCCAACCGTGAAGCACGGGGGTGGCAGCATCATGTTGTGGGGGTGCTTTGCTGCAGGAGGGACTGGTGCACTTCACAAAATAGATGGCATTGTGAGGAAGGAAATTATGTGGATATATTGAAGCAACATCTCAAGACATCAGTCAGGAAGTTAAAGCTTGGTCGCAAATGGGTCTTCCAAATGGACAATGACACCAAGCACACTTCCAAAGTTGTGGCAAAATGGCTCAAGGACAACACAGTCAAGGTATTGGAGTGGACATCACAAAGCCCTGACCTCAATCCTATAGAACATTTGTGGGCATAACTGAAAAAGGGTGTGTGAGCAAGGAGGCCAGTTACACCAGTTCTGTCAGGAGGAATGGGCCAAATTTCACCCAACTTATTGTGGGAAGCTTGTGGAAGGCTACCTGAAACGATAAACAATTTAAAGGCAATGCTACCAAATACTAATTGAGTGTATGTAAACTTCTGACCCACTGGGAATGTGATGAAAGAAATAAAAGCTGAAGTAAATCATTATCTCATTTCACATTCTTAAAATAATGTGGTGATCCTAAGTGACCTAAAACAGGGCATTTTTACTAGGATTAAATGTCAGGAATTGTGAAACTGAGTTTAAATGTATTTGGCTAAGGTGTATGTAAACGTCAGACTTCAACTGTATCTAGTTGACAGATGTCGATGGGCTCATGTAGTTTTAAGGCAGTGTTTCCCATGTGGTGTCGCCTGATTTGAACGTGGGGTTGCAAGAGAAACTCTGAAATACAATAAAAAATAACTTATTGGTTCATAGAACTGGGGTTACATCTGTAACTTCTAGTAGCCACTAGATGCGGTTGTAATTAAGTGTTTTTCTGGTTTCTTCCTACAAATATGGGTTTATCTTTTGAACGGTTTAAGCTACAACATATTATGACCCCAACACCTCCTTTGGCCGCCATTCCTTCCAGTTCTCTGCTGCCAATGACTGGAACGAATTGCAAAAATCCTTGAAGCTAGAGGTTCCTATCTCCCTCACTAACTTTAAGCCTCAGCTGTCAATCACTGCACCTGTATATAGCCATTCTGTAAATAGCCCATCCTACTACCTCATCCCCATATTTATTTTTTAAACTTCCGCTAATTTTTTGCACTCCAGTATCTCTATTTGCACATCATAATTTGCACATCCATCATTCCTGTGTTAATGCTAATCTGTAATTTATATCACCACTATGGTCTATTTATTGTCTTACTAACCTTACTGCATTTTGCACTACATTTGCATTCTGTATATAGATTCTCTATTGTGTTATTGACTGTACGTTTGTTTATTTCTCATGTGTAACTGTGTTGTTTTTTGTCGCACTGCTTTGCTTTGTCTTGGCCAGGTCGCAGTTGTAAATGAGAACTTGTTCTCAACTGGCCCACCTGGTTAAATAAAGGTGAAATAAAAATAGAAATATGAAATTATTAGCTTAGGATCTTCTGAACTTCCCAATACCTTTTCTGATGCATAGAAATACTGTCAGTAGTACTGTCAGTAGTACTGTCAGACTGATTTGTAAGAGACTGTCATAGCTCCAATTAAAAAAGTAAACATTGGCCGTTGACTACAACTCTGTTTTTACATGGTGGGTTCGCAAAATGTTTTGGATATCAAATGGGGTCACGGGCCAAAAATGTTTGGGAAACCCTGTGCTAAGTTGTCAGCTATACAAAGAAAAACAGGCACTTTTCCATTTCAGTGAAGATACAAGTTGAGTGTAGATACATTTAACAACATGGCTGCCAGATCAAATCCCTGTTCTCCCACTATCCTACTTTCTCTCCACAGTTCTACTCGGGCCACCGTTGGCCCCACATTCCCTTCCGACTGCTGCACCTGGTGTGGACTCACGCACGCCACCTAGCGGGCTACGAGCAACAGGATGCCCACGAGTTCCTCATCGCAGCGCTGGACGTGCTGCACCGGCACTGCAAAGGAGACACCACCCGTAAGTATCGCCCTCATGACTTATTACTTAAATACTGTAGGAAAGTTTCACTTAACAACTTACTCATCAATACAGTATATTACTGTAGTATTGCTAAAGGGAAGTGACACTGATAGATATATTGTATCTCTTCAGTGTAACTACACTCCATGCAGTACAGACGGTGTGAGTGTATTGTAACTGAAGAGAGATGTTCTGATTCTTCTTGTGGAATAGAGACAAGTGGTTTTCGTCAAGACTAAATGTTTTAGATCTACAATGTCATTGTCTGGTTACAAAAGGAATAATATCAGTTATTCTACAATTGAATTAGGTTATAAGAGAGAACAGATTTGTCACGTCTGCCTACATAAATTCTGCATGCGCTGAATCCTCGGTCGTGTCAATCAAAACTCTATTTTAGCCGTGGAGACCCATCTATGTCAAATCTACCCACAATGCTGTGTGTGTGTGTGTGTGTGTGTGTGTGTGCGTGTGTGTGTGTGTGTGAGAGAACTGTGTTTGTTGATGTGTGCTTTCTCTCTACCTCTCTTTGTGTGTTCTGTTGGTTACCTAGGAGATGACAATGGGAAGAAGGCCAACAATCCAAATCACTGTAGCTGCATCATTGACCAAATTTTCACCGGCGGCCTCCAATCAGACGTCACCTGTCAAGTCTGTCAGTAAGTGTGTGTGCACGAGCGCCATCTTTCCACTAGCCCATGTTCAAAGTCTGTGTATGTGAGAGAGTGGAAGAAGGAAAAGGTTGAATGTGTCAAGACTGCTAAAAGACTCATGTTTGACATTTTGACATCCTCTCAAAGGACCTCCTACATCGCTAAGAGGCAAGAACTCCCTCTGCTCTCTCACCTCCCATCCTCCTCCTCCCTCTCCTCTGCTCTCTCCTTGTGCTACAGTTGATTCATCAGGCTGGAGTGACTCACCTCCCACTGCTGGCTTCCCCCCCAGTCTCCCCTACCGCCCCCCCCCCCCACTCTCCCCTATCTCTCTTTCCCCCCCCACTCTCCCCTACCTCTCTCCCCTTTACCTCCAGTCTCACCTCTCTCCCCTTTATCTCCAGTCTCACCTCTCTCCCCTTTATCTCCAGTCTCACCTCTCTCCCCTTTATCCCCAGTCTCACCTCTCTCCCCTTTATCCCCAGTCTCACCTCTCTCCCTTTATCCCCAGTCTCACCTCTCTCCCCTTTATCCCCAGTCTCACCTCTCTCCCCTTTATCCCCAGTCTCACCTCTCTCCCCTTTATCCCCAGTCTCACCTCTCTCCCCTTTATCCCCAGTCTCACCTCTCTCCCCTTTATCCCCAGTCTCACCTCTCTCCCCTTTATCCCCAGTCTCACCTCTCTCCCCTTTATCCCCAGTCTCACCTCTCTCCCCTTTATCCCCAGTCTCACCTCTCTCCCCTTTATCCCCAGTCTCACCTCTCTCCCCTTTATCCCCAGTCTCACCTCTCTCCCCTTTATCCCCAGTCTCACCTCTCTCCCCTTTATCCCCAGTCTCACCTCTCTCCCCTTTTTTAACCTGCTCTCACCTTTTCCAGTCTCCCAACACTACTCTCACCTTTCCCAGTCTCCCAACACTGCCCCTTCACTGCACTCCTCTCATATTGAAGTTATGGTCCTCCCCTCCCTGTGTAGCTGCTGTTGGCAGGTGGTTCTCTAAACGCTGGGCTGTCCTGTCACATTAACACAGAGCACACTGCGCTCTAGTGCACTCTACTGCACACTACACAGTGCTACACGGCTAGCCGGGCTCAGTCACACCTGGCCACACACAACACACAAGTTAGCTCCCATTAACGGTAGGGCTAGCTCTAATATACCTGACTGTAGGGCTAGCTCTAATATACCTGACTGTAGGGCTAGCTCCAATATACCTGACTGTAGGGCTAGCTCCAATATACCTGACTGTAGGGCTAGCTCCAATATACCTGACTGTAGGGCTAGCTCCAATATACCTGACTGTAGGGCTAGCTCCAATATACCTGACTGTAGGGCTAGCTCCAATATACCTGACTGTAGGGCTAGCTCCAATATACCTGACTGTAGGGCTAGCTCCAATATACCTGACTGTAGGGCTAGCTCCAATATACCTGACTGTAGGGCTAGCTCCAATATACCTGACTGTAGGGCTAGCTCCAATATACCTGACTGTAGGGCTACAGTTGAAGTCGGAAGTTCACATGCACTTCGACATTGATTTTGGCAAGAGAGGCCTATAGATCCCTTGATGTTACCCTGGGGTTCTTAGAGACTTCTATGAGCATCTTTCAGTCAGCTCTTGGGCTGACTTTGGTGGGAAGACCTGTCCTAGGTAGTTTGCCAGGGGTCTGGAATTTTCGTTGGACAGTGGAATGATGTACTTCGAATTGCCCTCTTCTGAACAGAGATAGCAGTAACCCACTCTATAGCCCCCTACTGGACACAGACAATAGTAACCTCCTCCATAGCCCCCTACTGGACACAGACAATAGTAACCTCCTCCATAGCCCCCTACTGGACAGAGACAATAGTAACCTCCTCCATAGCCCCGTACTGGACAGAGACAGTAGTAACCTCCTCTATAGCCCCCTACTGGACAGAGACAGTAGTAACCTCCTCTATAGCCCCCTACTGGACAGAGACAGTAGTAACCCCCTCCATAGCCCCGTACTGGACAGAGACAGTAGTAACCTCCTCCATAGCCCCGTACTGGACAGAGACAGTAGTAACCTCCTCTATAGCCCCGTACTGGACAGAGACAGTAGTAACCTCCTCTATAGCCCCCTACTGGACAGAGACAGTAGTAACCCCCTCCATAGCCCCGTACTGGACAGAGACAGTAGTAACCTCCTCTATAGCCCCCTACTGGACAGAGACAGTAGTAACCTCCTCCATAGCCCCGTACTGGACAGAGACAGTAGTAACCTCCTCTATAGCCCCGTACTGGACAGAGACAGTAGTAACCTCCTCTATAGCCCCCTACTGGACAGAGACAGTAGTAACCCCCTCCATAGCCCCGTACTGGACAGAGACAGTAGTAACCTCCTCTATAGCCCCCTACTGGACAGAGACAGTAGTAACCTCCTCCATAGCCCCGTACTGGACAGAGACAGTAGTAACCTCCTCTATAGCCCCCTACTGGACAGAGACAGTAGTAACCTCCTCCATAGCCCCCTACTGGACAGAGACAGTAGTAACCTCCTCCATAGCCCCTTACTGGACACAGATAGTAGTAACCCCCTCCATAGCCCCGTACTGGACAGAGACAGTAGTAACCTCCTCTATAGCCCCCTACTGGACAGAGACAGTAGTAACCTCCTCCATAGCCCCTTACTGGACACAGATAGTAGTAACCCCCTCCATAGCCCCGTACTGGACAGAGACAGTAGTAACCTCCTCCATAGCCCCCTACTGGACAGAGAAGGTAGTAACCTCCTCCATAGCCCCTTACTGGACACAGATAGTAGTAACCCCCTCCATAGCCCCGTACTGGACAGAGACAGTAGTAACCTCCTCCATAGCCCCCTACTGGACAGAGAAGGTAGTAACCTCCTCCATAGCCCCTTACTGGACACAGATAGTAGTAACCCCCTCCATAGCCCCGTACTGGACAGAGACAGTAGTAACCTCCTCCATAGCCCCCTACTGGACAGAGAAGGTAGTAACCTCCTCCATAGCCCCCTACTGGACAGAGACAATAGTAACCTCCTCCATAGCCCCCTACTGGACAGAGACAGTAGTAACCTCCTCTATAGCCCCCTACTGGACAGAGACAGTAGTAACCCCCTCCATAGCCCCGTACTGGACAGAGACAGTAGTAACCTCCTCTATAGCCCCCTACTGGACAGAGACAGTAGTAACCTCCTCCATAGCCCCGTACTGGACAGAGACAGTAGTAACCTCCTCTATAGCCCCCTACTGGACAGAGACAGTAGTAACCTCCTCCATAGCCCCCTACTGGACAGAGACAGTAGTAACCTCCTCCATAGCCCCTTACTGGACACAGATAGTAGTAACCCCCTCCATAGCCCCGTACTGGACAGAGACAGTAGTAACCTCCTCTATAGCCCCCTACTGGACAGAGACAGTAGTAACCTCCTCCATAGCCCCGTACTGGACAGAGACAGTAGTAACCCCCTCCATAGCCCCGTACTGGACAGAGACAGTAGTAACCCCCTCCATAGCCCCCTACTGGACAGAGACAGTAGTAACCTCCTCCATAGCCCCCTACTGGACAGAGAAGGTAGTAACCTCCTCCATAGCCCCTTACTGGACACAGATAGTAGTAACCCCCTCCATAGCCCCGTACTGGACAGAGACAGTAGTAACCCCCTCCATAGCCCCCTACTGGACAGAGAAGGTAGTAACCTCCTCCATAGCCCCCTACTGGACAGAGACAATAGTAACCTCCTCCATAGCCCCCTACTGGACAGAGACTGTAGTAACCTTCTCCATAGCCCCCTACTGGACAGAGACAGTAGTAACCTCCTCCATAGCCCCCTACTGGACAGAGACAGTAGTAACCTCCTCAATTGCCCCCTACTAGACACAGACAGTAGTAACCTCCTTCATTGCACCCTACTGGACAGAGACAGTAGTAACCTCCTCCATAGCCACCTACTGGACAGAGACTGTAGTAACCTCCTCCGTAGCCCCCTACTGGACAGAGACAGTAGTGACCTCCTCCATAGCCCTCTACTGGACAGAGACTGTAGTAACCTCCTCCATTGCCCCCTACTGGACTCATACAGTATTAACCTCCTTCTTAGCCCCCTACTGGACAGAGACTGTTTTAACCTCCTCCATAGCCCCCTTTCTGGACAGAGACTGTAGTAACTTTCTCCATAGCCCCCTACTGGACACAGACAGTACTAACCCCCCTTCATAGCCCCCTACTGGACACATACGTACAAAATGCATCTCATTGACCCTCTCCCCTCCGCTCTGTAGCGGTGTGTCCACCACGATAGATCCATTCTGGGACATCAGTCTGGACCTGCCGGGCTCCTCCACTCCCTTCTGGCCCCTCAGCCCCGGGGGAGACGGCTCAACGGTCAACGGAGAGAGCCACCTCTCAGGGGCCACCACGCTCACAGACTGTCTACGCAGGTAGGACCACACTAGACGTATGTCTGTCCCTCCCAATGTCTTTCCCTCTCTCTCTGTCTCTCTGTCTGTCTCTGTCTCTTCTTTATGTTCCATCTCCTCTGTTACCTGTGTCCTCACTTCCTCTCTCTTCCTCCCCCTTATTCCTCTCCCTCCTTTACTGCATCTCCAGTCACTGCCTGGTTGCATATGCTGCAGTGTGTGAAGTCTTTCTCTCTCGCTGATGAACGGTATCAGTCCTTAGTCACATCGTTGGCCTCCCCTCTACAGAACACTGGTGGCTTCACTGTTCCATCGACAGGTGTTGTCTGGTCGGTGCTTAACACTGTCTTGCAGCCTCTTGCAGTGTAGCCATGGAAACTGACCTGTTATGTATCACTACAAACAAAGTCTATTGTCTTTATATCTGTCTATTCTTTATACACTGAGTGTACAAAACATTAGGAACATGCTCTTTTCATGTTATAGACTGACCAGGTGAATCCAGGGTACGGTAGTAGGTGCCAGGCGTACCAGTTTGGGTCAAGAACTGCAACGCTGCTGGGTTTTTCACACTCAACATTTTCCCATGTGTATCAAAAATGATCCACCACACAAAGGACATCCAGCCAGCTTGACACAACTGTGGGAAGCATTGGAATCAACATGGGCCAGCGTCCCTGTGAAACACTTTCAACACCTTGTAGAGTCCATGCAAGGCTGTTCTGATGGGGTGCAACTCAATGTTAGGAAGGTGTTCCTAATGTTTTGTTCCCTAGGTGTGTTTCTACTATACCTGTCTCTGTACCCTCAGTGTGATTCTGATGTATCTCTCTCTGTACTCTTTGTGTTATCTTCCCTCTTTCCTTCTTCCTCTCTTCCTCTCTCTTGCTCTCCCGCCCTCCCTCTCTCTTATCATTCCACTCCCTCTCTCTGCAGGTTCACTCGGCCTGAGCATCTAGGAAGCAGTGCCAAAATCAAATGTGGTGGTTGCCATAGTTACCAGGAGTCCACCAAACAGCTGACGATGAAGAAGCTCCCCATCGTGGCGTGTTTTCATCTCAAAGTGAGTCTCTCTCCATCGTTCTCTCTCCATTATATTATAAATATATTGAAATATATGACAATATATATTGCACAATGCATTGTCATACTCACTATATAGAGGCCTATTATAACTACTGGTAGATGTGTGTTGAAAGATTTGCTTCCATTACTGTCACGTCAGACACACACACACATACACACACACTCCCACCCACAGCTCTTTATTTCTCACAAGTAATCCCTCCCTTCAAAATGACAGAAGATCAGGGATGAGTCGAAAACAAATCTCTCTCTCTCTCTCTTTCTTCCCTTCCCTTCTCTGCTCTCCTTCTACCCCACCCCACCCCCCTCGCCCTCTACCCCCTCTCTCGTTTCTGGTCCCTCCTCCTGTCTTCTCTCTCCTCTCCCTCTTTCCCATCTCTCCTCCCCCTTCTTCCCCTCTCTCTCCTCTCCTCCCCCTCTTCTCTCTCCTCCCCCCCTGGGGTGTAGCGGTTTGAACACTCTGCCAAACTGAGGAAGAAGATCACCACATACGTCTCCTTCCCTCTAGAACTGGACATGACCCCTTTCATAGCTTCCAGGTGGGGTAACACACACACACACACACACACACTGCAGATCTAAGCTCTGCTTTGGAAATGTAAGACCCTCACTCCTCCTGCCTACCTACTGTCTATTCATCATATACCCTACCTACTGTCTATTCATCATATACCCTACCTACTGTCTATTCATCATATACCCTACCTACTGTCTATTCATCATATACCCTACCTACCTACCTACTGTCTATTCATCATATACCCTACCTACCTACCTACTGTCTATTCATCATATACCCTACCTACTGTCTATTCATCATATACCCTACCTACCTACCTACTGTCTATTCATCATATACCCTACCTACCTACCTACTGTCTATTCATCATATACCCTACCTACTGTCTATTCATCATATACCCTACCTACCTACCTACTGTCTATTCATCATATACCCTACCTACCTACCTACTGTCTATTCATCATATACCCTACCTACCTACCTACTGTCTATTCATCATATACCCTACCTACTGTCTATTCATCATATACCCTACCTACTGTCTATTCATCATATACCCTACCTGCCTACCTACTGTCTATTCATCATATACCCTACCTACCTACCTACTGTCTATTCATCATATACCCTACCTGCCTACCTACTGTCTATTCATCATATACCCTACCTACTGTCTATTCATCATATACCCTACCTACTGTCTATTCATCATATACCCTACCTACCTACCTACTGTCTATTCATCATATACCCTACCTACCTACCTACTGTCTATTCATCATATACCCTACCTACCTACCTACTGTCTATTCATCATATACCCTACCTACTGTCTATTCATCATATACCCTACCTACCTACCTACTGTCTATTCATCATATACCCTACCTACTGTCTATTCATCATATACCCTACCTGCCTACCTACTGTCTATTCATCATATACCCTACCTACCTACCTACTGTCTATTCATCATATACCCTACCTGCCTACCTACTGTCTATTCATCATATACCCTACCTACTGTCTATTCATCATATACCCTACCTACTGTCTATTCATCATATACCCTACCTACTGTCTATTCATCATATACCCTACCTGCCTACCTACCTACCTACCGTCTTTATCATATACCCTACCTACCTTCCTACTGTCTTTATCATATACCCTACCTACCTACCTACTGTCTATTCATCATATACCCTACCTACCTACCTACTGTCTATTCATCATATACCCTACCTACCTACCTACTGTCTATTCATCATATACCCTACCTACCTACCTACTGTCTATTCATCATATACCCTACCTACCTACCTACTGTCTATTCATCATATACCCTACCTACTGTCTATTCATCATATACCCTACCTGCCTACCTACTGTCTATTCATCATATACCCTACCTACCTACCTACTGTCTATTCATCATATACCCTACCTACCTACCTACTGTCTATTCATCATATACCCTACCTGCCTACCTACTGTCTATTCATCATATACCCTACCTACCTACCTACTGTCTATTCATCATATACCCTACCTACTGTCTATTCATCATATACCCTACCTACCTACCTACCTACCTACCTACCTACCTACCTACCTACCTACCTACCTACCGTCTTTATCATATACCCTACCTACCTTCCTACTGTCTTTATCATATACCCTACCTACCTTCCTACTGTCTATTCATCATATACCCTACCTACCTACCTACCTACCTACCTACCTACCTACCTACCTACCTACCTACCTACCTACCTACCTACCTACCTACCTACCTACCTACCTACCGTCTATTCATCGTTAAACCATGCTTTAGGGATGCCAGTGCCACATCTCTGGCTGTAACGGCAGTAGTCATGTAGCTCTGGCTGTAGCGGCAGTAGTCATGTAGCTCTGGCTGTAACGGCAGTAGTCATGTAGCTCTGGCTGTAGCGGCAGTAGTCATGTAGCTCTGGCTGTAACGGCAGTAGTCATGTAGCTCTGGCTGTAATGGCAGTAGTCCTGTAGCTCTGGCTATAGTGAGTGGCATATCAATGGACAGAGAAATAGGAGAGTGTAGGAGGATGTCTGCCTGCTTATTATACAGGACACCCATGCCCCCTAGTAGATATGTGGTACATGACACACAGGTCTACATTCAAAATAAGTGTTTCAACACTTTCATGTCATCCTCTGGGGTTCTTTGTACTTTTAAATAGCTTAGAACTGGACAAATTGTTTTACCCCAAAATCAATCAATCAAAGACACAGTATTATGTCTGAATACTCATGACAGAATTCTAGTATGTGGTAACACTTTCCTTCATAACACTATCATACAACGACATAACAGATTGTATTAATAGTCACCGTTTTCTTTCACTAACACTAACGCCTGTCTTTTCTTACTAGCACTGACTGCCGATTTAACTTCTTTATTATAGGAACAATGAGCTTACTGTTACTATGACTGAGACTGTTACTATGACTGTTACTATGACTGAGACTGTTACTATGACTGAGACTGTTACTATGACTGTTACTATGACTGAGACTGTTACTATGACTGTTACTATGACTGAGACTGTTACTATGACTGAGACTGTTACTATGACTGTTACTATGACTGAGACTGTTACTATGACTGAGACTGTTACTATGACTGTTACTATGACTGAGACTGTTACTATGACTGTTACTATGACTGAGACTGTTACTATGACTGTTACTATGACTGAGACTGTTACTATGACTGTTACTATGACTGAGACTGTTACTATGACTGAGACTGTTACTATGACTGTTACTATGACTGAGACTGTTACTATGACTGTTACTATGACTGAGACTGTTACTATGACTGAGACTGTTACTATGACTGTTACTATGACTGAGACTGTTACTATGACTGAGACTGTTACTATGACTGAGACTGTTACTATGACTGAGACTGTTACTATGACTGTTACTATGACTGAGACTGTTACTATGACTGAGACTGTTACTATGACTGAGACTGTTACTATGACTGAGACTGTTACTATGACTGAGACTGTTACTATGACTGAGACTGTTACTATGACTGAGACTGTTACTATGACTGTTACTATGACTGTTACTATGACTGTTACTATGACTGTTACTATGACTGTTACTATGACTGTGATGTGGTTTTTACACCCAGCTACCTAAAGATGAATGCACTTTAAGTCGCTGCGGATAAGAGCTTCAGCTTAATGACTAAATGTAACCGTCACTGTGAGGCTCTCATTTGAACGACTGTTGTTATGTAACCTGGATGTTTCAAGTCAAGTGTAACCATATATGTCTCTGTTACATGGTGGATGATGTTCTTCTCACTGTTGTCACATGTCAATGTAGTTGTTGTCTTTTGATATGAGCATGCATGTGACTGAGTGTCTCTGTCCTCTACAGTAAGGAGAGTAGAATGAATGGCCAGTATCAACAGACAGTAGAAGTATTAAACAACGACAATAAGTAAGTATGTCAAGGTTTATTCTGTGTTATGGTAAACAACAACATATCTCCAGTAAACAGCACCAGATCTGGGTTCACATACGATTTAAATGTTTAAATTATTTTTCTGGGCTTAGTTGAGCTTGCCTTGCACAGTGGAACCAATAATATAGTTGCAAACATCACCCACCTAGCACTCCAGGCAGGCTAAGCAAACCCTGAAAGTATTTTGAAGATGTCAAATAGTATTTCAACCTGGGTCTGAATAGCACCGTTGTCAACTGACGCTAGGGTTTCCTTTTATGTCGTTTTGTAATTTATTTGACAACCATGACAGTTACAATGACATTCATTTTCCAATACATTTACCAGGGTTAAATTAATCAGTGTTATACACTACCATTTCTAGTTGGTAGTTTGACTCTTGTACTTGACCATGGTCCCTGTGACTATTTATTTAGATTAATTAGATGAAGGCCATTGACTGACTGTCCCTTTGACTAGTTCACATGGTCAGAGAAATAGATGTATAAACTAAGTGGAATAGGTGAAGCCAGAATAATCAGGTGAAGCCAGAATAATCAGGTGAAGTCACTGTATTCCACCAGCTGTGTTATAAGGTTCTTTAAGTCCTCTTGCTTCCTTCTCCCCCGTCTCTGTGTGTGTTGTGGTGGATCAGGTATTCTCTGTTTAACTCTCCAATGTCCCTGTTTAAATCTCCCCTGTCTCTGTGTGTTGTGGTGGATCAGGTATTCTCTGTTTGCGGTGGTGAACCACCAGGGCACCCTGGAGAGCGGCCACTACACCAGCTTCATCCGCCAGCACAAGGACCAGTGGTTCAAGTGTGACGATGCCATCATCACAAAGGCCAGCATCAAGGACGTGCTGGACAGTGAAGGGTGGGTAGTCAGACACAAGGTCAGCATCAAGGACGTGCTAGACAGTGAAGGGTGGGTAGTCAGACACAAGGTCAGCATCAAGGAGGTGCTGGACAGTGAAGGGTGGGTAGTCAGACACAAGGTCAGCATCAAGGAGGTGCTGGACAGTGAAGGGTGGGTAGTTGGACACAAGGTCAGCATCAAGGAGGTGCTAGACAGTGAAGGGTGGGTAGTCGGACACAAGGTCAGCATCAAGGACGTGCTGGACAGTAAAGGGTGGGTAGTCAGACACAAGGTCAGCATCAAGGACGTGCTGGACAGTAAAGGGTGGGTAGTCGGACACAAGTCACAACTGTCATTTTCTTTAGAAAACAGACTGAAACAGGGAGTGACTACCCAATAGAAAAACACTCTTTTTCGTTTTCCGTTGTGTAAGGTTTTGACCGTGGGTCGTGTTCAGTGGGGTACACTGTAGCAAAACGTTTTTCAACAGAAAACGACCTGGACAATTACTGCTAATACTTGAATTTGTCCATTATAAACACATTTTTTTGCAAAATGTTTTGTGTGCCCTGCTAAACACAACGTTAGATTGCCTTCAATTTAGATTTAATTCACTCCAATTCTAGGGGTCGATTCCATCTAAACACATTCTTATAGGGTTAACAACACTTGTCAACCCCACACAAACTAACCACATTTAAGTCTAATAGCACGTTTAAGTCATACACCTCAGACAAATACATTTAAACTCAGTTTTTTACAATTCCAGACTTTTAATCCTAGTAACAATTCCCTGTTTTAGGATCAGTTAGCATAACCACTTTATTTTAAGAATGTGAAATGTCAGAATAATAGTAGAGAGAATTATTTATTTCAGCTTTTATTTCTTTCATCACATTTACATACACTCAATTAGTATTTCGTTTCGGGTAGACTTCCACAAGCTTCCCACAATAAGTTGGGTGAATTCATCCTGACAGAACTGGTGTAACTGAGTCAGGTTTGTAGGCCTCCTCGCTTTTTCAGTTCTGCCCACAAATTTTCTACAGGATTGAGGTCAGCGCTTTGTGATGGCCACTCCAATACCTTGACTTTGTTGTCCTTAAGCCATTTTGCCACAACTTTGGAAGTGTGCTTGGGGTCATTGTCCATTTGGAAGACCCATTTGCGACCAAGCTTTAACTTCCTGACTGATGTCTTGAGATGTTGCTTCAATATATACACATAATTTTCCTTCCTTATAATGCCATCTATTTTGTGAAGTGCACCAGACCGTCCTGCAGCAAAGCACCCCCACAACATGATGCTGCCACCCCGTGCTTCACGGTTGGGATGGTGTTCTTCAGCTTGCAAGTCTCCCCCTCTTTCCTCCAAACATAACGATGGTCATTATGGCCAAATCAGACCAGAGGAAATTTCTCCAAAAAGTACAATCTTTGTCTTCAGTTGCAAACCGTAGTCTGGCTTTTTTATGGCGGTTTTGGAGCAGTGGCTTCTTCCTTGCTGTCGATATAGGACTCGTTTTACTGTGGATATATATACTTTTGTACCTGTTTCCTCCAGCATCTTCATAAGGTCCTTTTGCTGCTGTTCTGGGATTGATTTGCACTTTTCGCACCAAAGTACGTTCATCTCTAGGAGACAGAACGCGTCTCCTTCCTGAGCGGTATGACTGCTGCGTGGTCCCATGGTGTTCATACGTGCGTACTACTGTTTATACAGATGAACGTGGTACCTTCAGGCGTTTGCCAATTGCTCCCAATGATGAATCAGACTTGTGGAGGTCTAAAAAAAAATGTCTGAGGTCTTGGCTGATTTCTTTAGATTTTTCCATGATGTCGAGCAAAGAGGCACTGAGTTTGAAGGTAGGCCTTGAAATACATCCACAGGTACACCTCCAATTGACTCAAATGATGTAAATTAGCCTATCAGAATCGTCTAAAGCCATGACATTTTACATGAAGTCTGTGGAGTGGTTGAAAAAATGAGTTTTAATGTAAACTTCCGACTTCAACTGTAAGTCTAACAGCGCTTTCCCTGTAATAATACTAATCTAATTTGAGTCTAATAGCACTTTCCCTGTACTACTACTACTACTACTACTACTAATACTACTACTACTAATCTAATTTAAGTCTAATAGATTTTCCTTTCCACACAGGTATCTCCTATTCTATCACAAGCAGTTCCTGGAATATGAGTAGCCTTACCTTGGAGACCGCCGACTCTGCGGAGAACCAACCAACCCAACCCTCAAAAAGATGAGGAACCAACCAATGACTGGGGAACAGAGGACTATAAAACACGAACACACAAACCTACCTGAAACTTTGACGATAACAGTTACTTCTAACCCCACCCCCACACTGACAGGGGCGAGAGAGTCTAACATAAACAATGACTAATAAATTGTGAAAAAATCATGCAAAACTTGTTCAAAAACAGCACTGCACTCCCGGCATCTACTTGACACAACTGAATGGAGAAAGACAAGGAGTAGCCTCACTCTCCCTCACTCCGCCCTTTTTGTGACGGCGGGCGGACCCTTGACGAGAGTGATTGACAGTTCTGTGAAGAGGAAAAAGGAGGAAAGAGGGCACATTGGGGCTACAAACCCCCTCAATAACAGTATTAGATTCTGACATTGTTTCTTTCCTCATGGTGCTCTCGTTTCAACTGACCAAGCATTTACCATACAGTCACGATGGAATGAGACTGTCGACGTCTTCATATGCATACAGAAGATAATGCAAAAACAAAATCTACTACAACAACAAAACAAAAGTCTGGTATTATTTAAAGAAATATAGGGGGAAAAAATATTTTTCCTAAAAGATATGGTTATGATTCTTATAATTTGAATTTAGTTCTGGAATGCTGTATGATCCCTCTATTACATCTATTTTTTAAAAAGGAAAAGTGAGAGTGCGATATGCCATCCTTGCTAGTTTCCTGGTAAGCGTAGCCAAACACGAAAAATGGACCTGGAGCAAACTGAACATACCCATGTTCAAACTATTTCGGTTGAATGCAGGGAATATCTATTTTTTTATTTAGTGACTCGTTCATTGAAATTCTTTGTTTACTGTTTCTTTCCAGTGTCCACATTCTGCTCATCGTTTTGTTTTGTTGCGGTGCGGTAATGTCCCTTTCTTGCTGTCATGGTACCTTCAGAAGATGTTTTTTTGGATGTAGTATTCTTTATTATCGTGGAAAGTGTTGTTGGGTATATAATAATGATGGTGGTGATTTAAATTGGCTCACTTTTGGCTGTTGAAACATGTATTTTGGGAATAAGCTGTAGGTTTCTTGTGGTATTATGAAGTATTGGGAATGTGTACTGTAGCCTGGCCCCAGATCAGTTTTTGCTGTTTTGCTAACTCTTATAGGAGCTAGCAAGACATCACTAACAGATCTGGGACCAGACTAGGCACAGTATGAAGTATATTTAGAGGGTTATAGGCCACGGCTATCAGAATGCAGCCACTCAAACTGAAGCCCTCGGCAACACCGTAGGGTCCGTACCTGTGGGGCAAATTGCTTGCTGTTCCCCATATAATGCAGAGACTAATGTAGTGCTCTAGAGAACAGTGTGCCATTTTGAACAGCTAACGTAAGCGTACTGCAACACAGCGGTGCAGGTCTGGGGCAGAACTGAAATGGCTCACTGGATTCCCTATATAGTGCACTACTTTTAATTCTGTCCAATAGTAGAGCAATTATGGACGCATGTCAGTCAGTCTTAACGTCGCCTTGGTAATAATACCACGATGCCTACAGCTCCTCTCTTACAAGACTCCATTGACCATGATTTTTGTACTTTACTGGTGTTGGGGGTGATGATGATGATGATGATGATGAAAGATTGCACGTACACAGTGGCACTGTCTGTTTGCTGCACCCTCTCCAGCATTGAATCCATCAGTGTTCTCTTAATATCAACAACAACCACACGTGGCTTGTTCAGACCAAGTTTGCGTTCATTAGGCACCAAATGGAAGAAAACTGACTGAAACGGGGAGGGACTGCTTGGGCTTGAGAAATGCTCATTTAAATTTTCCATGGCAAAATGTTTTAAAACGTTATCCATTGCGTGCCCTGATGAGCACGACCCAATGTGTGTCGTGGTATGTTGCCACTGCAGTGCAGTAACACAGTACTCTATCCAATCAGTATGCTGTCTGAAATCTTAGTTTAAAAAGAAAAAACACCAATGTGTTGTTGGGTATTTTATGTTTGAATATCACAGTGTATGTAAAGATTAAAAAAGAAAAAGAAATGTGGGGAAAATGTATACCACATTGATACCACAACACTGGGTCTGGTTCAGTTGCTCGTGAAAACAAGTAAAAAAAAAAAAAAAAAAAAGTCTATCCTCTAGTCTGCTCCTCCTTAATTGAGCCAGAACAGATGGGGGTAGATGAAAAGAGAAATCACACATTTAAATTGTCGCACCACCAAGGCCTCCGATGCTTCATGGCGGTCTGAGAGAAAAGACCGCCATCCAGAGGTCATTCAGGAACGCAGCCCGAACGTATAAGGAGGTGAGAGGAGAGAGACATTGTCCGTTTCAGTGATTAAACTCAGAACAAAACTGATGTGTTTATTTTTTCTCTTTAATATAACATAGTCTCCATTACCAATGTGTATGATATGTTACGAGTTTGTATGTGCTTAAGATCCCATTCAATCTCTTTTTAAGCTGTATGACGCATTCTAGCTTATTTCTCTTGCTGTGTCATTCTGTTTCCCTGAAGCCCGCCATAATAGATTACGTGACTACTAGTGGAGTCAATAACCTCATTGTAGTGTTAGGAAATGTCAGTTTAGATGGAAAATTATGCCTTACCCCATTCCCTGGTCTTGCAGTCTAATAATTGAATGGGGCAGCATTCACTCTACCCGGTAACCTGCTTAATGTGTGGTTATAGACTAGACTGCACTACTACTGCTGTAGCTAGCTGTACTTTCAATGCTACTGGGGACATTTTTGTTCAGAGTTGATTAAAGGAAGGGTGTTGCTAACCTACAGTCTTTGGTTCAGAACTTCAGGATGCTATCTGGTGATGAGAGAGATGGTCGCTTGGTGTGCTCCTGCATGGATACTGGATAGACTGATGTGTACATTGTCCATTGAGTTGGCTTTTTAGTCCAGGACAAGGGCTTAATGTGTGTGGGAAACTGCGCCTCCCCTAGACTTTCCAGTAGATGATGGAAGACCATAGGAGTACAGGCCTTGGTAAGGTATGGAATGATCTGGTTACGTATGCAATTGGTTTACCCCTCAGTGGTCGATTCAGAAATCACAAGGTTTGAGTGGGATGAGACACTGGAGAATCTAGTCACTGTATCATGTAGTAGCATCTTTTCACCACAGAGGGGCACTGTCACTATGCTCCTGGGTCCTGATAGGGGGACGATGTGACTAAATTTATTCTGTTATTGAATTTTCTAGATTTAGATTTTTGGGTTCTTAATCCATACTCCAATCTCTTACACTTACTGACGTCAGGAGTTAGGCCTACTGTGTACATCATTACGATTGATAATGTGGTTAGGAGATCAACTATCAAGTCTTTCATGAAGAACCGCACACACATGCAAGTGCAATATATTTTTATGAGCAAACAAAGGAACAATATTTCCAAGGAACAGCAATAATATTAACAATGCTTAATATATATTTTGTACAAAAGCAAGATATAATGTCAAAATAGAATCTGAGAGAGAGCGAGAAAAGGTCCTTGAGCAATACTAATTCCTTGTACAGAGATGAACAAATAAACCCTTCAGCAACAGACTCCAGTTGAGTAGAGTGGAGTAGGTAGACGTTGCCCCTAACCACTGATACAGGGTCAGATCTTATCTCCCTTGGTGTAATGATTGAGGGTAGGAGATACGGTGTCCATATTAGGAAGCTGAACTAATATGGACAGGAGTATGTCCTAATATGGACACCGTATCTCCTGCCCTCTTAAAGCCAATATTGATCGTTTTCTGCAGTGATGGAATGTTTGCTCAGGAGTATATAATGAATTGTATGATCCCTCTTACTTACCTGGATGTAACTCTCTGGTGCCTCTTTAACCCATAGCAAGTCTCACCCAGTTGACTACTTTAAAATGTTGCATGTGCACCCCCTAGCTTTTCCAACTCTGTGACAACCCACTGGGCCAACACTGGAATAGACGTCTGTGCCCAGTGGGTTGTCACAGAGTTGGAATGCTCCATATGCCAAAATTGACCTCTCAGACAGAGTATGTGGTAGGTTGGGATGAGCTCAGCATCTTAAACATGACCTGACTCGGCAAGCCTGAAAACCAGCTATAAAATGTGGGTGCAATGCAGGTCCAACAGCTGCCAAACAATTTAAATAATAAATGAATCCATGATGCGGTAGAGGTTTATTGGTGTTCATAGCATGACCTGCAGTGTTTTTGAAGACTGCCATTTTGAATTGTAACTGATCCTACTGTGGATTTCTTCTTTGGGCTTTGAAGTAATGTTACTTAATTTACAGCAATGAAAACCACTACAGTATTCAATACCAGCTGAAGCAAAGACTGGTCTTTCTTGAACATTATAATGTACATAACAGCAATAGCAACAATTTAAAGGGATGGTTTAAAATTGGACTGGAGAATAGTGATTGAAAGATGTACTGTCTTTGCTATCTAAACTATCAAACAGTTCTATTCAGCTTGGATTAAACATTTATTAAATGATTCTCAACCACGACACGACAATGTTGACTTGACAATTACATCACACATTGACTCTATACAGTCTAGCAGCAGTTTGGTTAGTGATTAGCCTTGGTCAATTCCATGCTAATACTGTCAATATAACAAAATGTCAGCATTCATCTCTGTAGTAGGACTCTGACTGACCAAGAAACACTCTGGGCTAGAATAATAATTTGGGCCCTGAGTTTTTCCTGGTGTATCAAATAAAACACTGTGTACAGTACACACACACACACATGTTAGGGGAGGGTTTGGCCGGGGTAGGCCTTCATTGTCAATAAGAATTTGTTCTTAACTGACTTGCCTAGTTAAATAAAGGTAAAAAATACTCATCATTCATTAGGTCATGTGATTCCACATGTGTGCTGTAGCTCCATGACTCACTGCTGAATATTTGTCCACAGCAAATATGTGTCTTTCTGAGCTTAAAAAAATCAGCACTACGGCATCCATACTTGGATATCATCAGTCTCAGAGGGACTTGGCCAGCGACTTAGTCATGTGGGATATCATGTGTTTTAATGTCATTTCAAAGTAGTCCCAACATCTCTACTGTTCCTCCTCTCTCTGTAGAAAGTAATTAGACAACCGAACCACACCTTGGTGTAGTGATCCAGAGGTGGTCTCCTGCTCACGGTTGTGCTAAGTAATACATTATCTGAACATAGAGGCATGTTACTAAATCCACATTCTGCAGAGCCCACCATTTTGGACACACAATCTTTGTAAACAGATTGTAAACAGTACATAGTGAGTCTGCTATAGTCCTAGTTTCACTTTGGCATAAATCCTACATCCTAATCTGGTATTCATTTAGCTACAGGACAACGTGACAAAGATGGAGGTGGAGGTTCACCCTGCTAGTGTAAACGTATGTGCAGGGAATCCTTGATCTCCATGGTTAAGTGTCTATTTCTGTGAATGTGTGTGCATGTGTGCATTTTCTTTGTTTATTTGTTTGTGTGTGATGACCTTGTGAGGGTGAGGGAGCAATGATGTGAAATCAAAGATGTCCGTATATTGGGCGGCAGGTAGCCTAGCTAGCAGTTAGAGCGTTGGGCCAGTAACCAAAAAGTCGCTGGTTCGAATACCCGAACCGACAAGGCACTTAACCCTAATTTGCTCCAGGGGCTGACCCTGTAGGTAGGCTGTCATTGTAAATAAGAATGTGTTCTTAACTAACTTGCCTAGTTAAATAAAGTTAAATAAAAAAAAAATATGTATAGATCACACATAAGGGATGTGTTAGAATAAACAAGCATCAAATGCTGGTCTGCAGGTCTCCATTGAGCAGCGTGCTTTGAGTCTCCGTGGGGTCATTCATCATGCGTGACTTGTCCTGCTTGCTGTCGCTGCGCTCAATCACATCCAGCCCGCCCACCTTCTTCCGACACAGAACGTTCTGGAAGCTCTTCTTGAAGTTCTCCGACAGGAACGCGTAAAGGATGGGGTTGGCGCACGAGTTAGCGTAACCCAGGACCACCACGAAGGCGAAGGTGCTCCTCAGGAAGGGTGTGGTGGAGATGGTTCCTGTCACCGATGTCACATTGAAGACATAGAAGGGCAGCCAGCAGAATACGAACACGGCAACCACGATGGACACCATGCGGGTCACCTTCCTCTCTGAGCGCTTCCTCTTAGTGGACCCGACACGGATCCCTGACGACTTCACCTAAAAAATTATAGATTTTATTTGTATAGCACTCTTTATAAACAAACATAAATATTAGGGGACCCGACACAGATCCCTGAAGACTTCACTTTAATTGTAGTTATAAATATAGATTTTATCTGTATGGCCCACTTTAAAATATAGGTAAATATAGCTACATCTCAAGGCACTTTACCGCACAGGAAAAAAACAAAATAAGAAAACGATAGATTAAAGTAGACGCACTGTGCTACCATTACAACATACGATTAGGGCGCAAAAATTTAGTCGGCTTGAAATGAAAAATAAAATTATAGAAAGACTGCAGTAGTCTTGGAGTTGTCGGTCTAATCTATGTAGCTCAGCCTCGGTCTCAGCAAGAGTTGTATCAGTAGCATATGGACACCGTAGCAGTGACAGAACAGTGTAAAACAAGACTGACCTTGATGATAATGGTGAGGTAACACAGGCAGATGACCATCAGACTGACCTTTATGATAATGGTGAGGTAACACAGGCAGATGACCATCAGACTGACCTTGATGATAATGGTGAGGTAACACAGGCAGATGACCATCAGACTGACCTTGATGATAATAGTGAGGTAACACAGGCAGATGACCATGATACTGACCTTTATGATGATGAGAAGGTAACACAGGCAGATGACCATGAGCGGGAGGAAGAAACCCAGGACGAAGGTGTAGAACATGAAGGCAGTGTAGTAGGCCTCCTCGGGCTCCGGCCACACGATGGTACAGAAGCAACTATTGTGCTTGGTGATTAAACCGCTGTAGATTATGATGGGCAGGTTGACCAGGAGCGACACCCCCCACACCGCCACGTTGATGGTCTTGGCCATACGGGGCTTGCGCCACTTGGTGGACCGGATGGGGTGCACCACGGCCAGGTAGCGGTCTATGCTCATGACCATAAGGCAGAAAATGGAGGTGAACTGGTTGAGTGAGTCCACGGTCATGACTACGCGGCACAGCACCGCACCGAACGGCCAGTGGACCAGCGCCAGCTGAATGGCGATAAACGGTAACCCCAACATGAACAGAACATCTGCGACCGCCAAATTCATGATGTAAATATTTGTGACCGTCTTCATCTTAGCGTAGCGCAGGATGACGTAGATCACAAGGGCGTTGCCGCAGAGACCGATACCACACACCAGGAAGTAGAGGAAGGTGATGACCATGGTGCTGGTCTGGTTGAAAGTGTTGTCGCCCGTATAGGTACCATTGGGTTCCGTTGACTCGTTGCCCAGAATAAAGCTGTCGTACATCAGGGGTTCTTCGGTTAGGTTGGGCAGCGAGGAGGGGAACACCCAGGAGTCCATGGTGGCTCTGGTTCCTCAATGTCTCTCAGATATCCAAGGAGCTTTGACTATGACATCTCACCTGCATGGATGGAAGAAAATAACTGAATCAATGTGGTGCCTCTCAGAATCAATGTGGTGTCTCTCTCTCTCTCTCCCTCTCTCTGTCTCTCAATCTCAGTCTCTCTCTCTAGAGAACAACATTTTTTTGAAAGGCCTCACAAAACATAACTGCACACAGTTATGAAATATGAATGTACATTTACTCTCTGTCCCCCTCCACCCTCAGATTTTTTCTTTAGGAACAATCTTTTTTTGTCCCCAATGAACCTCATAGATCATTGCAGTCCTTGTTTTTCTAAGTTGAGGTGACTTGAAGTAAATTGTTTTGGATTTCCAAGTCCCTCCATTTAGCACCCTTTCTGTCCAAGTTGGGCTGAAACACGTTTCATAATATTCGCTTATTATAGTAGCAATAACCAGTAGTGGGAAAAGTACCCAAATGTCATACTTGAGTAAAAGTAAAGATACCTTAATAGAAAATCACTCAAGTAAAAGTGAAAGTCACCCACTAAAGTATTACTTTTTTTATTTTTTATTTTATTTTTTAATTTCACCTTTATTTAACCAGGTAGGTCAGTTACAGACCTGGAGTTACACATGGGAAATAAACAAACGTACAGTCAACACAATAGAAAATTGAAAATCTATATACAGAGTGCAAATGTAGTGCAAAATGCAGTATGCAGTAAGGTTAGGTAAACTTGAGTAAAAGTCTAAAAGTATTTGGTTTTAAATATACTTAAGTATCAAAAGTAAAAGTATAAGTAATTTCAAATTCCTTACAATATTAAATAACCAGGGGTACACTCCAACACTCAGACATCATTTACAAACAAAGCATGTGTTTTTAGTGAGTCCACCAGACCAGAGGCAGTAGGGATGACCAGGGATGTTCTCTTGATAAGTGCATGAATTGGCCAATTTGTCTGTCCTGCTAAACATTCAAAATGTAACGAGCGCTTTTGGGTGTCAGAGAAAACGTAAGGAATAATAAGTATATTCTTTTCTTTAGGAATGTAGTGAAGTAAATGTTGTCAAAAATATAAATAGTAAAGTAAAGTTCAGATCCAAGGCTCCCAAGTGGCGCAGTGGTCTAAGACACTACAGACAACCTGGTTCGAATCCAGACTGTATCACAACCGGCTGTGATTGGGAGTCCCATAGGGCGGCGCACAATTGGCCCAGCGTTGTCTGAGTTTGGCCGGTGTAGGCTGTCATTGTAAATAAGAATTTGTTCTTAACTGACTTGCCTAGTTAAATAAAGGTTAAATAAAAATAAGTAGTTTTACTTAAGTACTTCACACCACTGGCTTTAACAACATGAAGACTATTATGGCTGTCTACAAATGCTTAGACCGTAGCATAACTAGAAGTGAATGTCTTTCCAGACAATGCAGGTAAGTCCGCCCCATTCATCTCAGAGGATAGCACAACCTGTTGACCGAATTGATTAGGATTTTAATGAGTGTGCCTTGCTTGGCGTAATGGAAACAAAGAAATATTCCCAGAACTGCAAACCCCAGCCATCTGGCATTCCAGAAAGACTCAATCAAACACTCAAAGTACTTGAAAGAACACATACTATTTGAACCCAGGTCTGGCACACAAGGCAGCTTTCTCTCCCCTACCTCCCATGCATTGGGTATATATTTACTAATGTCCTTATGTATCTTGGTAACCTGTGTTGCAATCACACTCCAGACCATTGGTTCCGGGGGCCTCATTTATACGTACATACAAAATATACCTCAAAATGTGCATGCGCCAGTTTTCACGCAAAAGTTGGCATTTATAAAAGTATTACTTGATGTGAGAATGTACTCACCCCGCAAACTTTAGACCATGCGTACTCACATCTGCTAGTGGTTTAAATATTATATTGCAAGCTGGCACGTAAGTATTGTGTGCAAATGGGGGATATGATGAAAAGCTTATTCATAAAAATAAAATAAAAACACAGGAAAAAAAAAAGGCTATTAACAGGAATGCAGCCATTTGCCATTAGTAAGAAGGTCGACAATTGGTGTTATATTTTTTAAATCTAAAATAATTAGACCCCTATTATTTTATTTTCAAAACCATTGCATAATACATTCCTCACCTTTTCTGGCTGTGATAGGTTCATATTCCTGAGCCATAGACTATAGCATTACCTCGTACATCTCTATTTAATTGGACCTAGTAGCCTAGTAAATACATAGGCGCGTTATATGTAGGCTATTTCAAGTTGTGCAATATCATAGTTAGCACGGCTTATAATACCGGTATACCGTCGAATTTAACAGCTGGACAGTTGATATTTCACCTTGAAGTGGGCCTATGTCTGCTACTGTATGTACTGTAATTGCTTTTTTTGTTGTAGCCTGCCTTAGACAATGTTTCAGAATTTGCGGTCAGTCCATCAGATTTAGGTTGAGGGGAAAGTCGATGTAAAAAATGTTTGAATCCAAACGTTCTGCTAACAGGTCCACAACAATTTGCCATTGTTTTCTCTTGAAGAAACGGACACAGTCGTTTTCCAGATACAGCATAAATTAGGCCTACTGCTAAAGATTAAAACATTTTTCCAACACAGTAAATAGACCGGTAGCTTTATATAAAATCGTTGACAGTATGGATAGGCTACAGTATTGATGTGCGATAGGAGTGCGACATCATTGCCTATTTAATTTGAGCCTATACCAAGGCAGGACATACAGTATAAACCTAAAGCTGTTGATAGACGAAATATTGAACAACAATTCGTCGTTTGCATGCCGTGGCCTAATGCCAATAGTTCCGAATTATACAGCAAAGATCCTTATTGTCACTATAAAAGGTGAATGGAGGACATCTTCCAGGCAGAGTTTTAATGCTCGTTCACGCGCGCACAGTTTTTGACAGGTCTGATTTTATAACGGGAACCGTGCAATGTATGGCTTGCGGAAAGTGTGTACATCTCAATATTGTTGTAAGTGCACAAACCTTTCCGAAATGGTGCACGCAGAAATTGAGTGTGAAATGTACTTAACGTTATAAATGAGACCCTGGTCCTGGAGGTGTCTGTTGAAAGAGACTCTTGTTTGGCTGGTTCAGCCACAGCCTCTGTCTACACAGTCTGTCTGTGGTAATCAGTACTGGGTAAGGCCCATGATCTTCTAAAATCAATGGGGATAGACCCATATCCTGTTCACGTATGCATAGGTATCATGCTCCATTAACGCCCATTAACCAAGGGCACGTGTCCCCTGATTTGTATCCCATTTGTGATAGAATATACAGTGTCTTCAGAAACTATTCAAACCCCTTGACCTTTTTCCACAGTTTGCTGTGTTACAGCCTGAATTTAAAATGGATTATATGTAGTTTTTTGTCACTGGCCTTAAACACACAATAACCCTGAATGTCAAAGTGGAATTTGTTTTTCTATTTTTCTATTTTTTAAATTACAAATGAAAAGCTCAAATGTCTTGAGTCAATAAGTATTCAACCCCTTTGTTACGGCAAGCCTTAATAAGTTCAGGAGTAAACATATGCTTAACAAGTCACATAATAAGTTGCATGGACTATGTGTTTAACGTGATTTTTTTGATGACTGCCTCATCTCTGTACCCCACACATACAACCATCTGTAAGGTCGAGCAGTGAATTACAAACAGATTCAACCGCAAAGCCAAGGGAAGTGTTCCAATGCCTCGCAAAGAAGGGCACCTATTGGTAGAAAGATCATCATAAATAAAAGCAGTCAATGAACATCCCTGTTGGGTACTTCTTTCACTATTCAGCCTTAAAGGCCCTTCTCAAATGTAATCACAGAGCAGTTTAAAAGCTCTAACAGTAGGCCCTGGTGTGTGTATGGAGCTCCCTTTGGGAATTCTCTCTCCTTTTAAACACAATATGGAACAGCTTCAGTTCTGCCTTTTATCTCATGTCTGAGAGTAGGTTTCTTGCTAGCTTATGTTGTCATGTCCACTAGACTAATACATCGCAACACACACACACACGCATACGCATGTATGCACTCACACACACAGCGCTACACACACACACACACACACACACACACACCATAGGGAAATCATTCAGTCAACTCCCCAGTCACAGCCCTCTTCCTGAGAACTGCCTGTCCTTCACTTGATTCTATATTTTTCCCTTAGTAAATAACAACCCAAAGGTTACTTCTCTCCACTGTAATAGAAAATGTGTTTTTATTAGGGGGTGGGAACGAATGCAAATTAGTATGTAAATGATTCCCGCCTAAGTAATTGAAAGAAAGGAAGGAGCGCGGCACCGCAATCAGTGAGCCGTGACAGAGTCAAATTGGAGTGTAGGTCGGTGTCAGCACGCAGTGGGAGGGATGCCCCCTGCCAACCTGAGACAATATCAATATCATAACATGTTTCATTATGCTAATTCGTCGTTGCGCCTCGTGCACAATGAAAGCTGCCTCGGAGTCGTCTGAGATATGGGTATTGTTGTTCTAAATAAGCGGCCCCAGATATGAGGGAGGAGAAGAGGGGTGTGAGGGATGTTGAAATCAAAACCTTAAAACAGATGATGACATTGCCTTCTGTGTATCCCAAATAGCACTCTGTTCCCTTTATCGTGCACTACTTTGGACCAGGGCCCATAAGGTGTCCACTGCCCATAGGATGCCATTTGATACCCTTTTATATCTAAAGCGACAGTCGCATTGCGAGAAATCCAGCCTTGTTTTGAACACCTCGATTAGGTGCACTTTCCATGACATAGACTGAGCAGGTGAATCCAGGTGAAAGCTATGATCCCTTATTGATGTCACTTGTTAAATCCACTTCAATTAGTGTAGATTAAGGGGAGGAGACAGGTTAAAGAATAATTTGTAAGTCTTGAGACAATTGAGACATGGGTTGTGCATGTGTGCCATTCAGAGGGTGAATGGGCAAGATAAAAGATTTAAGTGCCTTTGAACAGGGTATGGTAGTAGGTGCCAGGCGCTCTGGTTTGAGTGTGTCAAGAACTGCAATGCTGCTGGGTTTTTCACGCTCAACGTTTTCCGTGTGTATCAAGAATGGTCCATCACCCAAAGGACATCCAGCCAACTGACACAACTGTGGGAAGCATTGGAGTCAACATCGGCCAGCATTCCTGTAGAATGCTTTCGACACCTTGTAGAGTCCATGCCCTGCCAAATAGAGGCTGTTCTGAGGACAAAAGGGAGTGCAAATCCATATTAGGAATGTGGTCCTAATGTTTTGTATAATTACCTAATCATATTCATACTTTGCATCCCAAATTGCACCCTATTGCCTACATAGTGCACTACTTTTGACTATGTCCCATCGGAAATAGGGTGCAATTTGAGATGTACAGATGCATGTTTGCTCCATTCTTACATTGAAATGGAGTCGGGGGTTGACGTTGGCTACTGAACTATTAATAGATGCACTGGACAGTATGTATTGAATGCAACATTGAGCAATCGGTCAAGTGGTTCAGTCTCAGTAGTCTGGATCTAAGCCTAGTGCTAGAATTGAAATATATATATGTACATATATATATATATATATATATATATATATATATATATATATATATATATATAATTAAATAGAATACAATTAAATATAATAGAATGTAGAGAAGAATAGACTAGAAGACCTCCTGTGGGAGACCTCCTGTGGGCTGTTAAGGAACCTGATTAATTGTTCTGCCCGATTACTAGAAGACCTCCCGTGGGCTGTTAAGGAACCTGATTCATTGTTCTGCCAGATTACTAGAAGACCTCCTGTGGGCTGTTAAGGAACCTGATTCATTGTTCTGCCAGATTACTAGAAGACCTCCCGTGGGCTGTTTAGAAACCTGATTCATTGTTCTGCCCGATTAATAGAAGACCTCCTGTGGGCTGTTTAGAAACCTGATTCATTGTTCTGCCCGATTACTCCCATCTGTCTTTTCAGGCACTGCCTCAATAGAATAGACAACATCTGTCCTGGGCTTATTGGCGGGAAAACTGTGAGGGCCCAGTTGAAACAATGTTGCTAGTTCGCTAGCTGACTGGACCCAATCAATGCAATGTTGCAAGTTCACTAGCGAAACCTCAAGACAGATGGAGAGAGAGGTGGAATAGAGATTAATGTGATTGAATGAACCTGAACCGAACTGTCATGATGGGGTGTTCGTTTAATTTGGAATTAGCTTTTATTTTCATATTTACCACTGTAGCAGTACAACATTGCATTTTAAACAAATAGGAGAATGATTAAATTAGAGCCCCCCAAAGTTTGACTTTTGTTGCATTTAGGGGAGCTCATGTCTCATTCAAGGGGACTGAGCCCCCCCCGGACCCCCTATTATTCAATGGGACTGAGCCCCCACTGGCCCCCTATTATTCAAGGGGACTGAGCCCCCCCTGGCCCCCTATTATTCAATGGGACTGAGGCCGCACTGGCCCCCTATTATTCAAGGGGACTGAGTCCCCCCTGGCCCCCTATTATTCAAGGGGACTGAGTCCCCCCGGACCCCCTATTATTCAAGGGGACTGAGTCCCCCCTGGCTCCCTATTATTCAAGGGGACTGAGCCCCCCCTGGCCCCTTACTATTCAAGGGGACTGAGCCCCCCCCTATTATTCTCACACTGCCAAGGATTGTAAAAATGGGACCTGATATGTCTCTGCTTGGCAAGCAGAATTAAGGAGATAAGTAAGCAAGAGGTTAAGGGCCTGCGATAGACTAGCGTCCTGTCCAGGGGGTTACTCAAGCTGCCTCATGCTACAGGAACAGGAGATAGGCTCTTGCTTCAAGATGTTCCGGGCCAGCTCGCACAAACCAAGGCTGGCTTAATGCTTTACAGTGGGTTGATTTAGAATATAATACAATAGAATAGACCACCCGTGGGCTGATCCTGATAGATTGCAATCTTGTTCCGCCAAATTACTCCTGTGTCTCTTCAAGCTCAATGCTTTACATTGCTTTGGTTTAGAATATAGTATAATATATCTCTGTTCAGGCACCTGATAGATTGATGACCTTGTTCTGCCAGTTTACACCCCGTTCTCTTCACTGGCTGGGTCAATGCTTTACAGTGCTTTGATTTAGAATAGACCACATGAGTTCTGTTCAGGCACTACCAGAAAGATTGCTACCTTGTTCTACCAGCTTACTCCCCTGTGTCTTTTGAAGCACTGGATCCTTACATTTTATTATATAATGTCGTAGTCTAACTTAACGTACTGTAAAGCACTGGCCCAATGTACCTGATAGATTGCCATCTTGTTCAGTCTTTTCAGACAAACAGTGACTCTGTCACAAACCTTTAGCGCACTGATTTAAAGGGCTGTGCGGGGAAATCTGGAGTTGAAGATAAGAAGCTATTCATCCGTTTGTTCATGCAGCAACAGACCATGTGAGCCGATTATCCGTAAATTCAAATCCACGTTTCAGATGTGATCACAGAGAGGGGTCAGGGATTGAAACCATCAACTTTAAATACGCGCACATTTTTTTTCATGGCACCCAAGGGAAAAATGTCATGTCATTCCAGCAGGAAATCGAAGTGCGGCGTTATCATGCCTAAAAAATAAAGCGTCATAAAGTCATTCAGTACATTAGGAAAAAATACAGTAGAGTAAAGCGATGGTGTGATTTGAATCTTAAATATTCAATAAATCTTTCAATAACATCAACATACATGATTTCTATTGTATGTTTCTTTACCATGATGACTGAATACAAATTATAGACTCGAAAAAAAAATTTCATACACTTAAACTGACAGAAAATATCAGTTTGAAAATGAACGGCATGTGTCAATGAATTTTAAGACCCGATATAACATGGCATTTTGATAATTAAACATTTCTATATTTTCCTTACCTTTTAAAACCGATAAAATATCATCCAATGCAAAACTTTATTCCGTTTCATTCCGTTACTCCGTCTGAATTCAATGAGTCTTCATTTCCCCCCATGAAACCTTCTCAAACACCTCTCCAATAGGTTCAGCATAAACGAGGTTTGACAGCTCTCTGCTGTTTGAATTCACCTTTGAAAAATATCATTTGCCATCATGCTGAAATAAGTTGTAAAAAAGAGCGAAACCATAGAAAATGTCTACGCAATAACATAAATAACTGTATGTGGCACGACGCTGTGCGTCTGTATATGGTAAGGTGTGCACAGAGAATGCCTTGAGTAAAAAGGACAGGAATATGCGGAGATGCGGAGCGCGCGCAGCTTGTATTAGCTACTCACAGCTTGTAATGACAGACACGGGGTAGAGACCTCATACAGGACTGTTGCTGCTGCCTGATACTGTTCTCCAGCCCAACACACAGATGGAGCTAATGGTTATTTCCCCGTTCCTTCTCCGTTTCCTCCCATTTACAAAAAATACATGTTGTCACCAGGCTGCTACGTTGGGACTGAGCCAGCACACTACGAAAATATAAAGGTGGTTAGAGTGCTGGAGTCTTGTTTACCTCCGGTCTACATTTGAGTTAATAATAAAATAATTACTGGAAACTGTCATAATTTATGTATTATAGGCTTAGAGATAATATAGTAAATCTATGAACCACATTTATTGAAAATTATAGTCTTTATGTTAGCAGAATTATTAGACCTAAATTATGCCAGATACCTCTTGTATTTTTTCTGTGCAGCCTATATCAAACTGTTCATTCGACCCGGATTGTGAAAGTAGCCAAACAGTGAGGTAGAGGAGAGGACATGGGACACCATACCAGCGTCACACATAGCTTTGAGTGGATGAGACCCAAGTGATTCACACAGTGCCCCTTTCCCCTTCTGATCATCCACAGCTTCCTAACTCAAAGAAAGACAAAACAACATGCCCCAGAGAGACAACTATTATCTTTGGCATAAAAATAACAGCAAACACTGTTCTGCCTGCCTTCATGCTGACCTGCAGCACTCTCAGGAGCATAGGTTATTGTACAGACCTGGGTTCAAATACAATTCGAAATCATTCAAAATACTTTAGGGCTTGATTAAGCTGGCCTGACACAATGGAACAAATAGAAAGTTCCCCAAAATGCAAAACTCCTGGCAGGCAAGGAAAGAAAAAAAACGCAAAAAGTGTTAGAAATGTTTTTAATAGTATTTGAACCCTGGTATGACACTGTGTGGAACAATAATTATTGTGTAACAGATTAAACTACCATGTTATTTCCTCTAATACCTCTTTGACCAGGGGGAGGAGTCAAATGTGGGTCCTAAATGACACCCTATTCCCATAGCCGTGGGAAGTAGGGGTGCTGAGGGTGCTACAGCACCTCTGAAAAATCATAATATTTTTTTTCTCACAAAAGTAGTGAACTGATCCTTTACTAGTCCTGCATTTATGGACGGATATAGCTGTCTTTAGAGTCTTACTTGCTGTAGCGTTCTTACTTGCGTCATCTGTGCTGCTGGCATTCTTTGGACATTATCCTTGCCATCCTACAGAGTGTAAGCCTGTAAGCGGACCTTCGATGGCAGGGGATTGTATCTGTGACACTGCAGAGATGATATAATAAAACAAAGCCATGGCTGTGTGTCAAACCAAGACCTTCACCTGCCTCTGTTTTTATTATTATTATGTTTTATTTCACTTTTAGTCTATTCTCTCGTTATTTAAATTAATCTGTCATCAAACTAGCTCATTTAAAATAAAAATGTAACTTGGAAAATTCCCACTCCCCCACTTCTCTGCCACCACACGAGCACATGCGCTGCACTCAGGCAGAAGCTACCGGCGTAGAACGTAATTGTAGAAGTGGCTCCCTTTTGAGTTGCATGTGTCATCTCACTGTCAGAAACAGGGAAGGCTTCAATTCCACTGTTTGTTGGGAGGCCTAAGAGGCAGATGTCAGCAGCAGAATAAACCATTCACAGGTAAAGACTAGTTGTATTTTTAAACAGCATAGATAACTAGCTAACTATCTAGCTAACTAACTGATTTACATCATCTACATACACTATGATCAGATGATAGCCTAGCCCTCTGCCCTCTCTTTGAGCAGCAGACCATAAAGTCGCTTACAGTGGGATGAGTGTGATTTTGCAGAAAATGAAGGCATATGCTAAAGAAATATATGTTGATATTTGACTACAGAAGCATTAGATAATTAGCTATGAATGTAAGAAATGTAAGTACACTATTTTGTTGACACGGCCCTGCCCTCATTATTTCAGATCAATACAGATGAATGAGAGGAGACAAGTAGAGGTAGCTATTCTAGACTATTGAGATGCACAGAAAGTCTTCTTGATGATGTTTGAAAGAAATAGGGCTATTCATTAGCTAAAGTTTTTTAAAGAAAATTAGACATTTAGAAGCAACTGAGGTGATATGCTAAATAGTGTTTACTGAACGAAATGCATGTTAATATACAGTATGTGCATTGCTTTGAAGAGGTCTCTGTAGTACTAGAATGCTGTAGTCTGTATATTTCTGCTTTCATGCAGCGTACACAGCTGCAGCCCACACTAAACTCTGAGCCTGCCCTGGTCTATCAGAGTAAAGTGCTATGGAGATGAGAGGTACAGAGATATGGGGGAAAGGAATGGAGATTGGGGGAGAGAAAGAGGGGAGAGGTAGGTAGGGAGAGCGAGACAGTGAGAGAACATACTGTTTCCCATCCAGCTGCTACCTCCAGCGTTCCTGTTTCCAACCCTTAATTGTCCAGGGGGAGGCCCTCTTCAGTCGGTTATATTTTTACTCCTCTCCCCCGTGCTCTCGGCCTGAGTGCTTTATTACAGTCTTTGTAGAATCCATGACAACACAACCGTTCTTGGGACATAAAACCAAATAAAATTCTAATTTTATTAATCACATGCTAGACTAACAGGGAAATGCCCTTCCCAACAATTCAGAGATGCAGAATTGGTCAGGAACCTGTAAAATGGCAGCAATCCATTGCAGCGCCATTCTATAAACAACACAGAGTACATTATATATTTTGCACAAGGCTGTGTGAAGCTAGCTTCCAAGACTAGTGTTAGTGCCCTAGCGTTAGCATCATAGCTTTTGTGCCTTGGCACATAAACAACATACAGTACATTTACATGATACTGTATCTTTATTACCAATCTCTAGCCTATTATCGCCCTAGAATTAGCATCCTTGCATTAGCTCGCTTAGGGTTGGGTGGCCACTCCAAGCACCAAAGTACGTTCATCTCTAGGAGACAGAACGCGTCTCCTTCCTGAGCGGTATGACGGCTGCGTGGTCCCATGGTGTTTATACTTGCGTACTGTTGTTTGTACAGATGAACATGGTACCTTCAGGCGTTTGGAAATTGCTCCCAAGGATGAACCATACTTGTAGTGGTCCACAATTCTTGGCTGATATCTTCTGATTTTCCCATGATGTCGAGCAAAGAGGCACTGAGTTTGAAGGTAGGCCTTGAAATACATCCACAGGTTTTTCACCTTTATTTAACCAGGTAGGTCAGTTGAGAACAAGTTCTCATTTGCAACTGCGACCTGGCCAAGACAAAGCAAGGAAGTGTGACAAAAAACAACACAGAGTTACACATGGGGAAATAAACAAACGTACAGTCAATAACACAATAGAAAATCTATATACAGAGTGCAAAATGCAGTAAGGTTAGGAAGACAATAAATAGGCCATAGTGGCGAAATAAATTACAGATTAGCATTATCACTGGAATGATGGAATGTGCAAATTATGATGTGCAAATAGAGATACTGGAGTGCAAAATGAGCGGAAGTAAAAAAATAAATATGGGGATGAGGTAGTAGGATGGGCTATTTACAGAAGGGCTATATACAGGTGCAGTGATCGATAAGCAGCTTTGACAGCTGATGCTTAAAGTTAGTGAGGGAGAAATGAACCTCTAGCTTCAAGGATTTTTGCAGTTTGTCCCAGTCATTGGCAGCAGAGAACTGGAAGGAATGGCGGCCAAAGGAGGTGTTGGCTTTGGGGGGTGGCCAGTGAGATATACCTGCTGGAGAGTATGCTACGGGTAGGTGTTGCTATGGTGACCAGCGAGCTGAGATAAGGTGGGGATTTACCTAATAAAGACTTATAGATGACCTGGAGCCAGTGGTTTTGGCGACGAATATGTAGTGAGGGCCAGCCAACGAGAGAATACAGGTCGCAGTGGTGGGTAGTATATGGGGCTTTGGTAACAAAACAGATGGCACTGTGATAGACTACATCCAATTTGCTGAGTAGAGTGTTGGAGGCTATTTTGTAAATGACATCGCCGAAGTCAAGGATCGGTAGGATGGTAAGTTTTACAAGGGCATGTTTGGCAGCATGAGTGAAGGAGGCTTTGTTGCGAAATAGGAAGCCGATTCTAGATTTAATTTTGGATTGGAGATGCTTAATGTGAGTCTGGAAGTTGAGTTTACAGTCTAACCAGACGCCTAGGTATTTGTAGTTGTCCACATATTCTAAGTCAGACCCGTTGAGAGTAGTGATGATAGTCCGGTGGGCGGGTGCGGGCAACATTCTATTGAAGAGCATGCATTTAGTCTTACTAGCATTTAAGAGCAGTTGGAGGCCACGGAAGGAGTGTTGTATGGCATTGAAGCTTCTTTGAAGGTTAGTTAACTCAGTGTCCAAAGAGGGGCCAGATGTATACAGAATGGTGTCGTCTGCGTAGAGATGGATCAGAGTCACCAGCAGCGAGAGCGACATCATTGATGTATATAGAGAATAGGGTTGGCCCAAGAATTGAACCCTGTGGCACCCCCATAGAGACTGCCAGGGGACCGGACAGCAGGCCCTCCGATTTTACGCACTGAACTCTGTCTGAGAAGTAGTTGGAGAACCAGGCGAGGCAGTCACTTGAGAAACCAAGGCTGTTGAGTCTGCCAATAAGAATGCAGTGATTGACAGAGTCGAAAGCCTTGGCCAGGTCGATGAAGACGGCTGCACAGTACTGTCTTCTGTCGATGGCGGTTATGATATCGTTAAGTACCTTGAGCGTAGCTGAGGTGCACCCATGACCAGCTTGGAAACCAGATTGCATAGCAGAGAAGTCAGTGATCTGTTTATTAACTTGGCTTTCGAAGACTTTAGAAAGGCAGGGCAGGATGGATATAGGTCTATAACAGTTTGGGTCTAGAGTGTCTACCCCTTTGAAGAGGGGGATGACCACGGCAGCTTTCCAATCTCTAGGGATCTCAGACGATACAAAAGAGAGGTTGAACAGGCTGGTAATAGGGGTTGCAACAATTTTGGCAGATTTTTAGGGGTCCAGAGTTAGCAGCTCTTTCAGAACATCAGCTGTCTGGATTTGGGTGAAGGAGAAGCAGGGGGGGGGGGTTTGGGCAGGTTGCTGCGGGGGGTACAGAGCTGTTGGCCGGGGTAGAGGTAGCCAGGTGGAACGCATGGCCAGCCGTAGCAAAATGCTTGTTGAAATTTTAGATTATTGTGAATTTAATCGGTGGTGGCAGTGTTTCCTAGCCTCAATGCAGTGGGCAACTGGGAGGAGATGCTCTTATTCTCCATAGACTTTACAGTGTCCCAGAACTTTTTGGAATTAGTACTACAGGATGCAAATTTCTGTTTGAAAAAGCTGGTCTTTGCTTTTCTGACTGTGTATATTTGTTCCTGGTTTCCCTGAAAAGTTGCATATCGCGGGGGCTATTTGATATTAATGCAGTGCGCCACAGGATGTTTTTGTGTTGGTCAAGGGCATCATCTATTCTTAGTTGAAATGGCCCACTGGAATTGTGATATAGTGAATTATAAGTGAAATAATATGTCTGTGAACAATTGTTGGAAGAATTACTTGTCTCATGCACAAAGTAGATGTCCTAACTGACTTGCCAAAACTATAGTTTGTTAACATGAAATCTGTGGAGTGGTTGAAAAATGTGTTTTAATGACTTCAACCTAAGTGTATGTAAACTTACGACTTCAACTGTATGTCAATCTTCCTCAGAATATCCCAAATAAAATGGCTCAAATGACAATGAAACAGCTGCGATAAACATTTGTGCTGATAGTTTTTAGAACATCAACAGCCACGTCTGAAATATCTGTGCAATACGGTGGGGGGGTTGATCAGCCAATCAGCAAGCAGGCTGGGGATAGAGCCCAAATGGGGGTGTTTGCAGTAAAGAGGCGCTTGCTGTAAAGTGTTAGGCCATGGCTTTGATTTAATTACAATGCTCATATATCACAGAGCCTCCAACCTCTCCCTATTTTGCCGTTTCTCTCTCACTTTCTCCCTAGCCCAGCTGATTCAAAGAGCTTCAAAACCAAGCAAACTAAGCATGTGAACATATATCATGTATGAATAATGTGTAAACATTCATGTCAAAGTGAGACACGATAGTTCACTCTTAAAAAAAAAGGTGCTACCTAGAACCTAAAAGAGTTCTTCGGCTGTCCCCATTGGAGAACCCTTTGAAGAACCGTTTTTGATTCCAGGTAGAACCCTTTTGGTTCCAGGTAGAACCCTTTTGGTTCCAGGTAGAACCCTTTTGCGTTCCATGTAGAACTCTTTCCACAGAGGGTTCTACATGGAACCCAAAAGGGTTCTACCTGGAACCAAAATGGTTCTCCTATGGAGTCTACAACCATCAAATAGTCCCTTCAAAACCCTTCAGCCAGCTACTACCATGGCAACTAGTGACATTGTTTTGATATTCTCATGTGAGATGTGAGATATGTGGGAACATGGTTGATATTCTCAGGTGGCGTGAGATGTGAGAGACGAGGGAACAGGGTTGATATTCTCAGGCGGTGTGAGATGAGAGACGAGGGAACAGGGTTGATATTCTTAGGCGGTGTGAGATGAGAGAGACGAGGGAACAGGGTTGATATTCTCAGGCGGTGTGAGAGACGAGGGAACAGGATTGATATTCTCAGGTGGTGTGAGAGACGAGGGAACAGGGTTGATATTCTCAGGCGGTGTGAGATGTGAGAGACGAGGGAAAAGGGTTGATATTCTTAGGCGGTGTGAGATGTGAGAGACGAGGGAACAGGGGAATAGCACTCGAAATATGAGGCCGTTGTTGAGTGATCTTGTAATCTGACTATACTGTGTAGGCACACAGTCAGTGTTGGGGAAGCTACTCTGAAAATATAGACTACCAAGCTACCAGTTACTTCACACTGGAAGAAGTGAACTACACTAAATCTACTCTTGAGAAAAACATTGTTTATTTAACTAAAGTTACTTTGAAAAAGTAGTTCACCACATCCACGCTACTTTGTGTTAAATGAATATCATATCTAAATCTGAAATGTCATAGACTACAGATTGCAAGAGCAGATCACTCTGAAGTCAGATGTTAACCGTGTTTAATTTAGACTATTAAACACAAACTATTTGAATTGAGAATTAGGCAGGTCTGATGCTGAAAAAGAGAGAGAATTCTTGCCTACATTTTTTTGCAAAGTTCCAGTAGTTAGCTACACCACCACATAGCAAAAAAGTAATTAACTACTGAAAACACTACCAGGATTTTGATTAAGTTCAACTGCCACCAAGCTACTGCAAAATGTAGTTACATTACTAGTTGAATTACATGTTGCTCATACTGCACACAGTGGTCTTGTTTCTTTCCACACTATTAAAGAGAAGATGCATGTCAGTTATAGGGACTTTATTTCAAATATAGGAGAAAGTATATGCCAGTTTATAGGCATTTTCTTCTCACATTATTAAGAGGCAGTGATTTAGAATGGCAATAAGGCATCTATTGTAACAACTTCAGAGTAGCTTCAATAACTTTCCCAACTGTCAAGTCACACTCTATAATTCCCTTAAAGCTAAACAGAATCAAGAATTAAACAATGCTGTGGTACTGTATATAAACTTTCCACAGTATTACAAAAGAAATGTATGTCAGTTATAGGCCTTTTCTTTTCACAGTATTGAGAAGAAAATGTATGCCAGATATAGGCTTTAGGCCTCCTCCAAATCAGCTAATTCCAAGATTTTGTATCTATTTTATAAACCTGGGAGAGAAATATCTTACACACTCTCATAGAAACAGTCACAAAGTCAGTGTTTTATCTTCAGCCCTCACTCTAGCCCTCACTCTAGCCCTCACTCCAGCCCTCACTCCAGCCCTCACTTAAACTATATAAACGTCCATTTCATGCATGGCTATCCATGCCTGGTTTATAGGAGTAATGTAACGTGTCAGGCACTTTAGACCTCAAATGCCGCTATGATCACAGTGTAATAGATAGATAGATAGATAGATAGATAGATAGATAGATAGATAGATAGATAGATAGATAGATAGGTACTTTATTGATCCCCCAGGGGGGAAATTTCATTGTCAAGCAGCTACAACAAAACACAGGGCAGGTGCAAAATGCCACAACGAAAGTACACAAAAGACAGATACACGGTACATGATACATAGAGCGGCAGTATGAAAAAGTATAGAAATACAAGATATCTGGAGTGCAAAAAAAAGCTATAAAAAGGACATTGCATAGTATGGGTGGTTGGCTGAATATGTACACTATACGTTGGTGGATGTTGGATGGTTAACTATACTATACAGGTCGATGGCAGAGAAATACTTCAGTAGCTAAAAATGCGTATGATATGAGTGAGGGTAATAATAGTTTACTTAATAGACAGACTGGGTAAATGAACAGGTAAGTGAAAATTTTGCATGGTTAAATTAGCTGTACAGTTAGGTATACAGTTATATTTACCGATAAGTGAATACTTGCATGTTTACACAAACTGTACAGGGTAAATGACAGGAAGAGATACTTTAATAGCTAAATGTGTGTATGATATCATTTGGGGTAATAATAGTAATTCCCTTAAAATACAGTCCTTAGTGCGCAGGGTTTAATTACAGACAACTGCACTTATAGCACATTCGATATACTAAAAGCAATGAGAAAAGGTGCAACTGGCAGGATACTAATATGCATTCCTGAGTGAATGCCTACGTCCAATAATTACTTACAATATTGCATGTGATATAATATAACAACTGTACATGAGTATGTATATACAGACCTGTATGAATAAATAGGTCCTGAGTGGATGAGTGCTGACGGACCAGAGTTACTCACGGATGGATGCATAATTGTTAAACTAGGTCCTAGCACCCCAACAGTTCCAGATCTATGTTGCCGACGGCACGGCACCCCGGTGAGGCATTATACAGTCTCATAGCTGCCGGCAGGAAGGACCTCCTGTAGCGCTCTCTGGCACACCGTGGTGGGATCAGTCTGTGACTGAAAGTGCTCCTCTGCATCATAACCATAGCGTGCAGAGGGTGGGTGACGTTGTCCATGATGGCCAGCAGTTTGGCCAGGATCCGTCTCTCCGCCACCTCCTCTTTACAGACCAACACCATGATAGGACTTAAAGATCAGTCTCTGATAGTTTCATTACTAGTTAACATATAGCCTTCTTCAGGCAAGCTATCGTGGTACCACCATTGTGTGACACTACGTAATGTTACACTGTGGATTGTGGTGCAATACGAACTACCCTATTTTAAATTAGCCATATAAATCAGACATGTTTTTACTACCGAATGTTGCTACCCTGTAGCACTATGTGCCTGGTAACTTTATTTGTGGTTTAGGGGAAATCTCGCTCCCATACTGCAAGTTGTTTTTGCCTGCCTGCCTGCCTCTCTCTGTCCCAGTGCTCTTGCCCTCTCCCGTCTTCTGTTGTCTTGAATCTAGTGTAGTTCAGTCAAGCAGAACTCTGAGTCTGCACTCCACAAACGGACAGACCGGACTTATTAAGATGCTGGACGATGGCAACCTTAAGAAGCAATAGTCATCTTCCTCCTAAACCCTTATTTCCTTCTTAACAGAGTGCAGAGTCAATATCCTGAGCTCCAGGGATGTTCAGTCAGAGGTTTACACTTCAATCCCCTGGAGTGGAGGAAGAAGAGATATAAGCTGAAAGTACTTTCATGGTCTGAATGTTTTCCGTATCCGCTGTTCTGTTCTGTCGAATCGCATAGAGTTGTTGTGATAGAATGGACAAAATGGACACTGCAGTTATTAGTAATAACAAGTGTCTGGCGTTGAAGTTGTCTGTTCCAACCTCTCACAGTTTCACAGTTTACCACACCCCCATAATTGGAAACAATTTAGGTCCAATGCAGAGCTTTGAGAGGTAAACAGGTAAATGACAATGATTGGGTATCTGTAAAGCACTTTGTGACAACTGCTGATGTAAAAAGGGCTTTATCCAATACATTTGATTGATTGCTGTAGCAATGTGTTAAAGATACTGTTGTGTGTAACACATGACAAATGGTGGATTATGCCCATGCACTAACTGAAACCTGTCGGAAGTGTAATGAAAACACTCTGTTTGCATGTCTGTGTGTCTGTATGTGTGTCTATCTGTCTGTCTGCCTGTCTGCTTGTATGCCTGTCTGTCTCCTTGTCGCTCTGTCAGCCTGACATATTTGGGTCACGCCACTGTGTCACATCAGGTCTCCACAGACCCATGAGAGAGAGAGCAATACCTCTCAGACGCAAAGTTATGACAGCAGCTCAGACATGTCATCAGTGAAGTGACATTGACATTGAAGTGACTTTGAATGGCATTAAGTTTCAATGGTCCCATGATGCTCTCATATACCATTTTCTCAATCTGACTGACTGAGTGACGGACTTACTGAATATCTTACTATCTGACTGACGGACTATCTGACAAATTGACTATATGACTGACTATCTGATTGACTATCGGATTGACTGACTATATGATTTACTGATTGACTATCTGATTAACTGACTATATGATTGACTGACTGACTGACTGACTATCTGATTGACTATCTGATTGACTGACTGACTATCTTTCTGATTGACTGACTATCTAAATGACTGACTGACTGGGGATATCATGATGCACTGGTTATCTTGACCAAGCCTTCATGTTCAACACCTTCTGATGGACTGTATATGTTCATCACAACATCATACAGACCCTTAACATAGACGTACCCCAGGATAGATTACAGTCAGATCTTGTAACCAAAATCACCTCTGTTTCCTACAAGTTTCCTGTGCTAATGTAATGCCTTGTGAAAACACATTGTCTGCTTCTCAAACGACACCCCTTAATAGTGCACTATTTGAACATGAGGGAATAGGGTGTCATTACCGATGCAGCCATTCACAGTCATGTGATTTGAGTTGAATCCCACGGCACCACTGTTCCAATTCCTCCTGTCACCTAACTGGTTAATGTGTAATTGCTGCAAGCCTGCCCATGGCCACAGTGGCACACAGTGGAACACTGACCAGCCTAATAGGGCCTCAGTGGACGTTGGCTTGTCTCAACAAATGTACTGTCCCCAAAACAGCTGCTAATTTTGTCTGCTGCACTGAAGGCGAAGTAGCCTGGTCCCAGATCGTTTTGTCTGCCTTACCAATTCCTCTGGTCAGGGAGTGTAGAGGTTGTCCCAGGGCTGTTGGCTTATGTTCATAAAACTGTGCCCATCCATAAGAGCTCTATCGCAATGTTTACTCACTTGAGTCCAATTATACACGAACACACTTCACTTTTCCTTTGTGTGACAGTGACTGTAACAATGTGTCTTTTTTTCACATTCAAGTCTTTGTCCCTTCTGAAAATAAATACAATAGGAATCCAATCAATGATGTGTTTGTATTTCAAGGCCACACAACACCGACACAAGGCAGAATTAGCATAATAAATCCATTCTATTACTCTGGGGTCAATGTGATTTACGGGCATCCTTCATTTAGCTGAAAAGTATTTTTTTTTATTTTATTTTATTTTATTTCACCTTTATTTAACCAGGTAGGTCAGTTGAGAACAAGTTCTCATTTGCAACTGCGACCTGGCCAAGACAAAGCAAAGCAGTGCGACAAAAACAACACAGAGTTACACAGTAAACAAACATAGTCAAAAAAAAAATTTAGTCAAAAAAAATATAAAAAACATTAACAACATTAATTCTACAAAGTGACCTAATAGTACTGGACAGAGGTGTCATGCCAAGGCAACATTAAGGCAGTTACGAACAATTAAAAATACTACATGACATTACATTTCATAACACTTTTCACAACACATTAAGTGTATTCCCTCAGGCCACTACTCTACTACCACATACATCTACAATAGAAAATCCATGTGTACGTGTGTGTAGAGTGTGTGTGTGTTAGCATGTGTATGTGTATGGCATGTGTGTGTCTGTGCCTGTGTGTGTGAAATAAGTATGCACATAGGAGACATTATACCATGCCATTGTTGAATACTCAATTCTGATTGGCAGAGTGTGCATTCATTTCAGATAACCCGACAGTTGGAAAAGTTATTGAAGTAGTTCCAACAATAGGTGCCTTACTATCATTCTATATCACTGCACCAAATTAACTTTGCAACAAAGTTACAGAAAAACTAAAACAACAACCACACAAACCGCAATTGGATACATTGTAAACACAGGTCCAATTGGATACATTGTAAACACAGGTCCAATTGGATACATTGTAAACACTGGTCCAACTGGATACATTGTAAACACAGGTCCAACTGGATACATTGTAAACACAGGTCCAATTGGATACATTGTAAACACAGGTCCAATTGGATACATTGTAAACACAGGTCCAATTGGATACATTGTAAACACAGGTCCAATTGGATACATTGTAAACACAGGCCCAATTGGATACATTGTAAACACTGGTCCAACTGGATACATTGTAAACACAGGTCCAATTGCATACATTGTAAGCACAGCTCCAATTGGATACATTGTAAACACAGGCCCAATTGGATACATTGTAAGCACAGGTCCAATTGGATACATTGTAAACACAGGTCCAATTGGATACATTGTAAACACAGGTCCAATTGGATACATTGTAAACACAGGCCCAATTGGATACATTGTAAACACAGGCCCAATTGGATACATTGTAAACACTGGTCCAACTGGATACATTGTAAACACAGGTCCAATTGGATACATTGTAAGCACAGGTCCAATTGGATACATTGTAAACACAGGTCCAATTGGATACATTGTAAGCACAGGCCCAATTGGATACATTGTAAGCACAGGTCCTACTGGATACATTGTAAACACTGGTCCAACTGGATACATTGTAAGCACAGGCCCAATTGGATACATTGTAAGCACAGGTCCAAATGGATACATTGTAAACACTGGTCCAATTGGATACATTGTAAACACTGGTCCAACTGGATACATTGTAAACAGGTCCAAAAAGGAAAAACAATGATTAACTATTTATCTAGGATTCAAATTCAATGTGATCCCTGGTACTGGACACGTACTTAGCCTAAACAAAACTATGCAGTCAACTCATAGCAATGACACACTCTGGGTGTTTCTCAATATGTGTACTACCGTGCTCCACACTCTCATGCTCAGAGTTTGTTCTTCGAGAACGTTCTCTTGTGTATGTTCTTGTGAGGATGAGAGTGTTGAGAACGCATACAATTTTACATTTGAGAAGCACTCGCACTTCACTTTAACTAGCTAGCAGGTTTTACATGTAAAAAATGGTCTAAAACTAATGTTGTTATGCAAGGTACAGTGGGGAGAACAAGTATTTGATACACTGCCGATTTTGCAGGTTTTCCTACTTACAAAGCATGTAGAAGTCTGTAATTTTTATCATAGGTACACTTCAACTGTGAGAGACGGAATCTAAAACAAAAATCCAGAAAATCACATTGTATGACTTTTAAATAATTAATTTGCATTTTATTGCATGACATAAGTATTTGATCACCTACCAACCAGTAAGAATTCCGGCTCTCACAGACCTGTTAGTTTTTCTTTAAGAAGCCCTCCTGTTCTCCACTCATTACCTGTATTAACTGCACCTGTTTGAACTTGTTACCTGTATAAAAGACACCTGTCCACACACTCAATCAAACAGACTCCAACCTCTCCACAATGGCCAAGACCAGAGAGCTGTGTAAGGACATCAGGGATAAAATTGTAGACCTGCACAAGGCTGGGATGGGCTACAGGACAATAGGCAAGCAGCTTGGTGAGAAGGCAACAACTGTTGGCGCAATTATTAGAAAATGGAAGAAGTTCAAGATGACAGTCAATCTCCCTTGGTCTGGGGCACCATGCAAGATCTTACCTCATGGGGCATCAATGATCATGAGGAAGGTGAGGGATCAGCCCAGAACTACACGGCAGGACCTGGTCAATGACCTGAAGAGAGCTGGGACCACAGTCTCAAAGAAAACCATAGCAACACCCACCCGTAGCATGCGCTCCAGCAGGTATATCTCACTGGTCACCCCCAAAGCCAACACCTCCTTTGGCCGCCATTCCTTCCAGTTCTCTGCTGCCAATGACTGGAACGAATTGCAAAAATCATTGAAGCTGGAGGTTCCTATCTCCCTCACTAACTTTAAGCATCAGCTGTCAAAGCTGCTTATCGATCACTGCACCTGTATATAGCCCTTCTGTAATTAGCCCACACTACTACCTCATCCCCATATTTATTTTTATTATTTTTTCGCTAATCTTGCACTCCAGTATCTCCATTTGCACATCATAATTTGCACATCCTTCATTCCCATGTTAATGCTAACCTGTAATTTATATCACCACTATGGTCTATTTATTGTCCTACCTCCTTAACCTTATTGCATTTTGCACTACATTTTGCACTCTGTATATAGATTTTCTATTGTGTTTTTGACTATGTTTGTTTACTGTGTAACTCTGTGTTGTTGTTTTTGTCGCACTGCTTTGCTTTGTCTTGGCCAGGTCGCAGTTGCAAAGGAGAACTTGTTCTCAACTGACCTACCTGGTTAAATAAAGGTGAAAAAAAACAAACAAAAAAAAAAACATTAGTAACACACTACGCCGTCATGGATTAAAATCCTGCAGCGCACGCAAGGTCCCCCTGCTCAAGCCAGCGCATGTCCAGGCCCGTCTGAAGTTTGCCAATGACCATCTGGATGATCCAGAGGAGGAATGGGAGAAGGTCATGTGGTCTGATGAGACAAAAATAGAGCTTTTTGGTCTAAACTCCACTCGCCGTGTTTGGAGGAAGAAGAAGGATGAGTACAACCCCAAGAACACCATCCCAACCGTGAAGCATGGAGGTGGAAACATCATTCTTTGGGGATGCTTTTCTGCAAAGGGGACAGGACGACTGCACCGTATTGAGGGGAGGATTGATGGGGCCATGTATCGCGAGATCTTGGCCAACAACCTTCTTCCCTCTGTAAGAGCATTGAAGATGGGTCGTGGCTGGGTCTTCCAGCATGACAACGACCCGAAACACACAGCCAGGGCAACTAAGGAGTGGCTCCGTAAGAAGCATCTCAAGGTCCTGGAGTGGCCTAGCCACTCTCCAAACCTGAACCCAATAGAAAATCTGGAGGGAGCTGAAAGTCCGTATTGCCCAGCGACAGCCCCGAAACCTGAAGAGGGAGAAGGTCTGTATGGAGGAGTGGGCCAAAATCCCTGCTGCAGTGTGTGCAAACCTGGTCAAGAACTACAGGAAACGTATGATCTCTGTAATTGCAAAAAAAGGTTTCTGTTAAGTTCTGCTTTTCTGATGTATCAAATACTTATGTCATGCAATAAAATGCAAATTAATTACTTAAAAGTCATACAATGTGATTTTCTGGATTTTTGTTTTAGATTCCGTCACTCACAGTTGAAGAGAACCTATGATACAAATTACAGACTTCTACATGCTTTGTAAGTGGGAAAACCTGCAAAATCAGCAGTGTATCAAATACTTGTTCTCCCCACTGTATATATATGTGTGTACATATATATAATTATGTACTTATTGAATTCTCAATTAATTTCAGATAACCAGACAGTTGGAAAAGTTATTGTAGTTCCAACAATAGGTGCAATATGTTTTTGCTAACAATGTTGGGCTCAAAACAGTTGGGGCTCGGCCCTGAATGACGGCTCGCCACTGATCCTATATGAGTTCATGAGAACATAAAATACTGTTTCACCCTTCACCACTTTCACAATAGCTGCAGCAAGTAGGACACTGCAAGGTTACAGCTCCATAATTTCAACACAAACTAATCCTCAGGCATTCAATCTTTCTATAATAAATCATGTATATGGATGTTATTATAGTTTTGTAACAATAGGGTCTCTCTAAGAGGTTGACATAGCTAATTAGCTCTGAAGGGGTTTCACCCTGAGAGAATCTGACCCCTGTTTGTGAGGGTACAACAATGATCTTAGAACCCCAGGTGGTACAGGAAGAGCACTCACTGCCACTGGAGGGTTGCATGGGGAGTGGTGGAGGGGCTGGCTTCAGAGGGTTATAATGTGTATTTGTTTTCCTTCAAATACTCCAGCTGCACTTGATTGAGCTTGGTTGAACTTGCCTTGTGCAACAGAGCCAATGGATAGTCCCAAAAGTGCAAACTCCTCCCAGCTAGCATCCAAGGCAGGCTTAATCAAATGCTCACAGTATTTGAAAGGACACCAATACTATTTGAACCCAGGTCTGAGGGGGAGACAGTGGAAGCCGGTAATGACAGTGCCTCTGGCGTGTTCCTATGGAAATGGCAAGCATTAAAAACCATGCATTTTTCATTAAGGTCACATCAGCTGCTTAGGAAAACATTTTGACACAGTGTGATTTTTAGTGTTGCGTTTCTAATTGCTGAAATATAAAAGGGTGAGTTTGGGACATTTGTCTCAGCCTAAGGCAAACTAGTTGGATACTAATAATACTAATGGCATCAGACAGTGTTGTAAGGACCTGAGTCCAGACTCCCAAGTCCCTTGACTCAGACTCCCAAGTCCCTTGACTCAAGGTTTAGTGACTTGACCACATCACTGGGATCAGATACTAATAATATGAACAAACCAACATCTGTAAATTCTAGCAGGTGAGGCAAAAACAAAGAGTGAGTTGTATTCTTCCTTTTTCTAGGAAGTTTCAATGTTGGAATATCAATTCATCTGGCTTTGTTTTATATTTCGTTACCTCTTCTGTTTTATGTTCCGTTACCTCTTCTGTTTTATATTCCGTTACCTCTTCTGTTTTATGTTCCGTTACCTCTTCTGTTTTATGTTCCGTTACCTCTTCTGTTTTATATTCCGTTACCTCTTCTGTTTTATGTTCCGTTACCTCTTCTGTTTTATGTTCCCGTTACCTCTTCTGTTTTATGATCGTTACCTCATCTGTTTTATGTTACGTTACCTCTTCTGTTTTATGTTCCGTTACCTCTTATTTTTTATGTTCTGTTACCTCTTCTGTTTTATGTTCCGTTACCTCTTCTGTTTTATGTTCCCACTGCCACATTGTGTTTTATGTTGCCTTTGTTTGTGTTCATTTTAGGCGTGACACCTTTGTTGTAGCCGGGCCGTATAATGTGCCATATGCAGGCTTGTGTCTGAATAATGCAAGACTAATCACACAGGAACCATGCATGCACATGCAAAAGGGTTGAATGGGTGGTTGAAGACACTTGTTGGCACTGAACACTCATCATATTTCTGCCTTGGCGCTCTTATCCCTCTGGCTGAGTGGCCAACTGATTATTGGTTGTGATGTGCTGAACTACAGATTGAGAATTCGGAATTTACAGTGTGGTCTGTGACATATCCTTCTAGTGCTTGTGAGAGGAAGACTGGGATTGCTTCAGGCTTCTTCTAGCCTCAAAGCATTACAAATTGAGAGGCCACACAGATAAGACCTTTATATTTGAATGTGCCATTGATGTCTCCAGACATTCTTAGCACAGCATGTACAGTGCAGTATGTCTACCAAAATAAGATATTGACAGCTGATGGATGGGCTGGGGAATGGAAACTAAACTATAGTACTTCAGACAGCTGATGGATGGGCTGGGGAATGGAAACTAAACTATAGTACTTCAGACAGCTGATGGATGGGCTGGGGAATGGAAAAGGGATAACATTTACTATGAGCGCACAAAGCCTGTCTGCTTCTGAATAAGCAAAATGTATCTTCATCCTCCTCCTCCTCCTCCTCCTCCTCCTCATTATCCTCCTCTTCCTCTTTCTCTTCCCCCTCCTCTCTTGAGAGGATTATCCTCACACCATTATGTAGTATCCCTACCGTACTGACTCACACCATTATGTAGTATCTCTACCGTACTGACTCACACCATTATGTAGTATCCCTACCGTACTGACTCACACCATTATGTAGTATCCCTACCGTACTGACTCACACCATTATGTAGTATCCCTACCGTACTGACTCACACCATTATGTAGTATCCCTACCGTACTGATTCACATCATTATGTAGTATCTCTACCGTACTGACTCACACCATTATGTAGTATCCCTACCGTACTGACTCACACCATTATGTAGCATCCCTACCGTACTGACTCACACCATTATATAGTATCCCTACCGTACTGACTCACACCATTATGTAGTATCCCTACCGTACTGACTCACACCATTATGTAGTATCCCTACCATACTGACTCACACCATTATGTAGTATCCCTACCGTACTGACTCACACCATTATGTAGTATCCCTACCGTACTGATTCACACCATTATGTAGTATCTCTACCGTACTGACTCACACCATTATGTAGTATCTCTACCGTACTGATTCACACCATTATGTAGTATCCCTACCGTACTGATTCACACCATTATGTAGTATCCCTACAGTACTGACTCACACCATTATGTAGTATCCCTACCGTACTGATTCACACCATTATGTAGTATCCCTACCGTACTGATTCACACCATTATGTAGTATCCCTACAGTACTGACTCACACCATTATGTAGTATCCCTACCGTACTGATTCACACCATTATGTAGTATCCCTACCGTACTGACTCACACCATTATGTAGTATCCCTACCGTACTGATTCACACCATTATGTAGTATCTCTACCGTACTGATTCTCTTTTTGCTACTGAGTGTACAAAACATTAGGAACATCTTCCTAATATTGAGTTGCATCCCCTTTTGCCCTCAGAACAGCCTCAATTCATCGGGGAATGGACTTTACAAGGTGTCAAAAGCGTTCCGCAGGGATGCTGGCCCATGTTGACTCCAATGGGCGGCAGGTAGCCTAGTAGTTAGAGTGTTGGGCCAGTAACCAAAAGGTTGCTGGTTCGAATACCTGAGCTGACAAGGTGAAAAACCTGTCAATGTGCCCTTGAGCAAGGCACTTAACCTTAATTTGCTCCAGGGGCGCTGTACTACTACGCTGACCCTGTAGAACAATGTAGGCCGTCATTTGTAAATATGAATTTGTTCTTAACTGACTTGCCTAGCTAAATAAACTTTAAATAAAAAAATGCTTCCCACAGTTGTGTCAAGTTGGCTGAATGTTCTTTGGGTGGTGGTGGAAACTGTTGAGCGTGACAATCCCCGCGTTGCAGTTCTTCACACACTCAAACCGGTGCGCCGGGCACCTATTACCATACCCCATTCAAAGGCACTTAAATATTTTGTCTTGCTCATTCACCCTCTGGATTGGAACACCCTCACTCTATGGATTATAAAGTGTTTGACATTGGGTTGGAACACCCTCACTCTGTGGATTATAAAGTGTTTGACATTGGGTTGGAACACCCTCACTCTGTGGATTATATTGTCTTTTACATTGGGTTGGAACACCCTCACTCTGTGGATTATATAGGGTTTTACATTGGGTTGGAACACCCTCACTCTGTGGATTATATAGTGTTTTACATTGGGTTGGAACACCCTCACTCTATGGATTATAAAGTGTTTGACATTGGGTTGAAACACCCTCACTCTATGGACTAAAAAGTGTTTGACATTGGGTTGGAACACCCTCACTCTGTGGATTATATAGTGTTTTACATTGGGTTGGAAAACCCTCACTCTATGGATTATAAAGTGTTTGACATTGGGTTGGAACACCCTCACTCTATGGATTATAAAGTGTTTGACATTGGGTTGGAACACCCTCACTCTGTGGATTATATAGTGTTTTACATTGGGTTGGAAAACCCTCACTCTGTGGATTATATAGTGTTTTACATTGGGTTGGAACACCCTCACTCTATGGATTATAAAGTGTTTGACATTGGGTTGGAACACCCTCACTCTGTGGATTATATAGTGTTTTACATTGGGTTGGAAAACCCTCACTCTGTGGATTATATAGTGTTTTACATTGGGTTGGAACACCCTCACTCTGTGGATTATATAGTGTTTGACATTGGGTTGGAACACCCTCACTCTGTGGATTATATAGTGTTTTACATTGGGTTGGAAAACCCTCACTCTGTGGATTATATAGTGTTTGACATTGGGTTGGAACACCCTCACTCTGTGGATTATATAGTGTTTTACATTGGGTTGGAACACCCTCACTCTGTGGATTATATAGTGTTTGACATTGGGTTGGAACACCCTCACTCTGTGGATTATATAGTGTTTGACATTGGGTTGGAACACCCTCACTCTGTGGATTATATAGTGTTTTACATTGGGTTGGAAAACCCTCACTCTGTGGATTATAAAGTGTTTGACATTGGGTTGGAAAACCCTCACTCTGTGGATTATAAAGTGTTTGACATTGGGTTGGAACACCCTCTCTGTGGATTATATAGTGTTTGACATTGGGTTGGAACACCCTCACTCTATGGATTATATAGTGTTTTACATTGGGTTGGAACACCCTCACTCTGTGGATTATAAAGTGTTTTACATTGTAATCTTACACTCTTGCACCATGACTCCCATCCTGGTCTTTCACTCAAAATGTCCCCTTAGAGTTTTGTGCTGAACAGAGTGATATTTAACACCACAGGTGCTATTTAAGTGTGTGACCCTGCAGTAAGTGTCTGGTTAAACACATTAACCAGAGAGGGCAGTGAATCATGACAGCCTGCCAACATGTTCAGAAGCAGGGCTCCGCTGTTTAGCAATATCTCACTTTTCAGCCTTCTGCATATCTGTTGTTCTACTCTTGTCAGATCCTCTCCTGTTCTCACTTCAACATGTCTTCTCTGGATGAACATATTCACATTGTCCCACGTTTGGGCAAGACAACTGCTTTGGCAAGTCTATTAGTTATTACAGTTTCTCTTTCTCATCACTTTCAGATTGTTTTATGTACGTTCATAAGTAGTTCAATCACCCAGTTTAATCACCCAGCTCATTTAGATTAAATTCGATACAGCTTTATTAATCCCAGAGTGGCAACTAAAAAAGGCACTGTCAGTTCCTGGCGAAAACAAATACAACAAAAATATTTAAATATAACGAGATCACACATATAATTTCCTAGGTGTGTACATGGGATCTTTATTTTGTGAAATGCCCTCATAACAGCTACAGTGTGTGCAGCTGCCACATATAATAGAGTTATTCTGTTGGATGATGAGCTGGAAATGAAGATGAATATCTTTACAGAGAAACATATTTCTAAAACCCACTGCCTGAGGATCAGAGAAACTAATGGAGAGAATACAGCTGGCATTTCTAACACACCAGATTATTTTTTTCCTTGAGACCCCACACAGGACAATTTTTTTCCTCGAGACACCCACACTGGCCCATTTCTTCTCTCGAGACCCCCACAACGGCCCATGTTTTGGTTGGTTTTTCACATGAACATAGCCAAAACATTTCACCCATTATCTTGTGTCAGTCTGGTCAGTTTGTCCTTCCATCATGTGTATAGCTTCTAGCTACAAGCTACAGTATGTGTGTCTGTGTGTGTGTGTGTGTGTGTGTGTCTGTGTATGTGTGTCTGTGAGTGTGTGTCTGTGTGTGTGTGTCTGTGTGTGGGTGCGTCTGTGTGTGGGTGTGTCTTTGTTTGGGTGTGTCTGTGTGTGAGTGTGTGTGTGTGGGTGAGTGTGTGTGTGTGTGTGTGTCAATGTGTGTGTGTGTGTGTGTGTGTGTGTGTGTATGTCTGTGTGTATGTCTGTGTGTATGTGTGTGTGTGTGTGTGTGGGTGGGTGGGTGGGTGGGTGGGTGTGTGTGTGTGTGTGTGTGTGTGTGTGTGTGTCTGTGTGTCTGTGTGTGGGTGTATGTCTGTGTGTGTGTGTGTGTGGGTGTATGTCTGTGTGTGTGTGTGGGTGTGTGTGTGTGGGTGGGTGGGTGGGTGGGTGTGTGTGTGTGTGTGTGTATATGTCTGTGTGTGTGTGTGTGGGTGTATGTCTGTGTGTGTGTGTGGGTGTGTGTCTGTGTGTGGGTGTATGTCTGTGTGTGTGTGTGTGTGGGTGTATGTCTGTGTGTGTGTGTGGGTGTGTGTGTGTGTGCGCATGTAGGGGCGAGTTAGACAGGTCCTAGTCCATTTGTAGCCTAGTGGACATGTCTAACTTGTATTTGACCAGTTCGCCCCTGCACACACACACACACACACACACACACACACACACACACACACACACACACACACACACACACACACACACACACACACACACACACACACAGACATACACCCACACACACACACACAGACATATACACACACACACACCCACCCACCCACCCACCCACCCACACACACACACACACACACACACACACACACACACACACACACACACACACACACACACACACACACACACACACACACACACACACACACACACACACACACACACACACACACACACACACACAGTTCCAATTAATGCCAGTTCCAATACCTACTATATACAGGTTCAGTTCCAATACCATACTATATTCAGGGTCAGTTCCAATACCATACTATATTCAGGGTCAGTTCCAATACCATACTATATACAGGGTCAGTTCCAATACCATACTATATTCAGGGTCAGTTCCAATACCATACTATATACAGGGTCAGTTCCAATACCATACTATATACAGGGTCAGTTCCAATACCATACTATATTCAGGGTCAGTTCCAATACCATACTATATTCAGGGTCAGTTCCAATACCATACTATATACAGGGTCAGTTCCAATACCATACTATATTCAGGGTCAGTTCCAATACCATACTATATTCAGGGTCAGTTCCAATACCATACTATATTCAGGGTCAGTTCCAATACCATACTATATTCAGGGTCAGTTCCAATACCATACTATATTCAGGGTCAGTTCCAATACCATACTATATTCAGGGTCAGTTCCAATACCATACTATATACAGGGTCAGTTCCAATACCATACTATATTCAGGGTCAGTTCCAATACCATACTATATTCAGGGTCAGTTCCAATACCATACTATATTCAGGGTCAGTTCCAATACCATACTATATTCAGGGTCAGTTCCAATACCATACTATATACAGGGTCAGTTCCAATACCATACTATATACAGGGTCAGTTCCAATACCATACTATATTCAGGGTCAGTTCCAATACCATACTATATTCAGGGTCAGTTCCAATACCATACTATATACAGGGTCAGTTCCAATACCATACTATATACAGGGTCAGTTCCAATACCATACTATATACAGGGTCAGTTCCAATACCATACTATATTCAGGGTCAGTTCCAATACCATACTATATTCAGGGTCAGTTCCAATACCATACTATATACAGGGTCAGTTCCAATACCATACTATATACAGGGTCAGTTCCAATACCATACTATATTCAGGGTCAGTTCCAATACCATACTATATTCAGGGTCAGTTCCAATACCATACTATATTCAGGGTCAGTTCCAATACCATACTATATACAGGGTCAGTTCCAATACCATACTATATTCAGGGTCAGTTCCAATACCATACTATATACAGGGTCAGTTCCAATACCATACTATATACAGGGTCAGTTCCAATACCATACTATATTCAGGGTCAGTTCCAATACCATACTATATACAGGGTCAGTTCCAATACCATACTATATACAGGGTCAGTTCCAATACCATACTATATACAGGGTCAGTTCCAATACCATACTATATACAGGGTCAGTTCCAATACCATACTATATTCAGGGTCAGTTCCAATACCATACTATATACAGGGTCAGTTCCAATACCATACTATATACAGGGTCAGTTCCAATACCATACTATATACAGGGTCAGTTCCAATACCATACTATATACAGGGTCAGTTCCAATACCATACTATATACAGGGTCAGTTCCAATACCTACTATATACAGGTTCAGTTCCAATACCATACTATATACAGGGTCAGTTCCAATACCATACTATATACAGGGTCAGTTCCAATACCATACTATATACAGGGTCAGTTCCAATACCATACTATATACAGGGTCAGTTCCAATACCATACTATATACAGGGTCAGTTCCAATACCATACTATATACAGGGTCAGTTCCAATACCATACTATATACAGGGTCAGTTCCAATACCATACTATATACAGGGTCAGTTCCAATACCATACTATATACAGGGTCAGTTCCAATACCATACTATATACAGGGTCAGTTCCAATACCATACTATATACAGGGTCAGTTCCAATACCATACTATATACAGGGTCAGTTCCAATACCATACTATATTCAGGGTCAGTTCCAATACCATACTATATACAGGGTCAGTTCCAATACCATACTATATACAGGGTCAGTTCCAATACCATACTATATACAGGGTCAGTTCCAATACCATACTATATACAGGGTCAGTACAATATTTACAATGTGCAGGGATACTGGATCTATAGAGGTAGATATGTATAGGGGTAAGGTGACTAGGCAGCAGGATATAAGATAAACAGAGTAGCAGCAGCTTGTATGTGAGTGTAGAGTCAGTATTCTGTAAAGTCAAAGATGTAGTTGATTTCAGTTGATTTGGTGATTACATTTTCCCACATGAGGATCCATCTAACCATCAGGATGTAAATCCTAAACTTCCCCTTTAAAGCACAATCCTACTCTGAATGGGGGAAAGCGAATAATTAGACATAATGGCCAAAATGCATTTCCCCAGTGGCAGCTGAATAATGTTTTATCTTATTGCTTTTCTCCAAACATTTTCTCCACTGGTGTGTGTGGACAGACTGTGATCAAAACAAAGATGGTAAATACTGATCATGGAATCCTTGGAATCCTTAGATTCTTGGAATACTATATGATTAGGGTTCATTTGAGTTCTTAGTTGCAAAATAAAGACAATGTCACGTGTCCTGGAACAAATGCTGGGGATTATTTGTTTTGTTTTCTTTGAAGTGAACTTCCTTTCATTTTGGTAAAAACTGTGAGTAGAATTTAAAGCTTTTTTGAGGTTTCATGTTTCTGGAAAACCAAGAGGGCTAATGTCTCTGAAAGCTTTTCAGGAAATTGCTTATTGGCCACTCTACTTATACTAAGCCACTTAGCCACACATTAGTCGGCCTGTATAAATACTAATAAAAGTAGCACAGAAGGCGTGTTTGTGTGTATGCCTTTGTGTGTGTGTGTGTGTGTGTCTGTGTGTGTGTATGTGCGTACATGTGCACGAGGCGCAAACAGACAGAGAGACCTGATAGGTGGGTTGTATAAGCACAACCAAAAGCTTCCAGAAGCTCTACTGCCGAGGCACTCAGGTGAAGGACCAATCCTCAAGCACTCTTGGTTTCTCATAGGCAGCAGAGTGCATCTTGTTTTACTGTTCAAAGATATGTTAGTTTCCCTACGTCCTGTGCCGGCTCCCCGCACCCGACCTCCAGTGCGTGTCACCAGCCCGGCATGTCCTGTGCCGGCTCCACGCACCTGACCTCCAATGAGTCCTGTGCCCCGTCCGGACCCCTTCTCCAGCCCGGATCCAGACATGGAACCGTAACGGGGGAGAGATCGTCCTCCGAAGGGCTTTAACACCTGGTCTCTGGAGGCACAGGGAAGGTGGTGGAGAGCGTGGATGGTGCGGCTGCCCGACCCAGCTCCAAGACCAGAGCCAGAGCCGGAGCCGTCCACTCCACCGGTGCCCCATCCGGGATCGGTCGACAGCCCCTCTCCAGAGCCGGGGCAGTCCGCTCCACCGGTGCCCAGTTCGGGCCAGGTCGCCATCCCCGCTCCATGGCCGGAGTCATTCGCTCCACCGGTGCCCAGCCAGGGGCCGGTTGCCAGCCCGGCGCCAGAGCCGGAGCCGTTCTCTCCACCAGGGCCCAGGCAGAGACCAGTCTTCACCCCAGCTCCAGAACCGGAACTGTTATCTGCGCCGGTGCCCAGCCCGGGACCAGCAGCCAGCCCGGCTACATGGTTGGAACCGTCTCTTATGCCAGGTCCCAGTCCGGGACCGGCAGCCAGCCAGGCTATATGGCTGGAGCTTCCTCCCGACCTGGCGCCACATCCTGTGCCGGGGCCAGAGCCACCACCAACCCAAGTTCTCCCAAACCCTCCCCATCTAGGTTCATGTTTTGAGGCCGGAGTCCGCACCTTTAGGGGTGGGTACTGTCACGCCCTGACCATAGAGAAGCCTCAGGTTTCTTTATGGTTGTCTAGGTCAGGGTGTGACAGGGGTTTTCTGATGAAGTCTATGGAGTATTTGTATTTGGTCCCCAATTAGAGGCAGCTGCTAATTGGGGACCCTACTTAGGTTATGATTATTCCCACCTGTGATGTGGGTCATTGTGTTATTTAGGTGCCTGTGTGCCAAACATTTAGGTTACAGTCGTGTTCTTGCTTTATTGTTTTTGTTGTTAATAGTTCGAACGGAAATAAAGTATGTCAAACTACCACTACGCTGCGCCTTGGTCCATTCTTCACAGCGACCGTGACAGGGCCAGGCAATCTTCCGGACCAAACAGCAATTTACACGGTCTATAGGGCATCTGTACAGGGTCTGTAGTCTTTCTGGCAGACAGTACCACCTAGATCCATTTTAGCACTATTTGGAATAAGAATGGCCTGTTTTGACTTGATAACATTGACATGAGATGTTGAGGTTAACATTATGGATGGTCTTTAGCCACATCGATTTCAGACGGGACACATTAATGCAATCCATCTCACGTAGTTTACACAATGAGCAAATAAAACATGAAATGGATGGAACAACCTCAGAGAACCTGTAGAGAACACAATATCACTGCACGTACTGTATATCCAATAAACATTTTACAAAAATGAATCTTTCACTTTCTGAGGAACATGATTAGTTATCAGCATCTTAGATCAGCTTTGTTACAAACAATGGCCTTTTGATGTTGATACTGATAGAGAAAGAGTCTGTATTTTTCTTACAGACCTGTCATTGATTATTTCAGGTCTACGAACCAACTGTGAGTATGCTGGGTTTATTCCCTTCAGATAGACTGATAGAACCATAGTGCTGGTTGGATGACTCTGCAGATACATCCCCACTGCTGTCTGCTCTCTGGAGTGCTTCTATCAACATCAGATTACAATGAATCCCCCCGTCTCTAATTCATTGATCAAATCAAATCAAATGAAATGTGATTTGTCACATACACATGGTTAGCAGATGTTATTGCGAGTGTAGCGAAATGCTTGTGCTTCTAGCTCCGACAGTGCAGTACTATCTAACAATAATGTCTAACAGCTTCACAACATATAACACACATACATCTAAGTAAAAAAGGATTAACAATATATACATATGTCAGGGCGGCATTGGACTAAGATACAGTGGAATAGTAAGCTTTAAAGTATACAATATACACATAAGAGATTGGTGATGCAGTATGTAAACACGATTAGGTGACTAAAATACATGTGAGATTAGTAGTGCAAGATACAGAAACATTATTAAAGTGACTAGTGTTCCATTCCTTAAATTGCCGGTGCTTTCTAATCTCAAATCAAATCAAATGTTATTGGTCACATACACATGTTTAGCAGATGTTAATGTGGGTGTCGCAAAATGCTTGTGCTTCTAATTCCGACAGTGCAGTATATATCTGTTACACAACATATACCCAATACACACAAATCTAAGTAAGGAATAAATGAGTCCTATAGACATAAGGACGAGCGGCATGGACTAAGATACAGTAGAAGAGTATTGAATACAGTATCTACAAATGAGATGGGGAAAGCAAGATATGTAAACATTGCTTAAATGACTGTGATACCGAAGGATAGTATAGAAGACAGTATATACATATGCGATGAGTGATGCCAGATATGTAAACATTATAAACATTACTAAAGTCTTCCATACCTTAGTGACCAGTAATTTCTAGTCTGTGCCTCTAATGTGCTAGTGGTGGCTGTTTAGACCTAGTGGTGGCTGTTTAGAAGCTGTTTTTCAGTCTCTCGGTCCCAGCTTTGATGCACCTGTACTGACCTCGCCTTCTGGATGACTGCGGGGTGAACAGGCAGTGGCTTGGGTGGTTGATGTCCTTGATGATCTTTTTGGCCTTCCTGTGACATCGGGTGCTGTAGGTGCCCCCGGTAATGCGTTGGGCAGACCGCACCACCCTCTGGAGAGCCTTGCAGTTGTGGGCGGTGATACAGCCCGACAGGATGCTTTCAATTTTGCATCTGTAAAAGTTTGTGAGGGTTTTAGGTGTTAAGCCAAATTTCTTTAGCCTCCTGAGGTTGAAGAGGCTATGTTGTGCCTTCTTCACCACACTGTCTGTGTGGTTGGACCATTTCAGTTTATCAGTGATGTGTACGCCAAGGAACTTTAAGTTTTCCACCTTCTCCACTTCGGTCCCGTTGATGTGGATAGCGGGGTGCACCTTCTGCTGTTTCCTGAAGTCCACGATCATCTCCTTTGTTTTTTTGACGTTGAGTTATAGGTTGTATTTCTGGCACCACACTTCCAGATCCCTCACCTTATCCCTGTGGGCTGTCTTGTCATTGTTGGTAATCAAGCCTACTTCAGTTGTGTCGTCTGCAAACTTGATGATTGAGTTGGCGGTGTGCTTGGCCACGCAGTCATGGGTGAACAGGGAGTACAGGAGTGGGCTGAGTACGCACCCTTGTGGGGCCCCAGTGTTGAGGATCAGCTAAGTGGAGGTGATGTTTCCTACCTTCACCACCTGGGGGCGGCCCGTCAGGAAGTCCAGGACTCAGTTGCACAGGGCGGGGTTCAGACCCAGGGCCTCAAGCTTAATGATGAGCTTGGAGGGTACTATGGTGTTGAATGCTGAGCTGTAGTCAATAAAAAGCATTCTTACATAGGTATTCCTCTTGTCCAGATGGGAAAGGGCAGTGTGCAGGGTGATGGCGATTGCATCATCTGTGGATCTATTGGGGCGGTAAGCAAATGCTCTGAGGACGCGGCTAGGGATGCCGTCTGGGCTGGCAGCCTTGCGAGGGTTAACACATTTAAATGTTTTCCTCACGTCGGCCACGGAGAAGGACAGCCCACATTCCTTGGTAGCAGGCCGCATCGGTGGGTCTGCTACTTCAAAGTGGGTAAAGAATGTGAAAGAGAGGCGTCGGCCTCGGAAACATGTTTTTTTTTCCTTTTATAATCCGTGATTGTCTGTAATCCCTGCCACATAGATCTTGTGTCTGAGCCGTTGAATTGTGACTCCACTTTATCTCTATTTTGATGTTTAGCTTGTATGATTGCCTCGCGGAGTGAATAACTACACTATTCCCAGTCACTTTGCCATGCTTGAAGGCGGTGGTTGGCGCTTTCAGTTTTGCGTGAATGCTAGCATCTATCCAAGGTTTCTGATTGGGGTATGTTTTAATAGACACAGTGGGTACTACATCTCCTATACATTTCCTTATAAATGCAGTCACAGTGTCCGTGAATTCGTTTTGATTATTATCTGAAGCTACCCGGAACATATCCCAGTCCACGTGATCAAAACAATCCTGGAGTGTGGATTCCGATTGGTCAGACCAGCATTGAATGGACCGTATTACAGGTACTTCCTGTTTGAGTTTCTGCATATAGGTGGGGATGAGCAAAGAGTCATGGTCTGATTTGCCAAAAGGGGCGTGGGGGTGGGCTTTGTAACCATTCCGGAAGTTGGAATAACAGTGATCCAGAATTTGACCGGCTCGAGTGTTACTGTAATGAAGCGTCAGCGGAATGAGGATCCATCTGCAGTTTATTGCAAGTCAGACTCACAAGCAGTAACAGATGCAATAGAGACAGCGTAAGCGGGAACAGGCCGAGGTCAGGGTAGGCAGCAAACATGCAAAATTCCAAAGACAGGCAGAGTTCTGGGGAGGCAGCAAACTTACAGAGTCCAAAAGGTAGGCAAAGATCAGGGCAGGCAGAAAACAAACAGAGTCCAAGGGCAGGCAAAGGTCAGGGCAGGCAGCAAACAAATCAAGGGTATGAGAAACAGTCCAAGTCAAAACACGGGAAAAATACTAGCAAAAGGAATAAACGCTCAGAAAAGTTCACCGGAGCAAAACAAGACTTCGCACTGATACTGTGTAAATGGAGTGCTTAAGTAGTGTGTGTAATGAACTGCAGGTGTGTGTAATTAGTCCCAGGAATGAGGGCCTATGGGAGATGAAGTCCAAAAGGTAACCAGTTAGTATTCAGGTGATGTCTCCCTCTGGTGGTGCGAGAGAGGTGGTGCGGAACCTTCATTCGTTACAGAGCCCCCTCCCTGTGAGCGGCTCCTGACGCGAAGAGGCAAACGACGCCGGGGTCTACCACGTTGTCGAGGGGCCGGTCTCTCCGGATGCGTCCTGTGGAATTCCTCCATGAGGATGGGGTCAAGGATGTCCTCCGCATTGACCCAGGATCGCTCCTCCGAACCGTACCCCTCCCAGTCCACCAGGTACTGGAGTTTACTGCCCCGGCGCCTGGAATCGAGAAGTTCTCGAACCTGGTACGCCTCCTCGCCGTCAACTTGAATGGGTGGGGGGTTGTGGGTCTCTGCTTCCTCCTCCAACTCTCCTCTCGGACCACCAGCGGGTTTCAGAAGTGACACATGGAAAGTGGGAGAGATGCGATAATTATTTGGCAAGTCTAACCGAAATGAAACTGGGGTAATTTGTTTTATGATCTTGAACGGCCCAACAAACCTGGGATTGAGTTTTCGGCATGGAAGTTTGAGACGAAGATCTCTTGTGGATAACCAAGCCCATTGCCCCGGGGCATATTCATGACTGGGACGGCGATGACGGTTAGCTTGTTGTTCCTGTCTCCTCACAGCATGTTGTAAATGGGTGTGTGCTTGGTTCCAAGTTTCTTCGCAGCGCTGTAGCCACTCAGTAACAGAAGGAAGGTTGGAAGGTTCTCCAGACCAGGAAAATAAGGGGGGTTGATAACCCAGGACGCACTTGAAAGGGGTCAAACCTGTAGCCGGCTTCTGAAGGGAATTCTGTGCATACTCGGCCCACATTAGGTACTTACTCCAGTCGGTCTGGTTCTGTTGGCAGTAAGCTCGTAGGAAGCGTGTAAGTTCTTGATTCATGCGTTCAGTCTGACCGTTAGATTGAGGATGGTATCCGGACGTGAGACTGACATTTATGTTGAGATGTTTGAAGAAAGCGGTCCATACTCTTGAAGTGAACTGTGGGCCCCGATCTGAGACGATATCCTCAGGCAAACCATAGAAGCGGAAGACACAATTACAGAGTGTCTCAGCTGTCTCAAAAGCGGTGGGAAGTTTGGGTAGGGGAATGAGTCGACAGGATTTGGAAAAGCGATCGATGACGGTGAGGATGGTGGTGTTGCCTTGAGACTTGGGAAGATCGGTAACGAAGTCAATCGCGATATGTGACCAGGGACATTGAGGGATGGGTAGAGGTTGAAGAAGACCAGCAGGTAATTGACGTGGTGTTTTGGAGGTGTTGCATACGGTACAATTATTGACGAATTGAATGGTGTCAGCAGACATCGTGGACCACCAGAATTGATTTTTTAGAAGGTGTAGAGTAGCTGTAATACCTGGATGACCAGAACTGAGAGCTGCATGAACTTGATGTAGAAGTTTGTTTCGTAGAGGTTCTGGGACAAAAGTACGGTCTTGAGGGCATTCAGGCGGTAGAGAACCTTGGGCATTGGTTTGAGTGATCTCGGTCATGATGTCCCACTGAACAGGTGCAACGAGCAGTTTTTCAGGGATAATGTGTTCCTCAGACTTGGGCACATTCGTCTCCTCCGCTTGTCGAGACAGCGCGTCAGCTTTGGTATTCTTAGAGCCAGGTTGATATGTGACAATAAAGTGAAACCTGGTGAAGAACAGTGCCCATCGGGCCTGTCTGGGGTTCAATCGTTTCGCTGAGCGCAGGTATTCCAAATTCTTGTGATCTGTGAGAATCGTGAAAGGGTGCTGTGCTCCCTCTAACCAGTGCCGCCATTCCTCCAACGCAGCCTTCATGGCTAGTAGTTCACGGTTGCCCATATCGTAGTTTTGTTCGGCTGGGGACAATTTTCTTGAGTAGAATGCACAGGGAAACATTTTGGTTGGAGTTCCATGGCGCTGACTAAGTATGGCCCCGATACCTGTGTTCGAAGCGTCAACCTCAACTATGAAAGGAAGATTTGGGTCAGGATGATGAAGAATGGGAGCGGATGTGAATCGTGCCTTGAGATCTTGGAATGCCTGCTGGGAGTCGGTTGACCAGATGAGGCGAGATGATGAGCGTTTAGTCATGGTAGTTAAGGGAGCGGCGACCGAACTGAAGTTTCTTATAAAGCGCCTGTAAAAATTGGCGAAACCCAGGAACCGTTGGAGTTCCTTTACTGTGCGTGGTTGAGGCCATTCCAGAACCGCCTTGACCTTACTCTCATCCATAGCTACTCCCTCTTGACTGATGATGTATCCCAGAAATGACGTGGAGGTCTGATGAAACTCACATTTCTCGGCTTTGGCATAGAGTTGGTGCTGAATCAGACGTTGGAGAACGGATCTTACATGCTCAACGTGTTCATTGAAAGAATTGGAGTAAATCAAGATGTCATCAATGTATACCACGACCCAGCGATTGAGCATGTCTCTGAAAACATCATTAATGAATGATTGGAACACGGAAGGACTGTTAGCCAGTCCGAACGGCATGACTAAGTACTCATAGTGGCCTGTAGAGGTAGAGAAGGCAGTTTTCCATTCATCACCCTCCTTGATGCGGATGAGATTGTATGCGCTGCGTAGATCTAATTTGGTGAAGTATTTAGCCTGCCTGAGTTGTTCGAGGGCCGCGGGTACCAAGGGTAATGGGTATCGGAACTTGATGGTAAGGTCGTTGAGACCGCGATAGTCAATGCAGGGACGAAGACTGCCATCCTTTTTCTTTACGAAGAAGAATCCGGAGGCAGCGGGTGAAGTTGAGGGTCTGATGAAACCTTTAGCTAGTTCCTCTTCTATATAGGTATTCATGGCCTTGGATTCGGGTTGAGACAGAGGAAAAATTCGGCCTTTGGGAGGAGCTGCCCCAGGTAATAAATCAATTGCGCAGTCACTGGACCTGTGAGGAGGTAGGTTACATGCTTTGGTTCGGCTGAAGGCAATGGCCAGGTCTGAATATTCTATCGGTAGGTCGGGGCTGTTGGTGTTCAATTCTGCGACATTAATGGAGCGTACTGGTAGTGGGGAGACTTGACTCAGGCATTGGTTATGACAATTTGTGCCCCATTGAACAATCTGTCCTTCTTCCCAGGAGATGTGCGGGTTGTGTTTGCGTAGCCATGGTAAGCCGAGAATGACGGGATTGTTAGGCGAATGAATGACATAGAGTTTGATGATTTCTTTGTGGAGGATCCCTACTTGCATGTGGACCTCCTCCGTGATATGTTCGACTCTTCCTTCTCCTATGGGACGACCATCTAGCGCCTCCACTGCCAAACGAACATTGCACAATGTCAGTGTGAGGTTATGTTGAAGCACAAATGCAGTAGATATGAAGTTACCGGCTGCCCCGGAGTCCAACAGAGCAGAAGTAGCTACTGTCTTGCCTTTGAAAGATAGTTCCACAGGTATTTTAATACAGGATGGGGAATGATTCATTTCAGTTTGTGGACTCACCGATTTGGAGGTATATGGAGTTGGTCAGATCGGACAGGTTGACTTGAGGTGACCAGCTTTACCACAATACATGCATAGATGCTGTTGCATTCGTCGTTCTCGTTCTTCTGGGGTTAGATGAGTGTAACCGAGTTGCATGGGTTCTGGATAAGAGCCAGCGACTTGTGTATTGGAGAAGTGTGGACGAGCAGGACGTCGTGATCGGATCAGATTATCAATCTGGATTGTCAATTCAATGAATTCATTCAGTGTCTTTCCCTCGTCACGACAGGCTAATTCAGCTTGAAGTTCGTGACACAATCCTTTTCTGAACAGTACTTTTAATGTGTCTTCTATCCACTCGGTTTGGGCCGCGAGTGTGCGAAAAGTCAATGCGTATTCTGCTGCTGTGGTTCTCCCCTGTGACAGAGCGAGTAACTGATCCCCCGCACTCAGACCTCCCGCAGGGTGTTCGAAGACCTCTCTGAAGCGTTGTAAAAAGATAGTGAAGGAGGGGAAGATTGAACCATCCTCTCTCCACACAGCAGTGGCCCAGTCTAAAGCCTTTCCACTCAACAGTGAACACACAAATGAGATTTTGCTTGAGTCTGTGGGATACAAAGTAGGCTGTTGATTAACAAAGAGGGAGCACTGCAATAGAAATCCTTTACATTTACTTGGATTTCCATCAAATTTCTCAGGAAAGGCTAATCGTGGGTTTACAGCTGAGATAGGAGGGGTTATGGAGTTTACTGGGGCGGCAATCGGAGCCGATGCTGTCTCGGTTGGGGCTAACTGAAGACCCCGTAGTGTCCTGACGAGCTCCTCTGTTAGTGACGTCAGGTGACTGAGCTGATGTTGGTGTACGGCGAGCTGATTGGCTTGTGCGGACAGTTCTGATGACAGTTGCATAATGGCTGCTGGATCACTGTGTGGCGAAGTCTTCTGTAATGAAGCGTCAGCGGAATGAGGATCCATCTGCAGTTTATTGCAAGTCAGACTCACAAGCAGTAACAGATGCAATAGAGACAGCGTAAGCGGGAACAGGCCGAGGTCAGGGTAGGCAGCAAACATGCAAAATTCCAAAGACAGGCAGAGTTCTGGGGAGGCAGCAAACTAACAGAGTCCAAAAGGCAGGCAAGGTCTGGGCAGGCAGCAAACTTACAGAGTCCAAAAGGTAGGCAAAGATCAGGGCAGGCAGAAAACAAACAGAGTCCAAGGGCAGGCAAAGGTCAGGGCAGGCAGCAAACAAATCAAGGGTATGAGAAACAGTCCAAGTCAAAACACGGGAAAAATACTAGCAAAAGGAATAAACGCTCAGAAAAGTTCACCGGAGCAAAACAAGACTTCGCACTGATACTGTGTAAATGGAGTGCTTAAGTAGTGTGTGTAATGAACTGCAGGTGTGTGTAATTAGTCCCAGGAATGAGGGCCTATGGGAGATGAAGTCCAAAAGGTAACCAGTTAGTATTCAGGTGATGTCTCCCTCTGGTGGTGCGAGAGAGGTGGTGCGGAACCTTCATTCGTTACAGTTACAGTCTGTATGTTGGTAGAATTTCGGCATCCTAGTCCTCAAATTAGCTTTGTTAAAATCAATAAATGCAGCCTCGGGGTATGTGGTTTCCAGTTTACATAAAGTCCAATGAAGTTCTTTGAGGGCCGACGTGGTATCAGCATGAGGGGGGATATATACGGCTGTAGCAATGATGGCCGAGAATTCCCTCGGGAGGTAGAACGGTTGGCATTTGATTGTGAGATATTCTAAGTCGGGTGAACAGAAGGACTTGAGTTCCTGTATGTTATCACATTTACACCATAAATTGTTAATCATAAGACATATTCCTCCACCCTTCTGCTTCCCGGAGAGATGTTTATTCCTGTCGGCACGATGTACTGAAAACCCAACTGGCTTTACAGAGTCGGACAGAACATTTCCAGAAAGCCATGTTTCTGTGAAGCAGAGTATATTGCAGTCCCTAGTGTCTCGCTGAAAAGCGACTCTCGCCCTGAGCTCATCAACCTTATTATCCAGAGATTGGACATTAGCGAGTAGAATACTCAGAGCGGTGGGTTGTGTGCACGCTTCCCGAGTCGGACCAGGAGGCCGCACCGAGATCCTCTTCTCTGCCGCGGGCGTTGTTGTTGTTTTGGGTCGGCATCTGGGATAAGTTCAATTGCCCTGTGTGTCACGAGTGGGTGTAGAGAGAGACCAAGGAGCAGCGCAGCGATAGTTCGACATTGTTTATTTAAATGATAAACACAAATGTCACAAACTATACAAACGAAAAGCAACGATGCAATGACAAAAAATGGAAACACACTTACGGTACTGTGACTGTTGAAATAATGACCGGTGGATGTGTGGGGTGCCTAAATACAATCCCCAATCAGAGACAACCCTGTACAGCTGTCTCTGATTGAGGATTATTGCTTCCCCTAGTTAGGGTGTGAGGGCTCGGCTGTGGTCCTACCACTCCCCTTATTGGGAGTAAGGTCTAACCACAGTCAAACCCTCACAGTACCCCCCCCCCCCCCCCAAGGTGCGGACTCCCGGCCGCAAATAATCCCCCCTCTCCCAAAAAAATTATACACAATACTAGGGGGGAAAGGGCTGAGTACTGGGGCGGTTGCTGGTGGAGGCTCCGGCCCCGGCCTCGGAAGTGACGTAGGCAGTGAAGGCTGCTCCCTATCTACCTCACCGTTGCACGCCCGGTCCGGTACGGACCCCAGAGCGGTGATTTCCCCCTCAGTACTCCCACGAAGCACCAAGTCCTGTCTGGACTGTCTGGAGCGGTACAAACGACCGGACCCGGACTGGGTACCGGTGTGGCAGGTGGTTCCGGCTCTGGAGCTGGGCAGACGTCCGGACCCCGACTGGGTACCGGTGGAGCGGACTGCTCTGGCATGGGAATGGAGCAGACGTCCGGCCCCAGACTGGGCACTGGTGGAGCGGACTGCTCTGGCATGGGAATGGAGCAGACGTCCGGCCCCGGACTGGGCACCGTTGGAGCGGACTGCTCTGGCATGGGAGTGAAGCAGACTACCGGCACCGGCCTGAGCACCGGTGGAGCGGACTGCTCTGGCACTGGAGTGAAGCAGACGACCGGCCCCGGACTGGGCACCATTGGAGCGGACTGCTCTGGCACTGGAGTGAAGCAAACGACCGGCCCCGGACTGCGGACCTTCGCAGGATGTTCCGGGCTGCGGACCTTTGCCGGATGTTCCGGGCTGTGGGCCTTCGCCGGAGGCTCCGGGCTGCGGGTCTTCGACGGAGGCTCCGGGCTGCGGGCCTTCGCCGGAGGCTCCGGGCTGCGGGCCTTCGCCGGAGGCTCCGGGCTGCGGGCCTTCGCCGGAGGCTCCGTGCTGCGGGCCTTCGCCAGAGGTTCCGGGCTACGGACGTTCATTGGAGGCTCCGGGCTGCGGACCTTCGACGGAGGCTCCGGGCTGCGGACCTTCGCTGTAGGCTCAGAGCTGCGGACCTTCGCTGGAGGTTCCGGGCTGCTGACCTTCGCTGGAGGTTCCGAGCTGCGGGCTGTCGTTATATTATGAGCCCGCTCCCGTCTATCCATCAGCCTATTCACTAGTGCCAGACGGCATTCGAAGTCCTCCTTCTCCTCTATCTCTTGTAGAAACGGGTCTGCATAGTTTCTTAGGAGCTAGTCGCGAAGCAGCCATCTTGGTCGGCGCTCAGATAAATCATGTCGAGTCGGGTGGGATTTGTGAACTCAGGCGGGCATAATACCTTTATAGTGTAGAAAGCAAACACAACATTGTCTTAAAATCTTCTAATCCCCAAGAGGTTTAGATTGATTCTGAGGATGGCTGCCTAACTAGTTTTGTATAGAGCTCTCCTCTGGGGCGGTGTTTGCCAGTCCATACAAAGAACAGATGAGAAGAAGCAGCTAAGTTGCAAATGGAGCGGTGGGCACACTAGGAGCTGCTAATGAAAGTGGATTTGAGCAGGAAAAAGCTGCTCGGGGAGGAGGGAGGTGGAGGCTTTGCATTCTGAGGGCGGCAAAAAACAAACAGAGCAGTTTGAAAAGAGTGTGTCAAACTCTCTCACGCTCCCCTCTCTTCGCTTTCATGCACTCTTTCTATAGTCTGTCTAAACAGACGGGCTGCTTCTGGCAATGTACCAATGCTCCAGGTTACACCTCTGTAGAAATTCCGGCATCAGTTGGGACAGAGAGGATGACTTGGAAATGGGTAGCGCGTCACCGGTAACGTCACTGCCACTGCCATATCTGCTTGTAGTTGTACAATTACCTCGTACCCCTGAACATCAACTTGGGACTGGTACCCCGTGTATATAGCAAAGTTATGATTTGTTGCCTTATGCCTGTCTGAAGAGGAACACCTTCTTAAGGCAGCCCCCCGCACCTCTCTGATTCAGAGGGGTTGGGTTAAATGCAGAAGACACATTTCAGTTGAATGCATTCAGTTGTACAACTGACTAGTATTCCCCTTTCCCTCTCTCTTCTCTCTCTCCCTTTTCTTCCCCCTCTCTCTTCTCTCTCTTCTCTCTCTCTCTTCTCTCTCTTCTCTTTCTTCTCTCTTCTCTTTCTCCTTTTTCTTCCCACTCTCTCTTCTCTCTCATCTCTCTCTTCTTTTTCTTCTCTCTCTTCTCTCTCCCTTTTCTTCTCCCTTCCTCTTCTCTCCCTTCTCTCTCTCTCCCTTTCCCCCTCCCCCTCTTCTCTCTTCTCTCTTCTCTCTCTCTTTTCTTCTCCATCTCTCTTCTCTCTCTCCCTTCTCTCTCTTCTCTCTCTCCTTCTTCTCCCCCCTACCTCTTCTCTCTCTCCCTGTCTTTCTTTCCTTCTCACTCCATCAATCACTGTCTTTCTTACTATCCGTCATTCCATCCTCCCTCCTCTCTTCCTTCATCTACTCTCCTCATATCTGCAGTGTTTACCACACCTGATATAGGGAAGTGAAATAGCTACTCTGCTTCCCATCCCAATGCAGCCTGCTGATTGAACTGTTGATGAATAAATAACCAGTCTGTTCTCGTCCTACATGGTTTGTAATTAGGCTTTGCAGTCATGAATGAACCAGAGCCACTTCATGTGAATAGAGGCAGATGTTTGAAAAAGTTCCATCTGCATTTACATTACACTTAATGTGTCAGTTATGAATGTTGAAATTGTGCAGGTGTTCGGGGGATTCAAATGCATCAAAGCAGAAACAGGTGCCTAAGCAACAACATAAATCAGCTTGAGCTTTGATGATTCTGTTCAAAGAGCTGCAGAAACATTAGTCTACTCTACACATGATTTCAGGTCCAACTATTACTACAATTACTATTACTACTACTACTACTACTCCTACTACTACTATCAATCAATCAGAAGATGTCACAAAGTACTATACAGAAACCCTACTACTACTACTACTACTACTACTACTAGTTCTGCTTCTACTAGTTCTGCTACAGCTACTACTACTACTACTACTACTATCAATCAATCAATCAATCAGAAGTACAGAAACCAAAGTACAGAAACCCAACTACTACAACTACTACTAGTTCTGCTACTACTAGTTCTGCTTCTACTACTACCACCACTACTACTGCTACTGCTGCTGCTACTACTACTACCACTACTACTGCTACTTCTACTATCAATCAATCAATCAATCAATCAATCAATCAATCAATCAATCAATCAATCAATCAATCAATCAATCAATCAATCAATCAATCAGAAGATGACACAAAGTACTATGCAGAAACCCTACTAATACTACTACTACTACTAGTTCTGCCACTACTACTGCTACTACTACTACTACTACTATTGACATGTACATTATTCTAGGCCTGTCTAATGTAGATAATTGCCACAGTAAATGGCTGCAACCTGAACTCAGGAGTCGACGTAACATAGTACATGTACATTTGTATCTCTCCATTTAGTATATGTTATGTTTTGTGTGGTATGTACTAATTGTCTTCCAATTTGTATATGTTACAATTTCCAATTTGTGTAATATGTTACGAATTTACAATATGTATGAAATGTTATGAATTCCAATTTGTTGTGGCTAACGTCAGCTAGTTGGCTAACATTAGCTAGGCTAGGGGTTAGGTTTAAGGTTAGGGTTAAAGGCAGTGTTGTAGTAACCAACACCGGTCTAGGGCTCGACAGTCACCGGACTGTCTCTGTCTTGTCTCGGTGTTGGAAACATTTGTACTCAGTCTTGACTCGGTCTCAGACAATGAAGGCTACTAATTTATTCCCAAGACCAGCTGAGACCAGCAGAGTAAAAAAATCATAATTATCAGCCTCCATTCAGTCAGTGCATAAAACCGCTTTGCCAGGCCAAATATATACTCTCCTTTCTTGAAACATGAATATCTTGACGGCAACCGTAATACTAGCACGGCCATGTAACAGGGTGCACTTTTTGTGGAGGGTGCACTTTTTGTGGTGTAGTGGAGGGTATACACAGGTATAAGCGATATACCTACTTTTTTTTCAGTGGGCATTGTGTATACTCACTTCTTAATCCCCACTGATGCGTATCAGTGGTGTAGTGGAGGTATACGACTTGTCAATTATGTAGTACAATAGAGAAATCATGCACAAAGTAGCCTACATGTAACACCAACGCTGGATCCACCCTCCGCCATCCAGCGTTCGGCGTCTCCCTCCTATTAACTAGTGTTGGGGGAATGGAGGGTGCTAAATCCCAGGAGGAGCTGAACTACGCAGCTACGCACCTGTTTATTATTTGGGTAGTTACGGGGGGTATTTAGGAAGTAGGATACTACTGTGTGATGTCGGTGATTAAACCTTGTTACGGTCAGACTTTGCAGTCTGCGCCGGAGTTCTGGTATTCTACCTGCGTGTTTTTGGATTTTGTTTTTGTAGGGTAGTAATTTTGTTCGGCCCAGTGCTGTGCCTTTTTCCCTTTTGGGTACCGTTTGGTTTTTTGGATTTTCTTATTAAATCTACTATCCTTGGAGACTTCGTGTGTGTCCGTGCGATTGCTTCCACCCACCATCACCATTACACTACACAATCGCAAAGCATGTGAAATATACTGAGCAACATTTTTTATGCAATTTCATCATTTTAACTGACTTAGAGTTCATATAAGGAAAACAGTCAATTGAAATAAATGCATTAAGCCCTAATATATGAATTTCAAGATTGGGCAGGGGCTCAACCATGGGTGGGTCTGGGAGGGTATAGGGCCACCAACTTGGGAACCAGGTCCACCCACTGGGGAGCCAGACCAGCCAATCAGTTTTCCCCCACAAAAGGGCTGTATTACAGTTTCATCAGCTGTCCGGATGGCTGGTCTCAGACTATCCCGCAGGTGAAGAAACCGGATGTGGAGGTCCTGAGCTTGCATGGTTACACGTGGCCAGTGGTTGTGAAGCCGTTTGGACGTACTGCCAAATTCTGTAAAACAACGTTGGAGGCAGTTTATGGTACAGAAATTAACATGAAATTATCTGGCAACAGCTCTGGTGGAAATTCCTGCAGTCAGTTTGCCACGTTCCCTCAAAACTTGAGACATCTGTGGCACTGTGTTGTGTGACAAAACTGCACAAGTGGAATTGAATTGTCCCCAGTACAAGGTGCACCTGTGTAATAATCATGTTTAAATCAGTTTATTGATATGCCACACCTGTCAGGTGGATGGATTATCTTGGTAAAGGAGGGATGTAAATACATTTCTGCACAAAATGTGAGAGAAATACGATTTTTGTGCAAATGATACATTTCTGGGATCTTTTATTTCATCTGCGTTTATATTTTTGTTCAGTATATATTCACATGCGTGCAGCACACATAGCCTAGTTTCAGCAGAATATAATCTGCAGGCAGCAAGAGCGCACAGCTCTCAACTTTTGGCATGGAGCAGCTCACAGAAGAATGACATCAGTTGCCAGTAGGGTAGGAAGGACATTTCAACAAATCATATCTACCAGTAAATGCTAACTAAGGCAACAGTTGGTATGCAAATCAGTTTTGAAAAATCATTGTTGTGGACTTAAAACATCACATTTTTGTATGTTTTCTATGAAAACAAATGTGTGGTTTTTTGTGAAAATCTGAAAATAAATATACAGTGGGGAGAACAAGTATTTGATACACTGCCGATTTTGCAGGTTTTCCCACTTACAAAGCATGTAGAAGTCTGTAATTTTTATCATAGGTACTCTTCAACTGTGAGTGACGGAATCTAAAACAAAAATCCAGAAAATCACATTGTATGATTTTTAAGTAATTCATTTGCATTTTATTGCATGACATAAGTATTTGATACATCAGAAAAGCAGAACTTAATATTTGGTACAGAAACCTTTATTTGCAATTACAGAGATCATAAGTTTCCTGTAGTTCTTGACTAGGTTTGCACACACTGCAGCAGGGATTTTGGCCCACTCCTCCATACAGATCCTTCAGGTTTCGGGGCTGTCGCTGGGCAATACGGACTTTCAGCTCCCTCCAAAGATTTTCTATTGGGTTCAGGTCTGGAGACTGGCTAGGCCACTCCAGGACCTTGAGATGCTTCTTACAGAGCCACTCCTTAGTTGCCCTGGCTGTGTGTTTTGGGTCGTTGTCATGCTGGAAGACCCAGCCACGACCCATCTTCAATGCTCTTACTGAGGGGAGGAGGTTATTGGCCAAGATCTCGTGATACATGGCCCCATCCATCCTCCCCTCAATACGGTGCAGTCGTCCTGTCCCCTTTGCAGAAAAGCATCCCCAAAGAATTATGTTTCCACCTCCATGCTTCACGGTTGGGATGGTGTTCTTGGGGTTGTACTCATCCTTCTCCTTCCTCCAAACACGGCGAGTGGAGTTTAGACCAAAAAGCTCAATTTTTGTCTCATCAGACCACATGACCTTCTCCCATTCCTCCTCTGGATCATCCAGATGGTCATTGGCAAACTTCAGACGGGCCTGGACATGCGCTGGCTTGAGCAGGGGGACCTTGCGTGCGCTGCAGGATTTTAATCCATGACGGTGTAGTGTGTTACTAATAGTTTTCTTTGAGACTGTGGTCCCAGCTCTCTTCAGGTCATTGACCAGGTCCTGCCGTGTAGTTCTGGGCTGATCCCTCACCTTCCTCATGATCATTGATGCCCCAAGAGGTGAAATCTTGCATGGTGCCCCAGACCGAGGGAGATTGACCATCATCTTGAACTTCTTCCATTTTATAATAATTGCGCCAACAGTTCTTGCCTTCTCACCAAGCTGCTTGCCTATTGTCCTGTAGCCCATCCCAGCCTTGTGCAGGTCTACATTTTTATCCCTGATGTCCTTACACAGCTCTCTGGTCTTGGTCATTGTGGAGAGGTTGGAGTCTGTTTGATTGAGTGTGTGGACAGGTGTCTTTTATACAGGTAACGAATTCAAACAGGTGCAGTTAATACAGGTAATGAGTGGAGAACAGGAGGGCTTCTTAAATAAAAACTAACAGGTCTGTGAGCCGGAATTCTTACTGGTTGTTAGGTGATCAAATACTTATGTCATGCAATAAAATGCAAATTAATTATTTAAAAATCATACAATGTGATTTCCTGGATTTTTGTTTTAGATTCCGTCTCTCACAGTTGAAGTGTACCTATGATAAAAATGACAGACCTCTACATGCTTTGTAAGTTGGAAAACCTGCAAAATCGGCAGTGTATGAAATACTTGTTCTCCCCACTGTATATAACCATGAGAAAACATAGGATTTTTCACGCAGAATGTCTTTCCTTGGCTGGGAGGGCCGTTTGGGAATTTTTGGGCAAAATTTGAGTATATCAACTTCAAAATGTATGCAAAAAAGTATGCATTACCATTTTAAGAATACTGCATTTTTTTTAATAGGCCTACCCAATGACATTATGCATTGATATTCACATTATTTTCACATTTTAAAATATGTCAGAATAATGTGGCCATTGTCTGAATAAATAGACAGCTCCAGACACCTCTCTATTTCCTTTTTAAATTACACTGGGGGAGTGCTTGTTTTGTTAACAGTGCCTAGTTATTTTCCCAGAGGAACCATAAAGAGAGCTATTTGGCTGTCCAATGACCCCTGTATTGTTACTGTGTGATCCTGTATCTCTTTGAGCTCTCCGGGGGTTCTGAGAAAGGAGTCATCAGTACATGGGAGGTAGACAAGCAGATGGATGGTGATTACCTTGCGTCTCCGTTTCATTCCTTCCTCAAAGCTTTTCCATCTCCTGCTGCGCTTCTCTTCTATAATCAATATTATATCCAATACCTTTCCACAAACTATTGCTGGAAAATTCATTTTGAAAGGGGTTGTCATCTCCTAGCCACTGTGTTTCTACATCTGCTTTGCTTGCTCTTTGGGGTTTTAGGCTGGGTTTCTGCTGATGTAAGAAGGGCCTTATAAATACATTTGATTTGATTGAGAAATACTGCTCTCATGATATGTTGCATTCTAAGGGAGTAGTGTGTACGACCAGTACATCACTGGGGCCAAGCTTCCTGCCATACAGGACCTCTATACCAGGAGGTGTCAGAGGAAGGCCCTAAAAATTGTCAAAGACTCTAGCCACCCTAGTCAGACTGTTCTCTCTGCTACTGCACGGCAAGCGGTACAGGAGAGCCAAGTCTAGGTCCAAAAGGCTTAACAGCGTCTAACCCTAAACCATAACACTCCTTTTATTTTTTTTATTTTTTTTATTTCACCTTTATTTAACCAGGTAGGTCAGTTGAGAACAAGTTCTCATTTGCAACTGCGACCTGGCCAAGACAAAGCAAAGCAGTGCGACAAATAACAACACAGAGTTACACATTAAACAAACAGTCAAAAACACAATAGAAAATCTATATACAGAGTGCAAAATGTAGTGCAAAAATGCAGTAAGGTTAGGAGGTAGGACAATAAATAGACTATAGTGGTGAAATAAATTACAGAATTATCATCATTAACACAGGAATGAAGGATGTCCTGAACAGCTAATCAAATGGCTACCCAGACTATTTGCATTGTCCCCCCATAACATTATCTTTTATTTTATTTGACTGCATGTCGACCCACAAAAAGGCTTGTGTGTGTTTCTATAAATGCTATTTCTCACATATTGAACAGTAACCAATCACATTTTTTACTTCACAATTATGAACCATATAACCACCACTACTATAAATAAATTTGTACTCTTGTTATTATAAAACCTCCTTTAAAATGTTTTTATTTTTTTTATTTTAAACCAAACTGATCCTCATGTAACATACATAACACTTCATCAATACACCATATATCACAAAAAACAAATACATTATTTGTCAACCTATAATATGCAAATTCAATCTTAAGCCTCCCTGCTACAAGCCGCTTGCACATTTCTTCAGGATCTATAGTTGCCAATTGCGAACCTTTATTTTTCTGTGTTTTCCACACTCCCAGTTTAGCCGTTCCAATCAGGTAATTTAATAAACACATTTTTTTCCTTTTTGAAAATGTATATTTTATTCCTCCAATTTTATTTTATTTTATTTTTTTTTTCACCTTTATTTAACCAGGTAGGTCAGTTGAGAACAAGTTCTCATTTGCAACTGCGACCTGGCCAAGACAAAGCAAAGCAGTGCGACAAAAAAACACAACAACACAGAGTTACACATTAAACAAACAGTCAAAAACACAATAGAAAATCTATAAACAGAGTGCAAAATGTAGTGCAAAAATGCAGTAAGGTTGGGAGGTAGGACAATAAATAGACTATAGAGTAGAAATAAATTACAGAATTATCATCATTAACACAGGAATGAAGGATGTGCAAATTATGATGTGCAAATAGAGATACTGGAGTGCAAGATTAGTGAAAAATAAACAAAAATAAATATGGGGATGAGGTAGTAGTGTGGGCTATTTACAGAAGGGCTATATACAGGTGCAATGATCGATAAGCAGCTTTGACAGCTGATGCTTAAAGTTATTGAGGGAGATAGGAACCTCTAGCTTCAATGATTTTTGCAATTCGTTCCAGTCATTGGCAGCAGCGAACTGGAAGGAATGGCGGCCAAAGGAGGTGTAATAAACACCCTATCTGAAAACTTCTCATCAAATTTCCTAAACCAGCTGTCAAGCAATTGAAAAATGCCTTTTTATCTCTCACACTTTAAAAACAAATGCTCCAAATCCTCTTTTTCGCCACAGAATCTACATTCCCCCTTTACCGCTGTATTCAGGTGTGCCACATGTCCGTCTGTTGCTATCGCCCCATATATAATCCTCCATTGCAGATCCCCTGAACGCTTCTCTACAGGAGGTTTATATAGGGCCCTCCACCTGTCTCTTATCAGGAAGTCTGGGCTCAACAAATCTCGCCACTTTGAAGCTTTTTGTTGTCTCAAAGAGTCTTGATGGATTGTTTTTACTGTAATGTTGTACATTTCTTTCTTTGACGTGCTTTTAAAGGAATAAAACTGAGGATTTTTAAAGGATAAAATGGCGTCCACCACTTCTTCTTCATCCTCCTTTATTGCTGGAGAAATTACCAGGTCTGGAAATTGCACATTATTCCCCATGTCCCGGATATTCTCATGTCTCTGTGCAATAAATGTTCTGTATCCTCTTGGTAATGTGTTGTAAATTTCTTCTTTTAATTTTGACACCAGACGTGAGGATCTCAAGCCCGTTGCTTCTTGAAGTTCGTCAATCGATTTCCATCCTTCGCCATTCAATAAATGATCCAGCTTTACAATTCCATTCCTTTAATAAACATTGTCGTACAGTCACAGAAGACAGCAATCTGGTTTGAATCAATGGATTAAAAAAAAGTGGCTCCTCCGGTGCCCAAAGTTCTAGATTGTCCATATTCCGTTCTGTTTTTATAACAGTTGTCCATGTTTGCAACATAGCTCTATAAAAAACAGTGAGCTCAGACAAGTTAATCTCTTCAAGCTTCATTAAAAATAGTTGTTTATCCAGTCCAAAGCCACCAACTCTCCTCATTATCGCACTTGCAATTTTTCACATCTTCATCATATAGAAATCTCTGTGCAGCTTGTATCCTGAAAGCACAAATTCTATTTCTCACATCCACCAGTCCTTGGCCACCTTCTTGCACTGGTAGGTATAATACTGCCGCACGAATCCAATGTTGTCCATCCCAGAAAAAGTTCACTATTGTCCTTTGTATATTGGAGATCAACTCCTCTGGTGGCTCCATGACAATAGTCCTATGCCACAGAATAGAAGCAGCCAGATTGTTTACTACCAGAACTCTTCCTCAATATGACAATTGTGGTAATAGCCATCGCCACTTTCCTAAAAAAACTCCCAATATCTTTATTTCATCTTTTCTCCTCCATTGCAACCCTCCTGGAAGTTGTGGAAAATGTCCCAAATTACCAATCATAAAACCTTCACTTTTTGTCCAATTAACCTTAGCAGAGGAGGCTTTTTCATACAATTCAATAGTTTTTGTTAATATTTCAATATCTTCTTTTTCTGTAATAAAAACTGTAATGTCATCTGATAAAACCACCTTAGAATGACCATTAACATGAGGGATTAAAGTTCCATTTAAATTCCTCCTCAACCTACATAATAAAGTTTCAATAATTAGGCTATATAATTGTCCAGAAATTGGACAACCTTGCCTTATGCCTCTTGTCACCGGTATTGGAGCACTTAAACCACCCCCTACTTTCACCATCACATAAACATTAGAATACAACAACTTAATATATGAAATAAAAACATCACCAAATCCATAACTCTTTAACACTTTAAAAAGATATTCATGATCAACACGATCAAACGCTTTTTCTTGATCCAATGACAACACTCCTATATCATTCTTAATATTCTTATTGAATTCAATTATATCTCTCACTAAGAAAAGACTATCTATAATAGATCTCTTAGGAATGCAATATGTTTGATCATTTTTGATCAACAAATCTAGACAGTGCTTTAGTCTATTTGCTAAACACTTCGAAACAACTTTATAGTCCAGACACAACAGAGATACTGGTCTCCAGTTTTTTAGCAGTCCAAGGTCTCCTTTTTTTGGAAGCAATGAGAAAACTGCTCGACGACAACTTATTGGAAGTGAATTATTTTTGATGCATTCTAAAATTACATATAAATCTGGTCCTATTAGGTCCCAGAATTGTTGATAGAATTCCACCGGTAATCCATCAATTCCAGGCGATCTACCTTTAGATTGTTACCGCATAGCCTCTGTAGATTCTTGAAAGGTGATTACATCGTCCAACGCTTGTTTTTGTTTTTCTCCAAGCTGAGGTAACTCTTTAAGCAGGTTTTCAGTACAGTCAATGTCACAACTCTCAGCTCTATATAATTGTTTATAAAAGTCTCCTGCCAGTCTCTTAATTTCTGTAGGATCTGATGTAACTGATACGTCCGGACGACGAAGATGGCACATCATCTTTTGTTGGACATGTTTTCTTTCAAGGTTAAAAAAGAAAGTACTTGGAGCATCCATTTCTTTTATGGAACAGTATCTTGATCTTATCAGTGCTCCTTTTGCTTGCTCGTGTAGGAGAAAGCTCAGCTCTTGTCTTTTCTTATTTAACCCATTACACTGTACAGCTTCATTATTATTTACAACTTGTCTTTCAATTAACTCAATGTCACTTTGTAAAACTTTCACTGTTGCTTTCAATATAGTAGATGAGTGGAAAGCATAGTTTTGACAAAACATTTTTATATTTGCCTTGCCCACATCCCACCATTGGCTTAGGTTTTCAAATGAATTTTTCTTCAATTTCCAAATATCCCAGAACAATTTAAAATTTTCACAAAAAGAGACATCCTGTAATAACTTAATGTTAAAAATTCAGTAATAATTAGATCTGGGTGTCTTCTTCAAATTAAGATCTAATATGACCATATGATGGTCTGAAAAACCATTAGGTCTAATAAAAGTATTAATCACCTTATTGTTCCATGTCTTTTTAAAATAAAACCTATCCAATCTCGCTCCGCTAATTCTATTATCAACCACTCTTAGCCATGTATACTGATTTACTCCTTCATTTCTCATCTGTTAACTGGAATTCATTGATATCTTTTTTTAATGCATCACTTGACTTATTATGAGGCTCTTCTCCATTTCTATCCACAACAAAGTCTGTTGTACAATTCCAATCACCACCAAGTATTAGACAAACATTATCATCATATTTTTCAATCACATTTCTTAATTCCATAAAAAATATCAGCCTCTCTGGACCATTATTAGGAGCATAAACATGAACAAATACAGATTCTATTCCTTTATATTCAATTTGTGTTAATAGTAATCTTCCTTTTACAATTTCTTCTACCTTTACAATATTCACACTTTCAGAAAATAAAATAGCTACCCCAGCACTATTTCTTGTCCCATGACTCAAGGCAACATTTCCTTTCCGCCATAACCCCCATTCAACTTCATTATCAGTTTCTGTGTGTGTTTCTTGTAAAAAACAAACATTAACCTTTTCAATTCTTAAAAACTCTGAAATCTGTGCTAATTTATTCTTGTCCCTACCCCCATTAATATTTAATTATCCTACTCTCCACACATCCATATAGAGAAATAAGAAATGGACAGAAACTGAAAAGAAAAAGCACAGAGTAAAGAACACCACTTGTGATTTTTTCATATCTATTTTTGTGAAACTTTTCTTCTCCTCAATTTCGTTACCATCCTTTTCAGCCTGAATCTTTTCTTTTTATCCAAAACTTCATAGCTCACTGTTTTTTGTATTATACATTTATCCACATCTGGCAAAAACATCTTCTACTTCTACAACTTTACCAAATGTTGTATCAAGAAAGTCATTAATTTCCTCTAAAGAGTGTCTTCTTCACTTGTGACCCAATGTCTGAAAACCCAGAAAGTGCATCTTCATCTCTCATTTCTGCATCACCAATGTTCTCACTTGCAACACCATTTTCTCCACTACTTGCAACATTTTCCATATCTTCACTCCTTACATTGTTTACAACCGTTCCTATTATTTCATTATTCACAATCACACTTTCCTCAATTTGGTTCTCGTTTTCTTCATCTAATCCAACAGCTTCCTCAGCTCCCTGGATCGCATCTTCCTCCATAACCTCCTCAAAAACTTCCCCAGCTCCCTGGATCTCATCTTCCTCCACAACTTCCTCAACAACTTCCTCAGCTCCCTGAGGCTCATCTTCCTCTACAACTTCCTCAGCTCCCTGAGGCTCATCTTCCTCTGCAATTTCCTCAACAACTTCCTCAACTCCCTGAGGCTCATTCTCTTCCACATCTACAGACACGCCTTCAGGCTCACCCACAGGATCAACCTCATCAGTGTGTCTAGCGGCTTCTTCAGCAGCTCAAACTATATGTGGGCATGCTAAACGCTTATGCCCAACATCTCCGCCATCCCGCTCCTAATCTGATCCTCAAAAATACTCTTATCACTACAAAATTAAGTTTAATCAGGAAAAATGAACAAAACTTTTAGAAAAGTTTGAAACAAGCACACGATAACCCTCCCCTCGTGAGAACCCACATCCGCACCCAAATGCTCCCAGCATGCACCGAGAGAGAGAGAGAGAGAGAGAGAGACAGCGAGACAGCGAGACAGCGAGCGAGAGCGAGAGCGAGAGCGAGAGCGAGAGCGAGAGAGAGAGAGAGAGAGGCACAGAGGAATACCAGAAAGCAATCAGTAACCAAAAAATCCAATCAACCCAAGACAACTTTCTGGATACAATGTACGCTCACAGTAAAGAAGACGTCAATCTAGCTGTAAATAACATCAATCATATATTCAGGCAAACAGCAAAATCAGCACAATTAAAGCAAACCAAACAGAAATACAGAAGACAAATGGTTTGATACAGATTGTAAAAACATTAGGAAAAAACTATCGAACCAAAAATACAAAGGCCCAAACAACAGAGAACTACGCCTTCAGTACTGTGAGACATTAAAATCATATAAACGTACACTCAGAATCAAAAAAGTACAACAGAAAGCAACTGACACTAATTGAGGAGACCATAAATAAAAACAACTTCTGGCAAAATTGGAAAAACCTAAACAAACCCAAACAACAGGAATTAGCGATACAAAATGGTGACATTTGGACAAAACACTTTAAAGCACTCTACAACACTGTTGACATTCAGGATAATACTGAACAGTGCCACATTTATGAAAAGTTGAACAAACTGGAAAAATCTACTACCAAAATCCTTTAGACTCCCCAATTACTGAGCAGGAGCTCCTTAAAAAACTTCAAGCCCTCAAATAAAAAAAAACATGCGGACCTGATGGGATCCTAAATGAGATGCTCAAATTCACTAGTGAAAAATATCAATTGGATATATTAAAATGGTTTAACTTGATCCTGATTGTAGGTTACTTCCCTGACATCTGGAACCAAGGACTCATAACACCAATCTTTAAAAACTGAGACAAATCTGACCCTAACAATTACAGAGGGATTTGTGTGAACAGTAACCTGGGGAAGGTTTTCTGTAGTATTATTAATGTAAGAGTCCTAAACTTCCTTAATAAGCACAATATCCTGAGTAAAAGCCAAATTGGATTTATACCAAAACATAGAACAACAGATCATATTTACACCCTACACACCCTAATAGATAAACACGTCCACAAAAATAAGGCAAAACTCTATTCTTGCTTTATTGACTTCCAAAAAGCATTTGATTCTATCTGGCATACAGGACTGTTCTACAAAGTAATTGAAAGTGGTGTAGGGGGTAAAACATATGACATTGTAAAATCAATGTATACAGGCAACATGTGTAGCATACAAATTGGCAAGAAACAAACTGAATCATTTAACCAAGGGCGGGGCCTCCGCCAGAGTTGCAATCTCAGCCCTGTGCTATTTAACATTTACATCAATGAATTGGCCAATATTCTAGAAAAGTCCTCAGCCCCTGGTGTTAGTCAACACAATTTGGAAGTTAGATGCCTGCTCTTTGCAGATGACCTGTGCCTGCTTTCACCCACAGCACATGGCCTACAACAGAGCTTGGACCTGCTAGAGCAGTACTGTCAGACCTGGGCCCTGACAGTATACCCCAAAAATACCAAAATAATGATTTTCCAGACAAATTCCAGATCCCAGGGAATAAAACCAAAGTTCTCAATTGTTGCAAAACATATAGAGTATTGCACACAATACAACTATTTAGGTTTAAAAATAAGTTTGACTGGACACCTAAATAATGCAGTGAATGAACTGAGAGACAAAGCACGCAGGGCATTCTACGCCATTAAAAAACTAATCCAAATTGAAATACCTATTACAATTTGGCAAACTAATTCAATAAGTGATTGAACCAATCACACTATATGGCAGCGAGGTGTGGGGTCCACTTACAAAACAAGATTTTACCCACTGGGACAAACATCCCATTGAGACCTTGCACGCTGAACTTTGTAAGATCCTCCTACAGAGGAAAACTACAAACAATGCATGCAGGGCAGAATTAGGCCGATATCCACTAATATTAAAAACTCAAAAAAGAGCAATTAAGTTTTGGAAACACCTAAAACACAGTGACCCCCTCTCATATCATCACCAAGCCCTGCAATACCAAGAGTTGAGCAAAGAGAGTCCCTTCATCCAACTGGTCCGGGGGCTGAGTTCACAAACTTGTTCCACTAACACACTGAAGCCTCAGGACCAGAACATCCAATCAATCAGAATTAACCAAATTACAAAACATCTAAAACAAAACTACATTACCTATTGGAAAACACAAACACAAGCACAAAGCAAAATGCAGTGCTATTTGTCCCTAAATCGACAGTACACCATGGCAAACTATCTGACCATGGTGACTGATCAAAACCTCAGGAAAACCTTGACAAAGTACAGGCTCAGCGAGCACAGCATTGCTATTGAGAAGGGTAGACACAGGAAAACCTGGCTCCCTGTAGAGGAAAGGCTGTGCAACCACTGCACCACAGCAGAACCAGAGACAGAGCTGCATTTCCTGACAAAAGTAGTCCGGGGCTTTGAGGACCTCTCTGAAATAGAAAGGCTGACAATCCTTTTGGGGGAAGACATGGACAGCTGTGCGCTGGCAGCATGCTATGTTGCTGCCTGCCACAATTTGAGGGACAGTGCCTGACATATTTAATGCCATTTTTTCCTATGTTGTTATTTTGTTCTCTGATGTAATTATAAAAAAAATAAATAATAATAAAAACATTTATATATGATACTTTGGCAATATGTACATTGTTGCGTCATGCCAATAAAGTGAATTGAATTGAGAGAGAGAGAGAGAGAGAGAGAGAGAGAGAGAGAGAGAGAGAGAGAGAAAGAGACAGAGAGAGAATGCATCAGTGTTTGTAAATCAACACATTACAATCCAGCCCAGGAGAGGGCTGGATTGTAATGCTGTCTCTGCCACACACACACGTACACACTACGCTAGTCCAGGGTCAAGAGCGGAGGCGTGTGGCACGTGCTGCTCCAGTATACCCTATAGTTAGTGATGTGTGTTTTGACCAAACAGACATGGTTAGTCTGCCAGTCAAAGGCGAAAATGTATCCTCCCTGTGAATGGCCATGGCACAGTTTTATTTTCCAGTTAACATGCACATTTATGCGTCACAGGGTCACGAGTGACTGGCCCTGTCCTGTCCTCTTCTAAGCAAGATATCTTTGCCTGTGTGATTGTGTGTGTGTGTGTGTGTGTGTGTGTGTGTGTGTGTGTGTGTGTGTGTGTGTGTGTGTGTGTGTGTGTGTGTAACAGTACATCATGGGCTGCCATGGTGTCTGAACAAAACAATCAGGCTTTTGTTGAAAGTTGTGAAAGTTATTTTTATTTTCCCAGACTTTGAAAGGAGAGGACAGGAGAACAAAAGTGATGAGAGGCCCATCAATACATGAAAGACAGAGACAGATAAAGGGAAAGAGAGAGAGTGTGGAACACAGCTATTAAAGGAGTGTGTTGTCAGAGCCAGTATCACACAGAATTGCAGCATAGATAGATAGATAGATAGATAGATAGATAGATAGATAGATAGATAGATAGATAGATAGATAGATAGATAGATAGATAGATAGATAGATAGATAGATAGATAGATAGATAGATAGATAGATAGATAGATAGATAGATAGATAGATAGATAGATAGATAGATAGATAGATAGATAGATAGATAGATAGATAGATAGATTGTTACAGAGTGTTAGGTGAAAAAATGATACAATTATTGCAAGTTGATATGAATAAATAACAAATATTTGCATGGTTGAGTATACTATACAGGTCGATGGCAGAGAAAGATACTTACAGTGGGGAGAACAAGTATTAGTGGAGTAGTGGAGTTTAGACCAAAAAGCTATATTTTTGTCTCATCAGACCACATGACCTTCTCCCATTCCTCCTCTGGATCATCCAGATGGTCATTGGCAAACTTCAGACGGGCCTGGACATGCGCTGGCTTGAGCAGGGGGACCTTGCGTGCGCTGCAGGATTTTAATCCATGACGGCGTAGTGTGTTACTAACGGTTTTCTTTGAGACTGTGGTCCCAGCTCTCTTCAGGTCATTGACCAGGTTCTGCCGTGTAGTTCTGGGCTGATCCCTCACCTTCCTCATGATCATTGATGCCCCACGAGGTGAGATCTTGCATGGTGCCCCAGACCGAGGGAGATTGACCGTCATCTTGAACTTCTTCCATTTTCTAATAATTGCGCCAACAGTTGTTGCCTTCTCACCAAGCTGCTTGCCTATTGTCCTGTAGCCCATCCCAGCCTTGTGCAGGTCTACAATTTTATCCCTGATGTCCTTACACAGCTCTCTGGTCTTGGCCATTGTGGAGAGGTTGGAGTCTGTTTGATTGTGTGTGTCGACAGGTGTCTTTTATACAGGTAACAAGTTCAAACAGGTGCAGTTAATACAGGTAATGAGTGGAGAACAGGAGGGCTTCTTAAAGAAAAACTAACAGGTCTGTGAGAGCCGGAATTCTTACTGGTTGGTAGGTGATCAAATACTTATGTCATGCAATAAAATGCAAATTAATTATTTAAAAATCATACAATGTGATTTTCTGGATATTCCGTCTCTCACAGTTGAAGTGTACCTATGATAAAAATTACAGACCTCTACATGCTTTGTAAGTAGGAAAACCTGCAAAATCGGCAGTGTATCAAATACTTGTTCTCCCCACTGTAAATAGCTAAATGTGCGTATGATTTAGGTGAGGTTAATAATAGTTTACTTAATATACAGTCTGGTTAAATGTACAGGTAAGTGAATATTTACATGGTTAATTTAACTGTACAGGTAAACGACAGGAAGAGATACTTAAATAGCTAATTGTGCATATGATATAATTTAGGGTAATAATAATAATTCCCTTAAAATACAGTCCTTAGTACAGGGTTTAATTACAGATAAATGCATGTATTGCACATTCGATATACTATATGCAATGAAAAAAGATACTACTGACAGGATAGTAATGTATAGTCCTGAGTGAATGACTACGTAAGTTCAGTACAATATTTACTTACAATATTGCACATGATATGATATAACAACTGTACATGAATATGTATATACAGTCCTGAATGAATGAGTGCTGAATGAATGAGTCCTGAGTGAATGAGTGATTACAGACCAGAGAGTTACTCACGGATGGATGGATGCCTCATTTTTAAACTAGGTCCTAACACCCCAACAGTGCCAGGTCAATGTTGCAGACGGCATGACACCCAGGTGAGGTATTAAATAGTCTAATAGCCGCCGGCAGGAAGGACCTCCTGTAGCATTCTCTGGCACACCGTGGTGGGCTCAGTCTGTGACTGAAGGTGCTCCACTCCATCATAACCATGGCATGCAGAGGGTGGGTGACGTTGTCCATGATGGCCAGCAGTTTGGCCAGGTTCCTTCTCTCCGCCACCTCCTCTAGAGTGTCAAGGTTTATCCCCAGAACAGAGCTAGCCTTCCTGATCAGCTTATTTACCCGAGAAGCATCACCAGCCTTTATGTTGGCGCCCCAGCACACCACTGCAAAAAAGATGGCACACAAAAACAGACTGGTAGAAAGTATGCAGTAGTTTACTGCACACGTTGAAGGACCTAAGCCTCCTCAGAAAGTAGAGTCGGCTCTGGCCCTTTTTGTACAGGGCCCCGGTGTTACCAGCCCATTCCAGCCTGCTGAGACACGCACCACTGCCATTCCAGCCTGCATGAGACACGCACCACTGCTCAGTGAGGATGAATGTGTAACCGGCTGCAGGAAACCTGTGGCATTCTACAACACAGCTTTCCCCTAGTAATCAAACATGAATGTTGAACAAGCCAATGGCGTCGTTCTAATTTGCCCGCTGTGCCGTCTTAGCGCACTTCACACAATGGGAAATCAGGTGACTGAACTGCGCTTGAGCCTTTTGCATTGTGCTCTAATGGGCTTGTTTGTATATAATGAAGGATAAATAGTAGTAACCATGTCAAAGAAAACAAAAATGCTAATTAGCATAGAACAGGATAGAATGTCATGTTGAGGTTGTTTTCTATAAGTGTAATTTTTTTTAAATATACTTTCTGTTCATTAACGTTGGACTGATAGTAGATTCCCAGGTTATGCCTCGACAATAGTCTGACTATAACCTTCATTGAGGTAGAAAGCCATTGTGACTGTCTGCTCTCAAGCTACAATGGGTAGTGGCCGGTGTGTGGGAGAAAAAATATCTGTAGAATTAGATATAGATGTAGGATCTTAATTTTGATCACTCTTTTGTTGCTGAGAATGTTCCTGCACTGCAGGAAATGCAAACTTGTAGTGTATTTGAGGTTTAAAAGGAGTTCTAAAGTTTGTAATTTCCACTTTGAAATTTCAGATTCGATTTCCCCTTATGAGAAATATATTCTACAAACATATTCTACAATATATAAAATACCATTAATTATAATACACATAATAATTCACATTTCCTCTTATTGCAGGTTTATTTTCCTGGTGTCGCAAACTGGCTCAAATTAAGATCCTACATCTGTAGGTATTGCACTCAAACAACCAAGATGAAAAAATATACTAAATTTAATCAATGCTCAAAATAATAACAAAAGGTGCAAAGTGCTAATATACTTTTAATTAAGTATATTTTTGCATCTCCCTTTCCTTGGTTTTTCCTTTTTGTGGTTTTTGTGCGAGTACCTATGTAATTCTGCAGCCTTCATTCCTGATTTTTCTCTGCTCATGACCACCTGTTGTAACCTGAATGAAAGAAGGATAGAGGGCATCATTGCCAGAGAGAGCTCAGGTGCTCCTCAAACTGATCAATCCCTCCCAGACTTGGCCCCAGCTTTACTTTACATTGTGGGAAAACAGTCTCAGCTCCATCCGTTCGTCCATCCAGACTCTCTTGGATTTGTATTGGTACGGAGTGTTCTAGTCGTACATAGTAGTGGATCAGTCACAGTGTTCCAGTCGTACATAGTAGTGGATCAGTCCCAGTGTTCCAGTCTCACATGGTAGTGGATCAGTCACAGCGTTCCAGTCATACATGGTAGTGGATCAGTCACAGTGTTCCAGTGAAGCCATTCTCAACCCAATGCGTGTCAATAGTCATCCAGAGCTTACACATACATGAGGTTGCATTAGGAGGGACTGCGGGAATAGCTTTTAAAGGCTTCTAATGCTACTAACTATGTTTCCTATGTATTTAGCCAAAAGTCAGTTCTTAATCCTTTTGACATTTTGGGGAGATGAAATTCATGGTTTTTATGACATCTCAAAGAACAAGAGAACCAAGCAGCAGTGTCCTTAGTGGACTATAAACCAGGTTTAAGGATTAGTCATGTATTTTCCTTCAGGATTATGCACCAATAATGCCCCACTTCAATAATCAGTTTGACGTTCCCTGTCGTTTTCTATGGATTATGTGTTCACTTAACACATACTGAGCTACTCTGTGGAAACACTGAACACGTACTGAGCTACTCTGTGGAAACACTGAACACGTACTGAGCTACTCTGTGGAAACACTGAACACATACTGAGCTACTCTGTGGGAACACTGAACACGTACTGAGCTACTCTGTGGAAACACTGAACACGTACTGAGCTACTCTGTGGAAACACTGAACACGTACTGAGCTACTCTGTGGAAACACTGAACACATACTGAGCTACTCTGTGGAAACACTGAACACGTACTGAGCTACTCTGTGGAAACACTGAACACGTACTGAGCTACTCTGTGGAAACACTGAACACGTACTGAGCTACTCTGTGGAAACACTGAACACGTACTGAGCTACTCTGTGAACACACTAAACACGTACTGAGCTACTCTGTGGAAACACTGAAGACGGACTGAGCTACTCTGTGGAAACACTGAACACGTACTGAGCTACTCTGTGGACACACTGAACACGTACTGAACTACTCTGTGGAAACACTGAAAACGTACTGAACTACTCTGTGGACACACAGACAAACACAGTTTGTCCACAGTAGCTGAGAAGTACAAGTACTCCCTGTTTTCCTCCATTTGGGGCCTAATGAGTTTGACCCTGGCTAGTGTAACTGTGCCACAGCCCAGAATCAGGACTGGGTTAGGGTTTATAATCACAGAAAACATCTCTACAGAGAGGACTTGGTGTACAGAGCACACACCAATCATCATTTTACCATGAACATTGACTGTAGGTTAAAGAGCATATCTGTTCATGTAATAATTGAGTTGTTCCTGGAAGGCGGTCTCTACAGAATAGGGTGAACCATCTATCTGGGTCATGTACCAGCCAAGTTGCCAAGTGGCTTTGTGAAACAAGATCACAGACATATTAACTGTCTCTCATGCCCAACTGCTGTGCATGGTATGTGTTAAACTTAATGGGTCTTGTCTGAGAGACAAGAAAGACTTTCCAAGAAATATTGTCAGGCTGGATAGATTCATATGAAATATTCTTAGTTTAAATTATAGAATTGATTGAGTATAATTAATTGAAGACAGTGCCCGTATGTGCTGAGAAACAAGAAGAAGAAATCCTGTCGTCCATCTGTCCATTTATCTGTCTGTCTGTACATCTGCCTTATTCCCAGATGAAAATCTTTTGTGCATTATCTCAATTTCAGACAGAGATACTTTGGGCTAGACTCTTATTCCCGTGGCAACGATGGGGCGGCAGGTAGCCCAGTGGTTAGAGTGTTGGGCCAGTAACCGAAAGGTTGCTGGATCGAATCCCCGAGCTGACAAGTTAAAAATCTGTCATTCTGCCCCTGAACAAGGCAGTTAACCCACTGTTCCTAGACCGTCATTGAAAATAAGAATTTGTTCTTAACTGACTTGCCTAATAAAATAAATTGAACAACCTGAGGCCTCACAGGTGGAAACGGGGCCAGCCCTAGCTTTTTGGGGGCCCTAAGTGAGACTTGGCCCCACCTTGCTGGTAAAACATTTTAGCAGCTGCCTTTTGGCGGCAGAGAGAAAACATTTGCCATTTTGAAGTTGATTTCCTGCAATTCTACACATTTTGCCATGGGGCGGAGAGAAACACTAGGTGAGACATATTTCAGACACAGGAAACGTTTTTTGGGGGTCGGGACCCAATAGAGGCCTCAGGGCACTAAGCGACCACTGTGTTGCTTATTGGCTGGGCCGGCACTGGGTGGAAACACAAAAGCATGCCTTTGAACCAAACAGTCTTATGGTAGAAATTAGTCCTAGGATTCTAGCTGCTCCAGTTCTCCTTTTACATGCGCCCACTCCATTAATGGATATAAAAGAGAATTCTAGCCTACAGAGTTAATATGCTGTCTCATGTCTGCTTGGTTAATCGTTGATGTGTGTATGTGTTCCTACATCCTATAATCAATTCTACTCAGACCTAGTTTGTGTGTAATTTAAAACAAGACGTACACTGTGTACACCTTGCCCTTAAAAGTTCCCCACAGTTCATCAACTCTGAACTCACTTTTATAACATGTCCACGAAAATAAAAATTATTAATATTAATACATTTGAACATGGTAGGACCATTTTGTTTGTACAGTGCATTCATTATTGATTGATGGACACATGGTACTACTCACAGATGTAGAATGAGTAGAACGGGAATCCCCATTAATCCACTCAGGCATGCACAAAGTGAACACAATACCGAGTTAATTTCCGCAACAACAAACAGTGGTGGAGCGTAATGCTTAACTTCTTTGTTGGTTTGGTCCCTTGTTCTAGCAGCATGAAGTTTACCCGTGCACATGCGGAGATAGCCTGTGTGACTGGTGACTGTGAGAGAGCACAAGTCTTGCATCTTACTCATCTCAACATCTGCGGTGCATCTCGCTGAGTCTACCTTTAAAGAAAGAATGGCTGTAGTTATATGTAGATGGGATGTCAACCTATGAGCCAGGACACAGCGTACTATCCATAAGCTCCATATTTTTATCGACTTGATTTTCCTTAGTCATCTGGAAGTTATGCAATGTCATGTAGCTGAACAGGTTTGAGTTTTGATAATGATCCCTATAGCATTTGGCTATAAACCTCTTTTAGGTAATGAGTATGTAAGCCATTAGAACGTCTACAGAGTTGAAATTACTGCTGGAGAAATGTCCTTCACTCTCTCACACACTAGTTATGGTATAATCACACAGTAGTTAAGGTATAATCACAGACTAGTTGAATTAATACCTTTTAGCCCGACCAGTATAAGAATTAAATGTCAGGACCACCTAAAATTACCCTTTATTATGTCTGACTTGGTCTATGCTGCTTGTGTGTGTGTGCGTGTGCGTGTGCGTGTGCGTGCGCGTGCGTGTGCGTGTGTGTGTTAGGCTCTAATCAGACTCCTGTCCCAGACTCATCAGAATGATGGTGCAGGAATGACCTAACTCTCACGTCTCAGCCTTGCTCCCAGTCATCCTGACCCCTGACCCCCACTGCGCCTGCACTGACTCATCTACCCAGCACCACTGAATCCTCCCCCTCACACTCCTCTCCAGTCTACCCCAGCCCGCTACCTAATTGGAAGAGATGGAATTGAGGTGAGAGTTCTCTTTTGATAAACCCTGTTGAAGTTACAAAGCATACTGCATGGATTGCATTGCTATGGATTGTGCCACCAAGATGACATTGATGCAATATCAAATGAAAAATTTGAGGCCGAGATTAGATTTTCTCTGTAGAGGATGAAGCTATATTTCACGCAAAATTAGACAATATATGTATTATGCTAACTTTTGTCGTTAGTTCTCCCAAACACCAACGTAAATTCTCCCCTTAACTCTCCTTTGCTGTTACTACGCAACAAGCAACCTGGTCTCAGAGGACGTATAGTATTATAAATTTTTATCTCAGATGGAAGATCAGTTACGTCATCCAATTCGTATGCTACTGTACGACCGGTTTTGACGTATGATACTTTTCGTCCTCTAATTCATATGATACGGTACGATAGCTATTCCATTCATAATGTAACCAAACATAATAGACCATACTAAATGAAGGGAACAGATTAATGTACCAAATCCTAGGAAGTGCCCTGAGACCAGGTTGACACTGGAGATATAAATAGATATGGGCATGTCTAACCCTGGAAGGCTGCTAGTCTAGGGAAATGGACCAACCTTTTCTCTACACAGCATCTCTGCTGCCAAGTCCTGCTATGAGGCATGTTGGGTAACATGTTTTCCCTATTTGAGCATAAGGGTGAAGTTGTCCCTAGATACTGATCTTGGGACAGTTTAGCATTTTCCCCACTAATGGTTTTGGTTAGGATTGAGGGAGGGGAACCTGATCCTAGATATGTACCTAGGAGAAACTTCACCCAGGAGAAGCTTTACTTCCATGTTTATGGATCCACCAATGAAAATGGCAGGGTTCAGGGTTAGACATTGATCCCGTTAAGGGTTAGGCTGCAGCTTTTATCATATCTTGATTTTTAATTCAAAACTGCCTCATTATTTTTGTAAAAGCGTTAAAGGGGCAATCTGTAATTGATGCGTGAACATTTTGTTTGTTTCATAAACATTGCCTATTCCTGTTTGTTTGGCGATTTTGATTACATTCATGATACCTAACAATTGCTCAGCCTTTTCAAAAGAAAACTTGGCTCTGTAGAATTGAATACACATTTTAGCATGAGTATAATACAGGAAATACAGGAAGCAGTATCTGGGGAGCACTCAGGAAATGACCTCTCATCCGAGTATCATGTGTGAACACAATTTCCTGGAATGTGTCATTTGGTTTAAGGTCATTCCTGCTGAGAAACCCATCTTCCTGTAGCCCACTGTAATTTTCCGCTCTTTGTGAGAAAAACTTTAGCTTTGGTTGGCTGAGATCCAACAGCTAACAGTAGCCTGTAATAACATGCAGCACTGGCTACAAATGGATCATGCTCACTCATATGCCGATATTTCACTCATATCACATCCATCTGGGCCCGTAGTCATATATAGTAGCGTCCCAGAGTAGAAGAGTTTATCTAGGCTCAGTTTAGGCTTTTAATGAATAAACAGGGCAGACCCGACTGTAGATTAGAACTCCTACTCTGAGACACATATGATCAACATGTCTGTTATGGACAGATGGTCACAGACAGACAGTTCCCTGCATGACCAAAAACAAATATCAGTTACCCAGAATGCTGCAGGTGTGATAGAGTCCATCATGATCCATTCCCATAGGTTGTTAGCTTAGCTTATCCAGAATAATGTCTTGCTCAAGGACACATCTTTCATCTTGTTGCCTCAGGTATTTGAACCAGCGACCTTACAGTTACTGGCCTAACACTATCCGCTTGGCTACCTGCTGCCCTAGTCCCTCTCTGTGTCTGTCCCCTCCAGCTGACTGATTGATGCGCTCCCTCTGTTCTTCTGTTCTCAATGTTCTGTTTTTAAGGTTTTAATACTACCACTTTACATTATAAACAATTCTACTTTACAGTATTAACACTAACACTTTACATTATAAACAATACTACTTTACAGTATTAACACTAACACTTTACATTATGAAAAAAACTACTTTACATTATAAACAATACTACTTTACAGTATTTACACTACCACTTTACAGTATTTACACTACAACTTTACATAATTAACACTACCACTTTACATTATAAACAATACAACTTTACAGTATTAACACTACCACTTTACATTATAAACAATACTACTTTACAGTATTAACCCTACCACTTTACATTATAAACAATAAAACTTTACAGTATTAACAATACCACTTTACATTATAAACAATACTACTTTACAGTATTACCACTACCACTTTACATTATAAACAATACTACTTTACAGTAATAACACAAATACTTTACAGTATTAACACTACCACTTTACATTACAAACAATATTACTTTACCATGTTAACACTACCACTTTACAGTATTAACACTACTACTTTACATTATAAACAATACAACTTTACAGTATTAACACTACCACTTTACATTATAAGCAATACTACTTTACAGTAGTAACACTACTTTACAGTAGTAACACTACTACTTTACAGTATTGACAGTATTAATACCACCACTTTACAATATTATCATTACTAATTTACAGTATTAACACTACAACTTTACCATATTAACATTACCCACTTTACAATATTATCATTACTAATTTACAGTATTAACACCACTATTTTATAGTATTAATACTAAAACTTTACAGTATTAACACTACCACTTTACAGTGTTAACACTACAACTTTACAGTATTAACACTAATACTTTACAGTATTAACACTAATACTTTACCACCCTCTCCGCCCCCAAATTTTTGTGAACTAACACTCACACTTGACTTTTTACACTTTTGTACTAGCTCTGACTTTGCTGATAACTACTTTATTGAGGAAAAATGTACCTACTATGACTGAGATATGTGGGTGTCCCACCTAGCTATTTTAAGATGAATGCAATAACTGTAAATCACTCTGGATTACAGCATCTGCTAAATGACTAAAATGTAAAAATTAAGGAAGGTATATGTTCTTTTACTTATATGTAAGTTATAAGCATGTATGATACATTTATGTTGGTGAGCATGTTTTATTTTAACGCTTGTAAAATGCAATGTTTCTGATTTTCAACCCTGATTTAGGGGCAATAGGCTACCATTCCCATGTATCCTTATAACCTTGTACCTCATTACCTAACATAGAGCAATCCAGTATCTAGTAGTGACATTTGACAACAGATCCCATCCACATTACCCCACATCCTTAGCATCATATTGCCCTCCAGCCAATCCATTTCCCACAAGTAGTTATGGAGAGAGGGAGGCCCTTTCATTGCATTGATCCACTAATTGATAATGTTGTCTAAAATGTAATGATATGCAGAGCAGAGGAGCATGTTGGGATGTGGGCCCACCGGGCGGCCACCAGCAGGGCCCTTTATGGTCATAACAAGTCAAGTCAAGTCAATTTATTTATCCCACTAGGGGAAATTTGGTTGCAGACAGGTATTAAAACACATTCAATCCATCATAAATACTACATAAACAGCATACCCAACAGGACACAGAGACAACAGTACAATGCAATACAGTACAAGGATCACTTCATGTTGAAACCCAGGAGAATACATTTCTCAATACAAAATGCTTAGTGGCATTCATTTATGCAGATTTAGCCTCCCAATAGCAAAACAAACAAAAGAGCCCTTAAGTCTTTTCGTTCTGTGGTTAGGAGCTCTATACCTCCTACCTGTAAGGGCTGAATATGCTTAGCTAATTAATATGTTAATCTACAACAAGAGTTATTAACTGAATGTATTGTGTGATCATAAAACTTGTGGAACTGCTGTAGGCTTGTGTGTGGGGGAGCCATGTGGAAAGAATGTGCTAGCTAAGGGTTTCACGATAGAACTGTGTTTTTGTGATAACATGAGACAAGAACATCTGCTGAGAGTAACAACTGCGTCTGACAACTGGAGTGCGTCACGAGGCTGGGACCAGCCTGCACGCCAACGATAGGCTGAGTAAGTTTAAACCACACTCAGCCTCTACTCTGACAGGCCAGCAATGAGCGGGAACTATTCTGTCGGAGTATTTAAGGAAGAACAAAGGATAGGACGGCTCTCGCCCTCTCGCTCTCACCCCCCTCTCTCTCTCTCTCTCTCTCGCTCGCTCTCTCTCGCTCTCTCGCTCTCTTCTCTAGCTCTGCTCTCTGTTTGCCCTGCGTGGCGTCACAGTGAGCCTGTATATACGAACTTCATACTTACCATTTAAGGGTTTGCTAGAATAAAATACATAGATGATTTAAACTGTGTAGTAATCCTTTTGTTCCAATACCAGATTTGAATTGACGCGACCTTAACATACCTGAAGGCAAGAGCTCAAACTCCACCTTCTGGGGATGGTCAGTTTAGGCCAATATGGCCTGGGTCTTCCTTACGACCTGCCTAACAAAGTTTGGAGAGCTGAATTTGGTTCACCCCAATAACTTTACTGGCCACTCTGACAAGCCGATCAAGCCTGTTCTTATTAGTCAAATTTAGATTCCCGAACCACACCACAACACAAAACGTCAGCACAGACTCAATAAAAGTTATAAAAAACAGAGTCATAATTTTGGTGCACACCTTAAAAGTGTTCATTTTTCTCAGGAAATAAAAATGTTGCTGTACCTTCTTAGAAATGGCATCTGTATTGGTCTGAAAGCACAGCCTGTTATCAAACACAGTACCCAAATATTTATAATTCTCAACCAAATCAATCTCAATTCCCTCAATAGTTGTGATTCTGGGAATGGGCACTGACTTCCTGAAGTCAATAATCATATCCTTGGTCTTTGACACATTCAGTTCAAGGTAAAACTCCTTACACCATGACACAAAGTCATTGGCAATCGGCCCATGATCCAATTCCCCTCCCTTCAGCAAGCTAACTATGACCGTGTCATCTGCAAACTTTATGTCTATTCTCAAACTTGCTCTGGCAGCTATTTGTGTAGAGAATATAAAGAAATGGAGAGAGTATACAACCTTGCGGTGAGCCAGTGGATGAGTGTTGCTTGTGTGAGAGGACACCATTAACTCTCACACAGTGTGATCTGTCTGTCATGAAGTCTAAGATCCATCCAATGATATTAATATCGAGATTGAAGTCAGAAGTTTCTCTACAAGCATGTGTGGTTGAATGGTGTTAAAAGCCGAGGAAAAATCAATGAACAGAAGTCTGGCATGAGTTAGTGGGCCCTCGAGGTGACGATACAAGTAGTTCAGCAGCATCAGGGTGACATCCTCAACACCCCTACCAGCTCTGTAAGCAAACTGCAGAGTGTCCAGAGAATCCTGTACCTGCCACCGGACAGCCTGCCCCACCACCTTCTCAAAAACCTTCATAAGTAAAGATTATTTAGGGACTTTGGGTTTGTACACTTAGCGACAGGGACAATAATTGAGTGTTTCCAGATTTCTGGAATCTTTTGTAGCTCCAGAGATTTCATAAAAATAATTGTAAAAACATTGCAGAGCTAATCAGCACAAGACTTAAGTACTTTACCACAGATCTCATCAGGGCCTGGACTCTTCCTACTGTGGGTGTGCCTATGACCTTTTGCTCTGGGTTGTGTAAACAGACCAGAATCGGGAAAGACTACCGTAATGTGTCTAATAATAAACACTTATATTATTTTTCTGCTGCAAAACATTGCTGTGGTGTGCACTAATGAATACATCCCTGTTGTGGGCTTTGTGGAGAAATGACTGGTATTTCAACAATTAGCTCACTGTACTGGCGGCCATTTTGGTTGGCTATGTATTCTGAGGAGGCCCATCAACACACCCCTGTTGCCTCTCTCATCTGCTTTCTCTTTTATTAAGCTTCCATCCATTTTCATCCCTCTGTTATTTTTCTCCAGTAATGTGGGTGGGTCAGAAACCACTTACTGCTGTTAGCGTTTTTAATTGCTCTTACCGTTTTGGACACAGCAGCTAGCTGGCTAGCTTTGAAGTCTGTCTTGTTGTGTTACAGTTGCTGTCACACACTCTATAATCAAGTAGTGGACAGCGCCACTCCAGATGATTTGCAATGTTTCATTTTTGTTTATGCAAACAATGATTTATGCAAACAATTGTACATCTCAGGCAAAGTGTTCAATACCCAGAGTCTTTCAGAGTTTATTAATAGTGCATGTATCAGTATAATTGTACAGTTGCGCTTCCAAAATAGCCTATATACACAAACTCAGATAATTGAATTGTATAAGGTTGTATTGCAATGTACAATTGTATACAAATCCTAGAATACAGTGTTCAAATGAAGTACAGTAGTAACACTCACTTAATCTTGATAACAATTGAGTGTTTGAAACCAGAGACAAAACAAACAAACTGATTAATACATTTGATTTTAGTCATATTTTACATATTTGGTTGCCATGAGACCGTATTATCTGGGGGGAAAAAAGGTAAATATGTTTCCGAGCAAAATAAGCAAAACCACAAATGAATGTCTGTCATGACCAAACTCAAAGGTATTGACTGCATCAAAGCCTCTAGACACTTCCCTAGGATAAGACAGACGGAGCATAACAACTGTTCTTTTCCTTCTTAATGATTTTTCTGTTGCAGCTCTTTTTTCTTTAACACAAAAGATTAGCAATCATGCTTTGAAATTTAATTTAATTTAATTGAGATTGCGAGGCTTTTTCGACGGCTCGGCATGGTCACTGTCTAGCCTCTTATTTGCTTTGATGGATTATTCCGTCTAGGAGGGTAATTGCTTGTGAACGTTTAGAAATGAATGGGAAATAATGGATTGTGACACTTTGGAGTCACTTTATTGGATGTAAGAAAATATTTTTTCTAAATACTAAATTAATGTGGATGCTACCATGACTATGGATAATCCTGAATGAATCGTGAATAATGATGAGTGAGAAAGTTACTGTCACGAGTGGGTGTAGAGAGAGACCAAGGAGCAGCGCAGCGATAGTTCGACATCGTTTATTAAACAATAAACAATAAATGTCACAAACTATATAAACAAAAGGCAATGAACAAGAATGGAAACACACTTACTGTCACAGTGACTGTTGAATAATACGAACAATGACCCACACACAGGTGGCTGAGAGTGGTGCCTAAATGCAATCCCCAATCAGAGACAACCCTGTACAGCTGTCTCTGATTGAGGATCATTACTCCCCTAGTTAGGGTGTGAGGGTTCGACTGTGGTTCTACCGCTCCCCTTATTGGGAGTAAGGTCTAACCACAGCCAAAACCTCACAGTTACAGACACACAAATATAACATACTGTATATTTACTTATCAAATATTACTGCCCACTACAATTTCATAGGCAGTTATCATTGGTCATGCTGTACCATAATAGTGCTATTTCATAGCCAGCCAACATTGGTCATGCAATGATGAGTGTGACAGGTAATTGCTGCCCCACCTGGCTCCCAGTCTGGTGGATTGGTACAGACTCCATATTAGGACTGCCTCAATATCAGAAGGGTTTGTTTGAATCTCAGCAGGACTTGTTTCAATCTGAGGGTGTCCTAACATGGACACCGGTTGGTGCTGATAAGAGAAACCAGATCCACATATATCACTCTCTGGCTCAGCTCCAGAACACCATCCCACATGGCATGATGACCAATATGACTCCCTGATCTAATACATGATGTACTGATTAGCAGGGCTAGGAAGGAGACAGGGAGGGAGACAGGGAGGGAGACAGGGAAGGGGACAGGGGGAAATAAAAAGAAGTGGGGAGAGAGAGGTAGAAAAAGAGGAGGGAGGGGGCAGAGACAGAGAGGGAGAGATGGAGGGAGAGAGAGAGGTGGAGAAGTGGGGGGGGGGGGGGGGGGGGGGGGGCAGAGACAGAGAGGGAGAGATAAAAGGAGAGAGGGGGAGATTAAGGGTGCTTTCCTCTGCCCAGGCGTTGCTGACGCAGGCCAGATCTTACAACGCCTGGACAGGCATTTTACAGCTAACCACATCATATGTTATAGCAATCTGTCAGTCGATGATACAGTCGGTGACGTGGCACACAACCACTGCAACATCTGAGCAGGGGAAAGCGACATAAGGCTGCGTGTAACTGGGCAGCTCAAATCTGATCTTTTGCCCAATTATTGGCAAAATAACTGATGAGATTTTTATATCACTAGCTAGCCATGGCATAAGGGCTTTATTTATGAGTGTAGTGGAAAATAAGAGAGGTGAGACTCACGTCTAGTGACTTGCAGGCTCTTGTTGTGTTACGGCTCATAATAATGGCCTGAACGGAGCAAATGGAAACAATGTGTTTGATACCGTTCCACTGATTCCGCTCCAGCCATAACCCCAGCCTGTTCTCCCCTATTAAGGTGCCACCAACCTTTGCATGGCTGACCATCTGTGGGCAATCACAGGGGTCAAGACACTTATCTGTGGCTTTATCCAGGATGGGACGTTCGCATAGAACCCTGGGAGTACAGACACTGTTGGAGGTGTGAAGACACAAGAAAACGTGAAATCAACAAAATCAATGTTACTGTCTGAATGAATTGTCATGTTTGGATTGTTTCCAGGGTTCTGATATGTTTTATTATATTGTGCTATGGATGTATTGTTACAGGGAAACTGTGTTATTTGCTTTGTCTGGATGGCTGATCATTCAAAGAGGAGTGTACACTGTAATTGTTTGAGTGTTCATTATTTTGTGACTAATAAATTATATTAGTTGAATTGAGTAAATCCATTCCTCTCCATACAGAGTCATTGTTTGATTGACAATACGTTCATAATTTAGTAGGTCTATTGACAGTTGTTATGTAAACATAGCACATGCTTGGTACCCCCTTGACATCCCTGAGCTGCTTACCTCAATACATTAATGCTAGAACATTGGTCGCCTGGATTAGCTATTTGTATCTAGTATTTTAATAATTGCAAAACTGTGCAAGTTAAACCCATGTTCATTATAGTCATCCTAAGTGGTAACGAGAGGCTGACTCACTACCTAGCTACAGTGGGGAGAACAAGTATTTGATACACTGCCGATTTTGCAGGTTTTCCCACTTACAAAGCATGTAGAAGTCTGTAATTTTTATCATAGGTACTCTTCAACTGTGAGTGACGGAATGTAAAACAAAAATCCAGAAAATCACATTGTATGATTTTTAAATAATTAATTTGCATTTTATTGCATGACATAAGTATTTGATACATCAGAAAAGCAGAACTTAATATTTGGTACAGAAACCTTTGTTTGCAATTACAGAGATCATACGTTTCCTGTAGTTCTTGACCAGGTTTGCACACACTGCAGCAGGGATTTTGGCCCACTCCTCCATCCAGATCCTTCAGGTTTCGGGGCTGTCGCTGGGCCATATGGACTTTCAGCTCCCTCCAAAGATTTTCTATTGGGTTCAGGTCTGGAGACTGGCTAGGCCACTCCAGGACCTTGAGATGCTTCTTACGGAGCCACTCCTTAGTTGCCCTGGCTGTGTGTTTCGGGTTGTTGTCATGCTGGAAGTCCCAGCCACGACCCATCTTCAATGCTCTTACTGAGGGAAGGAGGTTGTTGGCCAAGATCTTGCGATACATGGCCCCATCCATCCTCCCCTCAATACGGTGCAGTCATCCTGTCCCCTTTGCAGAAAAGCATCCCCAAAGAATGATGTTTCCACCTCCATGCTTCACGGTTGAGATGGTGTTCTTGGGGTTGTACTCATCCTTCTTCTTCCTCCAAACACGGCGAGTGGAGTTTAGACCAAAAAGCTCTATTTTTGTCTCATCAGACCACATGACCTACTCCCATTCCTCCTCTGGATCATCCAGATGGTCATTGGCAAACTTCAGACGGGCCTGGACATGCGCTGGCTTGAGCAGGGGGACCTTGAGTGCGCTGCAGGATTTTAATCCATGACGGCGTAGTGTGTTACTAATGGTTTTCTTTGAGACTGTGGTCCCAGCTCTCTTCAGGTCATTGACCAGGTCCTGCCGTGTAGTTCTGGGCTGATCCCTCACCTTCCTCATGATCATTGATGCCCCACGAGGTGAGATCTTGCATGGTGCCCCAGACCGAGGGAGATTGACCGTCATCTTGAACTTCTTCCATTTTCTAATAATTGCGCCAACAGTTGTTGCCTTCTCACCAAGCTGCTTGCCTATTGTCCTGTAGCCCATCCCAGCCTTGTGCAGGTCTACAATTTTATCCCTGATGTCCTTACACAGCTCTCTGGTCTTGGCCATTGTGGAGAGGTTGGAGTCTGTTTGATTGAGTGTGTGGACAGGTGTCTTTTATACAGGTAGCGAGTTCAAACAGGTGCAGTTAATACAGGTAATGAGTGGAGAACAGGAGGGCTTCTTAAAGAAAAACTATCAGGTCTGTGAGAGCCGGAATTCTTACTGGTTGGTAGGTGATCAAATACTTATGTCATGCAATAAAATGCAAATTAATTATTTAAAAATCATACAATGTGATTTTCTGGATTTTTGTTTTAGATTCCGTCTCTCACAGTTGAAGTGTACCTATGATAAAAATGACAGACCTCTACATGCTTTGTAAGTAGGAAAACCTGCAAAATCGGCAGTGTATCAAATACTTGTTCTCCCCACTGTATGTTGTGAAACTGTTAGATATTACTTGTTAGATACTACTGCACTGTTGGAGCTTGAAGCACAAGCATTTCGCCACACCTTCAATAACATCTGCTAAACACGTGTATGTGACCAATAAATTTGATTAGATTTTTGATATACAGACCTCTGCATGCATTAATATATGACACTATATGTATAAATAGGTCCAGACCACACCTGGTCAGACACATCAAAGATACATATTATATAGTAATGTCACTGGATGATCAACGTTGGGCAGCCTCAGTATGCCTGCAAGTAGCAATATATTTTAATCATGGCCTTTAATTACCCTACTGCTGCTGTTTTAGAGCATTGCGTTACTTCCTAGGGTTTGTTCAAAGCGGTTAAAACAAGCATTTACATTAAAAACACGTAGACGTAGGCTGGAGCTGTGTATGACGATGTATTTGCTTAATTATAATAAAAGATGGAACTGAAGTGTCAAAAGATTTTTTTTCAAAAGCAAACAGCTATTACTCTGTTTCTAATTGGTCAATCTCAGCTGAGATTTGAGCCAATATCAATTCAAATCACATTGTATTGGTCGCATGTACATATTTAGCAGATGTTATTCCAGGTGTAGCGAAATGCTTGTGTTCCTAGCTCCATCAGTGCAGTGCAGTTATATCTAACAATACACAGCAATACACACACATCTAAAAAGTAATATAATTCATCATGAGAAGTGAATGTAATATTTGATCTATATTGCTCCACAGATGATTCACTGACATTAGATTAAGGACAGGCTCTCTCTATCTAGAGGGGCACTGTCATTCTCCTTCCCCGACAGTGACGCTTTGTGCTGGGGTCAGGTTTGTTACTGTAGCCCCCGTCTCTGGTTCAGCAGCTCTGAGTGCAGCAGAGACGAGTCATGATTCACAGATCTGTGATCTCATCTGAGTGACAGCATGACCCAAGCTGAGCTGGAGGTCAAGTCTGATGAATATGCTAATCAGCAAGCGCCTGCTCATTGCCTCCGTCTCAGAGAGAATAGATGAATAGTACTTTAGTGCCCCAAAAGTATTATTCACCATTGCTCTGTGAGCTTCAGTAATGCTTATGCACTTATGCAATGATTCATTGGAAGCTCGTTATGGTAGCTATGCATGGCTAATGTGAATCTTCACTTAGTTTTGTATTTGACTTAAGTGGAAGTTAGGATTCGCCCCCATGAGATTAGAGGAACTTGTATTTTTCTAATAGAGAAACATTTAACTTCTAGGAGAGGTTCTATTTGTGAATTTTAGAAAACCAACCATAACACAACCATCAGACAATTTGTTTTTGTCTCCATAGGACAATGAGGCTACTTGCCAGTTATTTTTGTCTGTGCCTGTCTGGCCTTTGCCGGCTTGCTTGCACTCACATAATTGCGTCGTGTGAGAAGTCATTATCAGCAAAGGGCACCCGGGTTGCAGGAATCAGAGCTTCAGGGGCCTCTTGTGTGTCTGAAGAGCTTCTGACGCTTTCGAAACCCGGCAGGGTGACCCCCTTTCACCTCTGCTGTTTCACCATGATGACACATCCCGCACCCTTTCCTAGGGTCCTGGTTTGAGCACATCTAACGGCCCGCGTCCACCATTCCACGCTGCGGGCAGCCAGATCTATTCTTCTCTTGACTTTGGTGCTCATCTCTCAGAGCCCAATGCTACTCTATTGTAAGCTCTGCTGGGTTGTTTTAGAGTGCCATGCAGAGGCAGCCTCATTAGTAGTCTAGGTGTAAATCTTGTCTGTGGAGCGCGTCTAAATGTTTGTACATGTTCATCCACACAAATAGACTTTGGCCGAGGTGATAAAAGCAAAAGTCACATGAAAGACAGACAAGGCCTTTGATAAGAGCAGAGAGCCTTTCACTAGAAGCTCCACAAAGCCCTTGTGTTGACTGGCGGGTTTGTTAGTATGGTTGAAAGGGTTCTCTTAAGAAAGATGTGTACTTAAGACAGATTCATGTCTGTGCACGACATAACAAAACCCCCTGGCAATGTCAGTCACATGACTTGAGATGTACTTTTCAGCTTCTGCACCTGCACAGACTCAACACCTTGGCTTGATCAGGGTAGATTTTATTAAGATGTTCTTCTGCAAGGCTAATGGCACTACATGAGACTTGCCTCTGACTCTGGGAGTCTTTACACTGAGACTGATTTCTTTGCAAATACACTATTAACAACCTTGGAATTGGGCAATCTCCATTTCCAGCAGAGTGGATCCGGCGTTTCAAAAGACGGGGGGATGCGTCTTTTTAATGAGGGGTGTATATTTGTGTTCAGCTTTCCATCTGAGTGCTGATGGTTCCCTGGCAGCTGGTAGACCAGCTAGAGGAAGACGTTCATGGCAAATATTTTTTTGTTTATGTCCAGCTATAAGAGAACAATTGGTTTTCCATTAACATTCAACTCTTCTGTAACATTGTGTAATGCTATTCAACCACTTCCCTTCCCCCTCCGCATCCGCACATACATGCACAGACACACACACACACACACACACACACACACACACACACACACACACACACACACACACACACACACACAACAGACATACAAGCACGCATGCACACACACACACACACACACACACACACACACACACACACACACACACACACACACACACACACACACAGACACACCAACGAACCACAGAATCCCTCAGTTCCTTACCCTGGTGTGCATTAATAACCCTGTCCGCTACTGTTCTGTTTGACTCTCTTATGAGCACTTTATATGAAGGTTTTTCACTCATGCTGCGGCACTCTGAACACACAACATGGCATGAAGTGCTTGCCGTTACCTAGCAACCATTGTGTGAGGGAACAGGAAAGAGTGGAAGGCGTCTGTGAGGGTCCTACTTATCTGGGCAAAGCATCAGTACGGATCACAACTCCCTTTCCTCCTAACCAGTGCTTAAAATCTTTGTTTCCATCCCAGTCAGACGGATAGTGATTTGATTGAGGAGACTGGTCCTCCATTTTGGGGTTCCTTTGTCCAGGTGACATGGGTTAGTTGTCTTATTCCAATCATCAAGTGTTCTGTTTGTTTTTGCAGGTCAGTTCAATCTTGAAGAAGCTAAAGTTTGGTAATATAGTATGTTGATCCAGAGATTAAGATGATTCAAAGTAGTCCATTTTGAAAGTCAGTTAGATACAAGTGTGCTATGAAATGCTGTATGTACCTACATACAAGGCTGAATGCTGCACATATAGAAGCCAAACCCAGACAATGTTTGGCCAATTGTGTGCCACCCTATGGGACAATCACGGCTGGATGTGATACAGCCTGGATTTCAACCAGGGACTGTAGTGACGCCTCTTGCACTGAGATGCAGAGCCTTAGACTGCTGTGCCATTCGGGAGCCCAGTAGGAGTGACTAATCACAAATGATGTACATGGGAGTTTGATAACATTGGTTGAAGAGTTACACAATGGCACATCTACACAAGCAATAAGCTGTTCAGCAGCTACAGGTATGTACAGGTAGCCAAGGGAGGCAAATACAGCACAGCCTAACCCTAGTCTGGTCCTAGAAAAAAAAAAAATGTTGTTGTTGTTTTCTTTCCTCCCTGTTTTTCCCCCAGTTTCCAGTTGGAGCAGTGGAGTGTTGATGGAGCTTGGGTCACCGGGGAGGACATTATGGGTCATATGTCACTAGAGTTTAAATTTAAAGTCTAGCTTGACCTTTGTGGAGAGTGTTTTTCCTATAAGCTAGTCAATATTGTTAGTAAGAGTGTAGTAAATTATCTATAAAAACGTCCTTGTGAAACAGGCTGTTATTCTCAATGTGTGTGTCAATGACGATATCATCATCATTAAAGGTCTTTTTTTGTATAGTTGTGACCCTAAATGAGCTATAGGATGTGTTTTTATGAAGCCTGCAAGGGATGACATTTGTCCTTGTTAGGGTCAGAGGTCATCAACATGTCAATACTGTTAGGGTCAGAGGTCATCAACATGTCAATACTGTTAGGGTCAGAGGTCATCAACACGTCAATGCTATTGGGTCCATGTCAATCAAGGCTGTATCACATCCGGCCGTGATTGGGAGTCCCAGATTTCGGCGCACAATTGTCCCAGCGTCGTCCGGGTTTGGCCGGGGTAGGCCATCTTTGTAAATAATAATTTGTTCTTAACTGACTTGCCTAGTTAAACTGTCCTAAATTGCCATAGCTGTCCTAAATGAGCTATAGGATGTGTTTTTATGAAGGTTGCAAGGGATGACATGTGTCCCTGTTAGGGTCAGAGGTCATCAACATGTCAATACTACAGGGAGGAAAGAACTCATAGCTTATGCTTTTGACCAAGGGTCAATTAGTTCAATAGACTATTGAGCTGTGTTTGCATCATAGGAGATTGGTGGCACCTTTCCAGTTTTCCAGCAATTCTGGTCAGAGGACTTTGGATTTCCTGCTTATTGCCTCCTCTTCCAACCGGGATTTCTGGAAAACATTTTGGCAAAGTCACTGGAATTTTGCAACCCTAATCTTTCCATATTTAGCAAAATTTCAGCAGTGGAAATTGTAAACACTGGCTTGAAAAAAATGATAATTTAGATCTAAATTATAGCCAGAGGCTTCTCATCCATGAAATGTATAATCTACAGACACTATTTGTAGAGAGATCACATTGTAGCTACAAGTGGCGCCCTCTGCTATTCAATTTGGAACCTAGCCTCTCAACCACATGTAATTGAGTTTTAATTATCCATAAAACAGAGTATAAAATATTAAACATTGTTAAGAGAATGGAGGGTGAAAAAGAACACCACTGTTTTTTATATTTAACCTTTATTTAACTAGGCAAGTCAGTTAAGTTCTTATTTACATTGACAGCCTAACAGCCCCTGGAGCAAATTAGGGTTAAGTGCCTTGCTCAAGGACACATCTACAGGTTTTTATTTTATTTTTCTTCACCTTGTTGACTCAGGTATTCGAACCAGCAACCTCTCAGTTACTGGCTCTAATCACTAGGCTACCTGCCACCATGTGGTGGTGTCTGATAGAAGTGCTGGCTTCAATATATAGGTACAACTGTCCCAGAGTCCCGGTAACAGGACTAAAAATGACCAGAAGGAGACAGGGATACAATCCACACTTTATTGCCCCACACCAAACAGACACACACACAGCAAACAGGAATAGAGGAGAAAAGTAGTGTAAGTGGTAATGATAGTGTTGTAGTGGTTTATGGTCAAAGACACAGTTAACACCAGTCAGGGAGTCCAGAAGAAGGATTGTCCATGTGGAAATGGTCCAGATATGAGTTGAGGTGGAGGACAGGAGTTTCTAGAGGTTGTCTTAACCTGCCCTCCTGGAAACACCCAAATGGGTTAGCAGGTATACACAGGGGTAACGGCTACTGGGGCCCATGGGCCGGAAAATAATTTCTAGAGGTTGTCTTAACCTGCCCTCCTGGCGACAACTATAGAGCTTAGAGGCAGACTTGGGTCTCCAACCCCAGGCTGGGCCACTGATTGGCTGACCGGGTCAGCTGACTCTGTTCCCTGGTAACCTGGTCCCTAACACAAAGGTGTGAAAGGGCCTTCTGCAGCAGGACAATTGACTCAGGCCGAGGTCGGGGGTTGGTAGCCTACCAAAACTGTTAGAAGTCAAAAAGTTTGTCTCTCTAAGGCCCAGGAGCAGAGAGAGGGTTTGGGAGAGGGCTCTGAGTAGTACTCATGGGCAATTGTAAGGGTTTTCAACAGATGGCCGGCAGCATTTTGCGTTACACCACTCTTTTAACACAAGGGGAGTTTGATGACAGAGGAATGCAAAGTGGTGCTCTCCACTGTTACAGAGCAAATGTCCGGCAATCTGGTAACACTTCCTGGGATATGTTTTAGGATAGATAAGGAGCACCCGGTCACACGTAAGATTAACAAAGCAGTGTTGCCCCAGACAAAGCAGGGTTGGGCCAGAGCACCAATAATTTCCTTTAGAGGTGCAGTGTGAGACAGATTGATCCAAATGCTAGATTACTAACCAGACTGTTATTGTGCTATCTGCCTGGTCTTCTCCCCCTTTGGTCCTGATAGAAAAAGATTCTGTAGTGTTATAGGGATGTGAACGTGATACTGATGCGATACAGGCGCCCAATCGAGGTTGTGCACAACCGGGTGTAGAGGAATACATCAGTGGAGGCTGGTGGGAGGGGCTATAGGAGGACAGGCTCATTGTAATGGCTGGAATGGAATTAATGGAACAGAGTCAAACATGTGTTTTCCGTGTGTTTGATACCATTCCCTTTATTCCATTCCAACCATTACAATTTTCCTGCTGTGAGAAGCAGGGTCAAATTAAGATCCTACATCTGTATCATAAGGAGCCATATGCAGGGCGGAGGCGTTCTGCTGGAAACAAGCAGACGTGTGGTCATGATTATTCCAGACTTGTCAATGTGGACGTGTAGGAGTAGACGCTGTCACCATCCGAACAGATGAATAACCCTGTGATGCCGCACACTGCAGTCTGAAACCTGGTGAGGAGCATGAATATGCACAGTAGCCACAGGGGTTAGCATGGAGTGTGTGTTTTCACTACCATTTGTCTGCTGTGAACCTTGCACTTATCACTAGGTAATGTGAAAGTGGCAGGAGATCACGTTCAGAACTAGTGTAAATATACTACCATCCGTTCTGTTAAGCATGGTCAGAACTACTGTAAATACGACCATCCTCTCTGTTGACCATGGTCAGATCTAGTGTAAACATACTACCATCCTCTCTGTTGACCATGGTCAGATCTAGTGTAAATATACAACCATCCTCTCTGTTGACCATGGTCAGAGTTAGTTTAAACATACTACCATCCTCTCTGTTGATCATGGTCAGAGCTAGTGTAAATATACTACCATCATCTCTGTTGATCATGGTCAGATCTAGTGTAAATATACTACCATCCTCTCTGTTGATCATGGTCAGATCTAGTGTAAATATACTACCATCCGCTCTGTTGATCATGGTCAGAGCTAGTTTAAATATACTACCATCCTCTCTGTTGATCATGGTCAGAGCTAGTGTAAATATACTACCATCCTGTCTGTTGATCATGGTCAGAGCTAGTGTAAATATACTACCATCCTGTCTGTTGATCATGGTCAGAGCTAGTATAAATACTACCATCCTCTCTGTTAATCCCTCAGCCTTACAACCTCACCACTATCTGATCAAGAGGCTGACCATGTCCTAAGGTGGATACCACACCCATGGTAGTGCCTTTCTTTGTTTCCTACTATGACCCTGTGGCCCATGCTTCCCTGTGTGTATGTGGTCTGGATTATCGGTTAGGCTGGTGAAAAATATGGAAAAAAATAGCCTGACAAGTCTGTACGGTGCACTTTCTGAACCCTAGCCATCCCCTCTGAGGACAGACAAAAAATATATGTCTTCAGGAGGGGAGGCAAAAAATCATCCAGTGTGAATCCCTCTGGTCAATAGTGGAATGAAATAGACAGTGTTGCCTGAATCCCTCTGCTTAATAGTTTAATGAAATAGACAGTGTTGGCTGAAACCCTCTGATCAGTAGTTTAATGAAATAGACAGCGTTGTCTGAATCCCTCTGATCAATAGTGAAATACTGTACACAATGTTATGTGAATGAAATAGACAGTGTTATGTGAATGAAATAGACAGTGTTATGTGAATGAAATAGACAGTGTTATGTGAATGAAATAGACAGTGTTATGTGAATGAAATAGACAGTGTTATGTGAAGGCCTAATTTCCATCCACTTTACTTCCACTGATTAATCTGTGGGTCAAAACAATTAACTTTTGACCATTAATTAGCCACTGCAAATGTATTTGCTAGCAAACCCGACACTGTCTCCAAAACAGCAAGGTGTTTTTAGGTATTCTCTACATTACAAGCATATTAGGTTGATTTGCCACCCACAGATTTGGAAAATATGTCAGGTTCCATTAATGCCAGTTAGTGTACACTAACAAATAGTGTCCACCCTTATTTAACTAGGCAAGTCAGTTAAGAACAATGTTTTTATTTACAATGACAGCCTACCTAGAGGGTCAGCTCCTGGAGCAAATTAGGGTTAAGTGCCTTGCTCAAGGACACATCGACAGGTTTTTCACCTCGGCTCAGGTATTCAAACCAGCAACCTTTTGGTTACTGACCCAACGCTCTAACCGCTAGGCTACCTGCCACCCCTCCATTGTATCAAAAGTAGACACCTCAGTTATTGGCTCAAATTAAAGAAGACATGTACCGTGTCAGATATGGAGTTGAAATGTGTTTTAGTTTGAGTTTACATCCCAATATTACACACTTTGTATAGAACACAGAAGATGACCATCAACCAGAAAAATACATATTTATCTGGTTATTTAATTGACATGATAACAACCAACATATCACATCTTGATCTTGTCATGGAAAATGTCTTTACTTGGACTGACCAGTTGGAATCTGGTCACATGACCTCTTCTCGACCAGAGAAAAGTACAGAAAATTGTGCCACTTTTGACTGCTGCTCTGTCTCTTGACCTTGACAGTTCCTCCAACATTTTCAGCTTGTTCTTAGTTTTTTTTTCGCTCCTTCTCTTTACTCCTCTTCTTATTTACTCTCTCCATCCAAGGTCACGCTACTGGTGGGTCTCTCTCCATCCAAGGTCACGCTACTGGTGGGTCTCTCTCCATCCAAGGTCACGCTACTGGTGGGTCTCTCTCCATCCAAGGTCACGCTACTGGTGGGTCTCTCTCCATCCAAGGTCACGCTACTGGTGGGTCTCTCTCCATCCAAGGTCACGCTACTGGTGGGTCTCTCTCCATCCAAGGTCACGCTACTGGTGGGTCTCTCTCCATCCAAGGTCACGCTACTGGTGGGTCTCTCTCCATCCAAGGTCACGCTACTGGTGGGCCTCTCTCCATCCAAGGTCACGCTACTGGTGGGCCTCTCTCCATCCAAGGTCACGCTACTGGTGGGCCTCTCTCCATCCAAGGTCACGCTACTGGTGGGCCTCTCTCCATCCAAGGTCACGCTACAGGTGGGTCTCTCTACATCCAAGGTCACGTTACTGGTGGGCCTCTAGTTTCCTCCTGAAACGGATTTTGGATGTGATCAACCTAGTATCAACATCAGCTCACTCCTCTCCAGAGGAGAAGTCAATCACTTAATGCACTTTCACCTCCTGTTTTATTCATCATGAGCCCCAGCCAGTCTCTCTCTCTCTCAAAGTATTTTTCAGGGTCGTCAAGACCAGTCAGAGACAGAGCTTACAAACTCTCACTTCTTTCTTACCATCTTCTCCGCTGTGTCCAAGAGCTGTGACAACCTGTAGAGATGTCAATGGATATTGTCAACTGTGTGTTTACAACAGTTGTTTCCTTTCTTTGCCAGTAAGTAGCCCTTCAGAACACTGTTCATCGGTGTGCATTGACATCATTCACATAACACGTGTTTGGTCTTTCAGGAAAATACAAAATAATTACATTTTCACCCAAAATACACACACTCTCTGTGAGCTCCCTTCAATTCACATAATGGTTTTTCACATAGCCATCTGAGTGGGCTCACAGTGGAACAGTTGTTTGTCTATGTGGAAGATGTTGGAATACAGAGAATAGCGTGGCTCAGGTCTGAACCTATGGCCCCATAACTATTCACCTTCATTTTAGTCCCATTTATACCTGCTTCCTTAGTCCTGATCTTGTTCACGTTCTGATTGTGCCCACATGTTTAGACAGGTGTAGACGGTTTAAAGACGCATTGTGATCTGATTGGGATTAGATTTTCCCGACCACCTCCAGAGGTAGTCAGGCACGCATTGTATCTGTATACTATCTGGATGGTCAAATCATTTAAATCCCTGTAAAATCATTGACAGATGGCACCATTGACTTATGGCATCAATAATTGTCTACAAATAAATAAATACACATTATTTTGAACAAATGTCTGTCAAATAATGTGCATACAGGGAGGGACTAGGAAATTTGGTCACACTATAAGACACAGTGGACTGATAAAGAGACATGTTTTAATTAGGGTTTTGTTAAATGGGAGAAATTCAAACACAAAACAGTCCAAACTCTTTGGTCTTTTATAAACCTGATGTATGTAGAATATTGTGTGCTCTAGCTGGGAAAATAAAGAAATGTGACTCTGGATGACAACATAATGATGTTTGTTACCAACATTAGGGCTGTTCTCCTAAATAAGTAAAATCTGCTTTGTGTTTTGTTTCCTTACCATGATAGTAACGAATATCGCGATACTGGTATCGTCCCGGCCCTCATTTTAATACCATGTCAAATCACATTTGTATTCGTTACATGCTTCATAAACAGCAGGTGTAGACGAACAGTGAAATGCTTACTGGCGGGCAGTAGCAGTGCATGGCTCAAATCACAGGGGAAGCCAATCCAGAAAAAAAGCCATATTACAACCTACAGTATGTGTTGTGATAATTGCGTTGTTTGCTCTATAACCTATTAGTTCATATGCCTTGCAACCATGATATATAGACCTAAGGCCGAGACAATAAGAAGACACAGTGGGAGAATAAATTCAACCCCACATTACAGAACCAGAGAGCAACATCTGTCTGGTGAAGTCCACAAAACATATTGCAGGTAACAAACAGTTACATGACCTACAGCATGGTCAAGCAAGGTAGTGTTTCCGACATTTTCGGACTACTAAACAACTATTAATTTAGAACCATGGAGAGTTACCACCATAAGAATCATTGCCCAGTAAGTCCAAATCCCTATTTATCTGTAATTAAACCCTGCGCACTAAGGACTGTATTTTAAGGGAATTACTATTATTACCCCAAATTATATCATACACACATTTAGCTATTTAAGTATCTCTTCCTGTCATTTACCTGTACAGTTAATGTAACCATGCAAATATTCACTTACCTGTAAATGTAACTGTATATTTACCTGTACAGTTAATTTAACCATGCTAAATTTTCACTTACCTGTTCATTTAACCAGTCTGTATATTAAGTAAACTATTATTACCCTCACTCATATCATACACACTTTTAGCAATTTAATTATTTTTCTGCCAGTACCTCTGTTGGGGCTGCTTCACATTCTCATCACCACCAGAGGTATACATTCTACTCAGGTTCAACCTGTTGAGTGGCATGCCTTAGCCATGACTTTTTGGGTGATAGATACATACACATTTCTGATCTATTCCCATTATAAGGGCAATTTGGGCTACGACATCTCCTGTGACGTGGGTGCCGTGTGTCTGCCGACAAGGTTTCTGGGATTCTGAATCTAGGGAATATTTCCCTTACCAGACTTTTAGCTACTGTGTTGGCATCACAGCGGGTATACCCCTCGTATAAATCTGTCACTTATCACTAGACAACAGCACTTTCTCTCCTTTTTCTCAATCATATCAATAAAGTCCTTTGCAATGTGTATAAATTTATATTGTATATTGTTAGTATATTGTTTCCTATGTTCTTTTAAATTCTGCTAAATCTGGGAAGAACCAATCTCGTAAAAAACCTAAAACCTTATGTACCATATTCCCTCTTGACGAATGACTCACAAACCATGAGCCATTCGGCAAACCTACGGAATGAGCTGCGCTGGCAACACAAATTTACCTGAAAGGTGTTGTCTCCAGAGGCCATCAGGGCCCCGGAGCAACCTCTGGCCTCCCAAAGGGAGTGAGTCATATGGTCAGTCCCCTGTTGTTGTTGCAACTCAACAACATGGCGAGGCCACAGCAGAAGCCAGATACACAACATGGGTGTGAAACCTTTCAGCAGCAGCTTTATTACCTAAGCTAATGTTATCTTGATTGCCTGTGTGGGCACAAACCTTCACATTTCCAACCTAGCTGGGAGCAACATAGCTTCCAGCAGGGTCTCAATCTGTAAACATATTATTTTCCTAATATTTCCATATACATTCATAAAAATCAATACTTTTCCAAACCCCTACCCATGGTAGGCAAACACCAATCGCGTATGCTATATCAGTGTAAATGTTTAACACTTTATATTTTCCTTTCTTGCACGAAGTCATCAATGCTTTCAACTCTGCCAGTTGAGCAGAGCATGGCTGGTCACAACTCTCACTTTCTATGGTGTGAAATTGATTGTCTATTCCTTTCCTCACTATGGCATACCCAGCATGGTTACCCTCATAGTCCCTAAAACAAGATCCATCCACAAACAACTCCTCAGTTGCACCTAGAATTGGGACTGAAAGCAAATCTGGTCGCAATCTAGTAAATGTCAATAATTCTGCTACACAATCATGTAAATCTCCTTCTATTTCTATCGGAATTCTCTCTGCAGCATTAACTGTAGTACACCTTTTTATGGTTATGTCTGGATAGGTAAGCAGTGTCAAATGTTCCAGTAACCTTGCATTTGTTAATACAAATGTTCCTTCATCTCAGTTATCTTGTGATGGGTGTAAATTGTTACTGGATAACCCATTGTTATCGTGGATGCTTAATCATATGCATACTGTACAGCTGCTTGTGCTACCGAATCTAATTTAGTGCTATAAAAAGCTATTGGCTGTTTTCTACGTCCTGTACCTGTTTCCTGCATTAGCACTGCTGTTGCAAAACCTTGACACCTATTTGCTACATATAATAAAAAAGGGTTTTGTATAGTTTTATTGACTCAAAAGCAGCTAATGCATCACTGTTCCAATTAATTCTTGCCTTTAACTCTGTTACTCCTGCATTGTTCATTATCTCTCTCAATGGTGCTGTTTTTACTGCATAGTCTTCTACCCAGTCTGAACTGAATCCTGTCATTCCCAGAAACGTCATCATTTGTCCCACTGTTTGCGGCTTTGGAGCTTTGCTCAGTCCCTCAAGTTGAGAAGGTGCTATTGCCTTAGTTTGTTGGGCTATAGTTCTCCCCAGGTACTCAACTTGTGGCTGGCAATATTGGAGTTTCTTCTGCGATACTTTATGGCCTCCGTTTGCCAGTCTCTCCAGGATTTTCATAGTGTCATGGTGACACTGTTCTATTGTTGTTGCACATACCAGTAGATCATCCACATACTGTATTAGCGTTCCCTCCAGTGTCAGATCTTCCAGATCAGCTCTCAATACCTGATTAAATACATGAGGTGAGTACTTAAATCCCTGTGGCATCCTTGTGTATATGTACCTTTTATTTCTGTATGAAAACGCAAACAGGTGCCTACTCTCCTCTGCCAGTGGTATGCTAAGAAATGCTCCACTGAAAACCTCTTTACTTCTGGTGGAATGTTTGTCAGTAGTGTATGCAGGTTAGGTACCTCTGCTTGGTAATCTTGTACTATGTCGTTCACTGCTCTTAGGTCATGAACCAATCTCCACTTCTGTTTGTCTGCTTTTAGTGCTGGAAACAGGGGCGTGTTACAATCACTCTGGGTCTCAACCAGTACTCCTGCTTCTATCAGTCCATCTATTGTAGCTTGAATTCCTGCTTCGGCCTCAGGTCTCATTGGGTATTGGTGCTTCCATGGAGGTTCTGTATTTGCTTTAACTTCAATGCAAATTGGATTAGCAGATTTTCCTAATCCCACATCTGTATCATGGTTTGACCATACTTGCTCTGGGATCATTCTAAACATTTCTTTCTTCAATAGGTCATGCTTTGTCTCTTCATTCACATTCATCTGTTTTTCTTCAGTTATCTCCACCTCTTGTGGTTCTCCAACCATTTCTGCAAAGCAGAGGACTTTAATCAGGCTTTTGTCGCTAGATTGAAAACCCAATGGATTTTATGTGTTTTCCCATTTCACAGTCTTAGCTCTCTTCATCATTGGTCCCAGGTCTTTTGCTTGGTGTCCTTCAGCCACCATTAAAGTTATGTGGGGCTCTGATCCTGGTATCTTAAACCAGTTCAGTATTATATCAAAATCAGGGTCATCCTGTATTTCCATTGCTGCTCCTTGCTTCCCTATTATAAAGTACTGTGACCTAATAGGAGCTATTTTATCTTCCATTTCTGTTAGCCATACTTGTTCCAACCCAGAAGTTTGGTATGGGTCATATTGTAATGTACAATGAAATTCTAACTCTGTTCGTTTCATCTTTGGATTTTGTGCTATAATTAACTTACCCCATTTATCTAACACTTCCTGCACTGGCTCTTCTATTTCTCCTATCCAATACACATTTGCTGCCTGTTTTGTAGTCATCATCATTTGTTGGCATGTTCCCTCTGTCTATTATTATCCCTTCTGATGTACATTTAATTTGAATGCCCATTCTACATAGTGCATCCCTTCCTAATACATTAACTGGAGTATGTTCTGATACCAATATAGGTATGCAGGCCGTTTTTCCTCCTGCTTCTACATTTACTGGTGCTGTCATAGGAATTAACTGCGTTTGTCCCGAAAATCCTATTGTCTTAGCAAATTTACCTGACATGGGGAGGTGAGAGGCAAAATTTGGACTTACACACAAATAAGTTACTCCAGTATCATCATAGGTATGCCTCTATTATTCACCTAAACCTGCAGCATAGGTTCTTCATCAGCCTGCATGGTTATTGCTGTAAACTGACCCTCCCCTTTAGGACTTCCTGGGCATCCCCAGTATCCTTGATTTGGTCTTCCCCAGTGGTTCACTGGTCCCTGGGGAGCCTGTGCTTGAGATTGCTGCCATGCATCCGAGGTGGGACCATTTCCTTGCCAATTACCCTGTGGTGGCTGGCTGTGCACCCATCTGTTTGCAGGGCAATCCCTTCTTATATGTCCAGGTTTCTTGCAACCCCAACAGACACCAAAAGGGCCTCTTGGTCTTATAGATGGTTGTGTCTGTTGATGTGGCCGGTACCCCTGGTTTCTGGGTCCATTGCCATTGTTTCTATTCTGCCAATTTCCAGAGGGTGGCTGTGTGTACACATTCACTACTGGTGTGGTGGTTTACCTTTGGCCTTGTGGCTGAGGTGGTGGTTGCAGACCTCCCTGGGTGACAGGTGCCATGGTGGCCTCTTCAGATGCTGGTTCAACAGTCACTGAAGCTTGTGTTTTCTTTTTGTCCTTTCGTGTATATTCCTCCAGCTGTAGCGGAGTCAGCTTTCTCTGAATGTCTCTCCCGTTCTGCCAACTTTTGTTCGTCCTTTCTGTGTTTCTCCACTGCATGGATGACATTGTCACAGAACTCTCGGTGGTATTTTGAATGTAGTCCCACCACATCTTCTAGTCTGCTCTTGACTGGTGTCGGCATCGCCTCTAGAAGTGATGTCCTGAACATGGCTGTCATCAGGGGGTCCCCTTCAGGGTCCTTTTCTGTTTCTTGTCGCCATCTTTTCAGCTGTTCATGCAGATAGTTCGCTGGGTTTTCTGTCTTCCCCAGTGGTTCCCCCCTCAGTGCTTTGGGGTCTACCTTGGCTGCATACTCTGTTCTCAGGATTCCCCACAACTCCTGTCTGAACTGGTCAAATGTCAGTCCATCCAGTTTCCCATCATGCACCGATCGTCCAAGGCCACACCTTTGCAACACGCCCTCCATTTTGGCCATCCCCAGCACCCTCACCAGCAATGCCTTCAGGTCTCCCACCGCCAGCATTTTCCCCATTGTTCACTCTTCAAATGGTCCAATCCATTTACGGGCCCCATCATGGATGCTAGGCAGCTTGCTCACCAGGCCCTCCAGGTCCTGACAACCCCAGGGTATATACTGCATCTGGGTTCCTTTTACCAGCACCGGAAGAAAGGTTTTAAACCGTTTTGGTCATTTTAAATCTGCTCTGGGCCTTAGCTCCCTTCCTACCCGTGGAGAATCTGCTTCCCTATTTCCTTCTACAGAAGGCTGTACTATCTCTTTAAATACACCCACTCTTTCCTCTACTTCCTCATTACCTTCTCCTAGCTCTTCTTCATCCATGCTAGACATAACTTCCTCATCCCTTCTAGATACAACACTTGTTTCTGACTTACTTCCTCCTCTCTTTCCCACTTCCTTTGTACGTTCTGATCCTGTCCCCTTCTAGTATATATTTTTATTTCTGTCAGCATATCTCTTATTTCTCCATAACAGTCCATATTTAGCTTCTGTCCTTCCTCTTTTTTCCCTATTGGTGTAGAGGTTTGTTGCTGTCTCCTTTCTCCCTGTATCTATACATCTGCCTGTATTTCTACTATTCCTGTAATCTGGGGGTACAGTCCTCCCTCCACATATGGTGGAGGTGTACTTTCACAAGCCTTCTTTTATTCTTTCCCTTTTTCCTTCAATATTGCATTCGCCTTAACCATGCTTTCTCTCCATCTTTTGCCTTCTTCCCAAAACATCCTCAAAATCTCTCTCTCTTTCCTTCTTCTGTCTTCTTTTCTCTCCTTTATTTGCCTTTTAGTTCTTTATTATGGTATCCATTTCTTCACACACTGTCACGTCGAACGCCCCTTCCTTTGGCCATTTTGTTTCCATCTTTCTGGAAACAAAATGGCCAAACAAATCTTTCTGGTTCGCTGAGACTTTTTCAATTTCTTCTTTATTCAGTGGGGACCTTTTCTTTCTCTCAAAAATAAAGCACTCTCAAAGTTTTTCAATTTCTTCTTTATTCAGTGGGGACCTTTTCTTTCTCTCAAAAATAAAGCACTCTCAAAGTTTTTCAATTTCTTCTTTATTCAGTGGGGACCTTTTCTTCATTCTACTGGTGTTCCTGCCATTCTTGTTTCTCTAAGCTCTCCTAATATTATCTTCTTTATTTTTTTATTTTATAACTATATTTTAATAGTTATTTTAAACCTTTCTACTCTGTTAATAATTTTAAAGTTTATCAATATTCTACAAATGTATGTTTTTACCAGATCAATTTTAAGTTAATTTATTTACCTATTCAGTTTTTTAGTAAGAATGTGCTTACCTTTATACAGTGGCCACTGTTAGTTTGTGTGTCTCGTCCAGCATCCCTCGATCGGTTCAGCACCCATCTGGTCCTAAACCACTCCTGGCAAGAACACCAATTATGTTGTGGAATAACTTTCCTCTTTCTCTCAAAAATAAAGCACTCTCAAAGTTTTTCAATTTCTTCTTTATTCAGTGGGGACCTTTTCTTCATCAGTTCTACTGGTGTTCCTGCCATTCTTGTTTCTCTAAGCTCTCCTAATATTATCTTCTTTATTTTTTTATTTTATAACTATATTGTAATAGTTATTTTAAACCTTTCTACTCTGTTAATAATTTTAAAGTTTATCAATATTCTACTAATTTATGTTTTTCCCATATCAATTTTAAGTTAATTTATTTACCTATTCAGTTTTGTAAATATACACTCCTTAATTTTAACCTATTTTACTGAAACTTTTTGAGTTATTATTATCTTCTTTATTTTTTTATTTTTTTATTTTTTATTTTTGAGTTATTATTATCTTCTTTATTTTTTTATTTTATAACTATATTGTAATAGTTATTTTAAACCTTTCTACTCTGTTAATAATTTTAAAGTTTATCAATATTCTACTAATTTATGTTTTTCCCATATCAATTTTAAGTTAATTTATTTACCTATTCAGTTTTGTAAATATACACTCCTTAATTTTAACCTATTTTACTGAAACTTTTCGAGTTCCTATATTGTCTAATTCCTTCTTATTATCTCTGTTTATTCCCTATATGGTCATTCTAAATTACAGATACACTATCACCAATAGTAAACCACTCAGGCTCTCCTGTCCTTAAGTATTTCCCTAATGGCCCATCTAGTCTTACTTTCTCCTAATTATATCCACGTTACTTCTCTATCATGTGGTGTGTCAAACCTCCAAGTGTTAACTTCTCCTGTTTCTAAATTTTTAAGTACTGAACTCGTTTGTTTCTGTATGTCTACTTTATATGTCACTACTCTTATACTTTCTGTTAATGTGTGTTCAGCTACTTTACATTTCCATATAAAATATCTCCATTGTTCTGATGATAGCCATATTATTCTAGTCAACATCTATTTCCCTATCAACACAACCTCTCAGTATGCATCTGCTTCAATTGTACAGTGTAAAACCACTCCCAATGTGAGTTCACCCTATAGCTTCAAGCTAACCACATTTATTTTAAGCCTTTTAAATACCCCTCCTCACCTGCAATCCTCTAAATCTGCATAGTACCGGCTCAAACTGCAAGAACCTTCTACTTTAACCAAACCTTTTAACTATCCTTCAATATAAGCCACTAAATACAGCCCTTTAAATACACAACTCTACTTTTAACCATATCCTTCTAACTACAAAATCCACAGCTTAGATTCACACTTCCTGCTCCATACCATACATTATACATAATTACAATACCGGTTTATACTGCAGTCACAAAACAAATAACACATAGAATATCAACGACACTCGTCCTAACGGTCTTACAGAGACGCGCCCACAGCAGGGTTACAAGATTAACTTTTCAAACACACCTCATTCACGGCCTCACACACAGACTTTCACTCCTCCTTGGGATGCAGAGATCGGGCGCGTCCTTCCTACCGGGTAACCCCAGAAAGGTGCACACCCCCCTCTCACCTCCAGCAAGACTCTCTCACACTTTTAATTGGTTCTTTCACTCTCTTTCATTCCTTTCACACACACACTACAGGCACTTCGGTAGGCGACCACAGCAGGACTACAACAATACAACACAACATATACACACCCGAGCCACCTACAAATTAAGCCTTTGTACTTAAAACGTTATTATATAAAATTTTAATTTATTTACATGCGCTTACCTAAGCATAAACTTATTTACATACGCTTACCTAAGTGTAGACTTTATTTACATACGCTTACCTAAGCATAAACTTATTTACATACGCTTACCTAAGCGTCTCTCACAATTACCTAAACGTCTAAACGTGCACCCTAGTACACATACGCTTACCTATGCGCCTCTTTCTCTCAAAAATAAATCACTCTCAAAGTTGGGAAAAGCAACAAAGACCTTTATTACGCAAGCAACAAAAGCCGAGGAGCCTCCGGAGACTTCTGTCTTCCTAGGCTCATCTCGCTCTTTTTATACAATTTGTAGTTACATAGCATACATAGTCCCTCCCTCACGGGTAGAATGATAAGCACCCCTTAACTGTCTTCCACTATTGTTTCAAAACCCTCCAATTCTAGTTTGTCTCCGCCCTCCGTTGGCAGTTACACCTTCAAGATTTGAACCAATAGTGGTGAACTCAGGGCGACCCGTATGGGACCTGCACATATAGAGATAAGCATATATGCACCCATAAATCCTAGTGTATGTCAAACCCCGGTGCAAACACAGCACAACACATACTATTCTATTTGTGTGTCTGAGTGCACCCTTTAACCTTTGGGCTTCACTGACTGCGTTAACTATTGGGTTTTGCTGACTGCACTGTTTATTGGGCTTCTGCTGACTGCTCTGACCTATCTGTCGCTATCCTATACCATTCTATATGTTTACTAAATAACCTACTATGGTTTCTTACCTTCCTATTCTGTGTTTTGGATCATAGGCCTAAAAATATTAACCAAAAGCTTAAAAATATTCAACACTACCTACCTACCTACCTACCTACCTACCTACCTACCTACCTACCTACCTACCTACCTACCTACCTACCTACCTACCTACCTACCTACCTACCTACCTACCTACCTACCTACCTACCTACCTACCTACCTACCTACCTACCTACCTACCTACCTACCTACCTACCTACCTACCTACCTACCTACCTACCTACCTACCTACCTACCTACCTACCTACCTACCTACCTACCTACCTACCTACCTGACCTTACAGATTAGCCTTTGGAACATTGCATACTCCTCTATACACCATCAGTGCTGTGGAGGGATTTTGTTGTTGATGCTTTTTAAAAAATGATTTTATATATTTGTTTTACTTCATTTCCCCTTATCGTCATTTATTGATCTGCCTTCCAGTCGAGTGAGAGTATGTGGGTCAGTCAAGTGCTTTATGCTTGTAGACAATGACTCATGTATACATAGAGTTAGGGACACACACACACACACACACACACACGCTTGTTGTTACCAGTGTCCCATTGTTGCTGTCACCTATCAGCCTTTGTGTGTATAATTACTTAGATTTAAACTAAGCCTTTGGTGGGACAGAGAAAACAGTGGATTTGGCCCTCATCACACGTGAGGCAGGTCCGAGAGCTGACTAGCATGCTTGTATGTGTGCAATATGTGCATCATTGCAATTATATGTAGCCTACTCATTGGCCTGGATAGGAGCGTCTGATAAATGACTCAAATGTAAATGTAAAGAACTTAGAGCAAGTATATGAAACATAATTGCCTCAGGCTTCATATTATAATGTAAACAAACATTAATTTGCTTAGTATCACCAACTCTGATTATCGGTGCCTGTTGCATTAGACAATTAAGCAGATAATAAAACATTCCGACATTTCCGCAAAAGGAAACCAGGGAAGCCCAAACCCACTGGGAGACTGTGAGAGAAGAACTGGCAGACATCAACCAACCTCTCTTGGAGCGAGACACAACAGGAACGTTGCCAAAGAAGTGGACCAAGATCATTCTGGCACGAAATGTCCCAAAGAGTATGACGTGGATTAGTAAGTAAATACATTTCAACATGTTGTTTATGGGCCGATTTTGGTAAAAAAAACTGGTGGAGTTCAAACTGACTCCATGGGATTAGAGAGCCTAGGTTGCCTAGCGGTTAAGAGCATTGGGCCAGTAACTGCAAAGGCTGGTCAATGTGCCCTTGAGCAAGGAACTTAACTCCAATTGCTCCGGTAAGTCTCTCTGGATAAATGTATAACATGTGTTGTGCCAGTGGGAGCATAGAATTGTTAATACATGAAGGTGCTGTATCCTACTTAGACTGGTACACTGGCAGGGAGACCATGAGGTAAAGGGAAAATTCACAAAAAAACTACCTTTTAATATTTGTTTTTCATTAGTCCACTGTTGATACAGTCAGAAAAGATTTTTGCATGTCAGCAGTCAGGTTTTGCATCATCATGATGATGTGGCTGGTGACACTTTGCTTCTTTAAAGTCCAATATCTTGAAAACTTGATTGCTGACATGCAAAACATTTTTGAATTGTATCAGTGGAATATTGAAAAAAACCCCACAAAACTATATTTTTTTGTGAAATGTCCCTTTAAACTGATTCTCAATCTATCACAGCTATGTGTGTTTATCATAGTGGATGGAGGACCATCTGAGAAAACAGTAGCCCGGGAGGTCGGACCTTCTGGCCTCTGGCATTTTCACGCCGCCAGTTAGCTAGCACGCTTCAGGTTTTGTCTGCTGCAGTTCCCCTCCCTTCCCGGCTCTGGCTGATGCTCTTATCTCCAGCGTCCATGACATCATGAATCACGTCCAGCTAGCCATTCATTACTGTTAGCTTTGTTGCTAGCTATTCATTAGAGTTAGCTTTATTAGCTTTGTTCTCTGATAGGCACACTGTCACAGCTAAAAATGTAATGATAGTTGGGTTTGATCTATGACCAGACACAGGAAATTGACCTGACGATGGTAGCAGATAAGAAAAGCATTCTGTTGTGTTGTTTTCAGTGTAGACAGACGGTGATGTGGGGATGTTTTATTGTTTGTGGGCAGGGTTGGGGTGGGGGGATTGATGGAGGGAAGAGAGGGACGGGAAGGGAAGTGGTATGCCTTTACGGTAAACTGACACAAGTTTTTTTCTTTATTTATGTTAATGTCCTGCACATTTTTCCCAGTTTTTTTTCTCTGACTCATTTGGTCTAATGACACATATTGTGAGAGACTTTCATGGAAATGTATAAAATCACATTCATTTACGATACAATTTTTTCCCTACAATATTCCTGATGACTTGTCCATCCAGAGAGTTCTTAGTCATAACACTATGCCTTCGATCAGACGATTCATGGAACATGGAACATGTCAAGATGTTCTATTCAGACTGTTGCTCCAGCCGCTGTGCCATCGTCTTTGCCATTTATTTGACACTGCATCTTATTCCGTTGACGTTTGGTGACCGGCAGGGACAGGATTTCAAAGGGCTGTCTGGGTCACAGGCAATTCACAGATAGTGAAAGCCAGCTAAGCCTATGTGTCTAACACCTGCCAGAGTGACAGTTTGTGATGTGACAGATCTGTCCTGGGGGAGCAAATATTATGCAATAAAACTCACACTCCCTCACTCGTCCTCATCATGCCAGCTGGCCCCAGTGGCACCAACACAATCTCTACCTCTGGTGCTCTTTAGTCATCTTCTGCACCACTGTGTCCCTTAAATAAAGGACACTATTCCCCATTCAACTAGACTATAATACTACAGAAATAAAGGACACTGTGCCCCAGTCAACAAGACAATAATGCTACAGAAATAAAGGACACTGTGCCTCAGCCAACAAGACTATAATGTTACAGAAAGAGCATAAAGGACACTGTACCCCAGTCAACAATACAATAATGCTACAGAAATAAAGGACACTGTTCACCAGCCAACAATACAATAATGCTACAGAAATAAAGGACACTGTGTCCCAGCCAACTAGACTATAATACTACAGAAATTAAGGACACTGTTCCCCAGCCAACTAGACTATAATACTACAGAAATAAAGGACACTGTTCCCCAGCCAACAAGACTATAATGCTACAGAAATAAAGGGCACTGTGTCCCAGCCAACTAGACTACAATACTACAGAAATTAAGGACACTGTTCCCCAGCCAACTAGACTATAACGCTACAGAAATAAAGGACACTGTTCCCCAGCCAACTAGACTATAATGCTACAGAAATAAAGGACACTGTGTCCCAGGCCACACGACTAGACTATAACGCTACAGAAATAAAGGACACTGTTCCCCAGCCAACTAGGTACAGAAAGAGAATATAGGACACTGTGTCCCAGCCAACTGTTCCCCAGCCAACTAGACTATAACGCTACAGAAATAAAGGACACTGTTCCCCAGCCAACTAGGTACAGAAAGAGAATATAGGACACTGTGTCCCAGCCAACTGTTCCCCAGCCAACTAGACTATAACGCTACAGAAATAAAGGACACTGTTCCCCAGCCAACTAGACTATAACGCTACAGAAATAAAGGACACTGTTCCCCAGCCAACTAGACTATAACGCTACAGAAATAAAGGACTGTTCCCCAGCCAACTAGACTATAACGCTACAGAAATAAAGTACACTGTTCCCCAGCCAACTAGACTATAATGCTACAGAAATAAAGGACACTGTTCCCCAGCCAACTAGACTATAACGCTACAGAAATAAAGGACACTGTGCCCCAGCCAACTAGACTATAATGCTACAGAAATAAAGGACACTGTTCCCCAGCCAACTAGACTATAACGCTACAGAAATAAAGGACACTGTGCACCAGCCAACTAGACTATAATGCTACAGAAATTAAGGACACTGTTCCCCAGCCAACTAGACTATAACGCTACAGAAATAAAGGACACTGTTCCCCAGCCAACTAGACTATAACGCTACAGAAATAAAGGACTGTTACCCAGCCAACTAGACTATAACGCTACAGAAATAAAGGACACTGTTCCCCAGCCAACTAGACTATAACGCTACAGAAATAAAGGACACTGTTCCCCAGCCAACTAGACTATAACGCTACAGAAATAAAGGACACTGTGCCCCAGCCAACTAGACTATAATGCTACAGAAATTAAGGACACTGTTCCCCAGCCAACTAGACTATAACGCTACAGAAATAAAGGACACTGTTCCCCAGCCAACTAGACTATAACGCTACAGAAATAAAGGACACTGTGCCCCAGCCAACTAGACTATAATGCTACAGAAATTAAGGACACTGTTCCCCAGCCAACTAGACTATAACGCTACAGAAATAAAGGACACTGTTCCCCAGCCAACTAGACTATAACGCTACAGAAATAAAGGACACTGTTCCCCAGCCAACTGGACTATAATGCTACGTAAAGATTATAAGTACCATTCTGTAAAGATCTGGTAGTGAAGAAAAGGGACTTTGAAAAAGCAAAAGCTACAAAACAACATCAGTTGGTGCCTCCACCCCAGAAATGGATTGATCTAATTATACTTCCATTCTTCTGAACCATTATTTATTAAATCCGGTCCTCGAGTACACCCGACAGCACACATTTTTGTTGTAGCCACGGACAAAAAACACCTGATTCGACTTGTCAAGGGCAGGATGTTTACTGACGAGTAGAATCTGGTGTTCTTGGCCATAACAAAAATCAGGCCATGACAAAAATCTGTACTCTTTTGAGAACTTGAGGACCGGAGTTGGGAAACACTGGTCTAAAGCGTCAGTGAACATGAAGATGTTGTGGAGATTTTTAAAAATCTAATTTTCAGCTTAGTACACAATGCCACTCACTGGGCTGCTTCATGAAAGTGGAGGAGAGGAGGAGTGTATAGTGTGGAGAGACTCTTAGAGGTGCTTTAAGCCTGCTCTCTACTGTGCAAAATTAAAATGTACGATGGCGGATCTAGGAGAGATGATTGATTTAATCAGCCTCTGATCTCCCCCACTTCCTCGTCTGGCCCAGCACCACTCAATGCAAACCAGGAATGCGCTGTCCTCACCTTCCCATTAATGCAATTGTGTTGGCGCCCTCTTCGGATAATGACTTCATGATGAAGCATCTTGGAGAGCTGGTGAAGGACTGTGTTATTCTCTTAAAAATGTTCCCCTCAAAATGTAGACTGTTTGCCAACTGTGCCTGGCTGGCTGGCTGGCAACACTGACAAAAAAGATGGGTTTTCAGTCACAGAACCTAATCAGTATGTGGAAGCAGCATGGGCTTTCAGTCACAGAACATCATCAGTATGTGGCAGCAGCAAAGGCTTTCAGTCACAGCCTGACAAAATATTCTTAGCTGCATGTGTAAATGTCCTTGTGTGGCTACAGACTTTCACCACTGTCATTTTTATTCAAAGTGACTAACAGAACTATGGCACATACAGCGGGTGAAATAAATATTGAACATGTCACAATTCTTCTCAGTAAATATACAGCGGGTGAAATAAGTATTGAACACGTCACCATTTTTCTCAGTAAATATATTTCCAAAGGTGCTATTGACATGAAATGTTCACCAGATGTTGGTAACAACCCAAGTAATCATACATACAAAGAAACCAAAACAAATAAGTTCAGAAAGTAAGTTACGTGTAATAATGTGAAATGACACAGGGAAAAAGTATTGAACACATGAAGAAAGGGAGGTGCAAAAAGGCATGGAAAGCCAAGACAACAGCTGAAAACTATCAGTAATTAAAAAGCACACCAGCCCCCTGTCAGTGCAAATTAATATCAGCTGGTTCAGTCCCAACTGATGGCCTACAAAAAAGTAGGTATGGTGTTCTTTGGATGCAACTCAGCATTCTTTCTCCTCCAAACACGACGAGTTGATTTTTTATCAAAAACTTATATTTTGGTTTCATCTGACCATATGACATTCTCCCAATCCTCTTCTGGATCATCCAAATGCTCTCTAGCAAACTTCAGATGGGCCTGGACATGTACTGGCTTAAGCAGGGGGACAAGTCTGGCACTGCAGGATTTGAGTCCCTGGCGGCGTAGTGTGTTACTGATGGTAGCCTTTGTTACTTTGGTCCCAGCTCTCTGCAGGTCATTCACTAGGTCCCCCCGTGTGGTTCTGGGATTTTTGCTCACCGTTCTTGTGATCATTTTGACCCCATGGGGTGAGATCTTGCGTGGAGCCCCAGATCGAGGGAGATTATCAGTGGTCTTGTATGTCTTCCATTTCCTAATAATTGCTCCCACAGTTGATTTCTTCACACCAAGCTGCTTACCTATTGCAGATTCAGTCTTCCCAGCCTGGTGCAGGTCTACAATTTTGTTTCTGGTGTACTTTGACAGCTCTTTGGTCTTGGCCATAGTGGAGTTTGGAGTGTGACTGTTTGAGGTTGTCGACAGGTGTCTTTTATACTGATAACAAGTTCAAACAGGTGCCATTAATACAGGTAACGAGTGGAGGACAGAGGAGCCTCTTAAAGAAGAAGTTACAGGTCTGTGAGAGCCAGAAATCTTGCTTGTTTGTAGGTGACCAAATACTTATTTTCCACCATAATTTGCAAATAAATTCATTAAAAATCCTACAATGTGATTTTCTGGATTTCTTTTTCTAATTTTGTCTCTCATAGTTGAAGTGTACCTATGATGAAAATTACAGGCCTCTCTCATCTTTTTAAGTGGGAGAACTTGCACAATTGGTGGCTGACTAAATACTTTTTTGCCCCACTGTAGAACTGTCAGACTCTGACCATGGCTACATAGAGAAGCAAAAGGCTTCTCTATGGCCAGAGCCTGACAAGCTGGCAGAATTCTATTCTGGGTTTGAGAAGATTATTATTAATTGAAAACCTTTCCTTCCCTATGCAATAAGATAAGCTCATACACTTCAAGGTGAACTGTCAAAACGGACCAAAATTACATCTTTATCAGTTCTTTAGTAACATAATCATTTGAAGGAGAAGTTTTAAGGCATCCAAAATCTATTTGGTGATTTGAAGTGAAATGAGAGGGATAGATCATAGGCAATGTTACCCTTAGATCCTATACTGAATGACAGACTACCCTATACCAAGAGCATTCATGAAAATAGCAGAGTGCTCGTAGGCACCAATTAAAAAGAGCAAGAGTCAAAATATGTCCTGCATGATAAAACCGTTTAAAGATACTGTACATTGCTTCAATTATGAAAAGCCCAAAGCTTATTTAGGATTCCATTAACATAAACTCATTCAATAACATTAACTCATTAATCCCATACTCTCAACCACATTACCTGTGAGTCTACATTAAGCTGTCCATATTGATACATACAGCTGATTTAAATGAGGTTGTAGTCAATACAGAGGAGAATTTACCTGTTGATTGTCCCTGTTACATCTAAACCCCAAATGGCGGTATCATCATTAAAACTATAACAACAGGAAATCACTAAGCAACCAGCTTTCTAAGTGATATTTTAGGCAGTGCCTCAAATGGCACCCTATTCCCTTTGTAGTTCACTACTTCTGATCAGTGCCCTATAGACCCTGGTCAAAAGCAGTGCACTAAATATGTATTAGGGTGCCATATTGGACACAGACTTACTCTCTATTCTCTCTGCTAGTGGTGGTCCTTTCTGTCAACAATGTAATTACCTGACAAACTGGGCACTCAAATGTCAAAGCCACAATAGGACGGTAAATAAAGGCAGCCCATTAAAAATGTAACACTTGTCATTAGTTCCATTAAATACCACCGGCCTGACTCTCTGTTACCTTCTCCCTGTGGACTGTTATGGAGCTTTTCCACTGCAGGGGCGTGCCGTGCCATGAATATCACAGCCCTTTTCAATTCCACTTGCCCATGGTCCGCTTGATTCCTTGAACCAAGCGGGATATCCAGTCTAGTTTTATATCTGATACTGACCTCGATCCAAGTAGGCCGGTGGGTGGGGTTATAAATGGCCGTACTCAATGATTGGTCTCACGCAATGATGTCACAGTGCTGCGTATTTGTTAATACTCATGCATGAGTCACTGCTGCCATTTTTAAAAGAGACAGTCAATCTGACTATGAACGGTACATCTGTATTTACATATTTACATTTTAATCATTTAGCGGATGCTCTTATCCAGAGCGACTTACAAATTGGTGCATTCAACTTAGCATAGCCAGTGGGACAACCACATCTCGATTACAGTATGTACATTTCTTTAAACAAGCAGCAGTGAGGAAAGTTAGTGCTAGCAGGTTAAATAAGTCAGGTGTTAGTTAAGACAAAAGACAAGTCTTAGTTAAGTTTTTTATGGGGGTGGTACAAGGATTACTGTTATACGATTCCAGGTACTCCTTAAAGAGGTAGGGTTTCAAGTATCTCCGGAAGGTGGTCAGTGATTCCGCTGTCCTGGCGTCGTGGGGGAGCCAGGGTCGATAACTATAAACATCCATGGAAGGCCAACACAGTGGACTTAGCTACATGTTTGACGATAGCCGGAGAATTCAACTTTACATGATACAAACAAACATACTTTTCAGAGGGCATTTCTGAACCTACGGACTCAGAGGAAGCTGTGTGCTGGAATGGTGAAGCCACAACCTCAGAGCACTGCACCCCCAGACAACCAGTGTCCATCGAAAACAATCAATGCTACTGCAACCTCAGAGCACTGCACCCCCAGACAACCAGTGTCCATTGAAAACAATCAATGCTACTGCAACCTCAGAGCACTGCACCCCCAGACAACCAGTGTCCATTGAAAACAATCAATGCTACTGCAACCGCTGAGCACTGCACCCCGAGGCGCCAAGGGTCCGTTCTCGATTGGTAAACAGTTCAATGTCAATTGATTGTCATGTTCACTTGTTTTAGCCCTAATCAAACAATTTAGCTGTCTTCAACAGGGGTGGGCAATCTAAACATTATTCAAGGAGACAGTGTGGATCTAGGAATGTATATTTAAACATGGATTCAATTAATTATATTATGACCTTTATTATTTCCATTGGTGTATCTGGTTTGTAGATGTTGTTGGCCCTTTGTGGATAAGATTTAATACATTTGATGAGACAATACATGGTTGGAGAACAAAACTGCACTCACACTGGCTGCCCTCAGGTTTGAGTCTGTATCTTATCATTCCTGGACTTTACATCTCATTACTTATGCCTATATATTTTCCCAGGGAAGAGAAAACACACTGCGAGCACAACCAGTGAATACCTAAACTTCAAGAGGGAGACCGAGGCCTCATACCTGGAGACACTTGAAGCCCAGCGTCAGCAGCAGGATCATCACTTCAGTCAGCTGTGTGAAGATGAGGCAGCAGCCAGGGCAGCAGACAGGACAGCCAGGGCAGCAGCCAGGGCAGCAGACAGGACAGCCAGGGCAGCAGACAGGGCAGCAGACAGGACATCCAGGGCAGCAGCCAGGGCAGCAGACAGGACAGCCAGGGCAGCAGACAGGGCAGCAGACAGGACAGCCAGGGCAGCAGACAGGGCAGCAGACAGGACAGCCAGGGCAGCAGACAGGGCAGAAGACAGGACAGCCAGGGCGGATGTGATAGCCCAGTCCGCCTCGTTTAACATCAGCTTCATAGCTGTATTTGGACAGTGTGTCCAGGCCATAAAGGACGTCAGACACCAGCAGCAGACATGTCACTAGACTAAACTGGACTAAACTAAATTGGCTGTTAGTTCTGTTTTTTTTTCACTACACCAAAGGCATTTTGAATGTGACTTTCAATAACTGATGATTGAGTTAAACATTTTAAACAATGAAAATAATGTACATTTTGGAGCAATAAACTTCTTAAACATGCATTTTGATTTTGGCACATTTTTATTAAACAACAATCAAAACATTGGTCAATAATAGAAGATACAATTGTGTAGTAAGGTATTCACAAGGGGTTAAACAGCTAAATGTATCAGAACATGGGTCTAAAGGTCAAATTAACATAAGGGTGTTAATAGTAGCACTGTATTGATCCCCAAGGGTACATCCATGTGATAGGGTAACAAAAAAAGGTAGAGAACCAATGAGCTAATGGATAACGCCCCATTTCCCAGAAGCATCTTAGAGCTAACTTCATCTTAGAACAATAGGATCCTAAGGCTCTAATGATTAACTTAGACTTAAGATTATTTTTGGAAACCGGGCCCAGGCTTGATTAGAGTTCTGTTGTTGGTCTGGGCACTTTGTAGTGCAAAGGGTGTTGGTGGAGCTGGGTGTCTGTGAGAGGAGGGAGAAAATCACAGAGAAAGAGAAAAGAGAAATCTGTTCTTAATCATTGTGTTTATTTGCCTAGTGGTCATGTTCTCTTTATTTGGCCAGCCTACACACCAGAGAGAACCAGCCTTCGTTTTAGCAATAAATAGCAATCCTGTGTAATCCACTGTGATGTACCAGGCTGTTAAAGTGTTGCAGGAGTCCATCACCCACTGTTTGCAAAATGCTGCCATCCCTTGTGGCAGCATTCCGCAGTTATTGAGTTTCATAAGGCAGCGCCACCTTCCCTTCCCTTGCCAAATGCATTTTCGACCACTGCCCTGAATTTCTCTAGTTGGTCATTCAGTCTGCCAGGATCTGCCAAAAGCTTCACCAGCACCACACAGTTGTATTACCAACTCCAAAAAGGGGGTTATTCTGAGTTTGTGGCCAGCTTCCACAGGGCAATCGCAATTCACTTTCGGAGAGGGACACAAAGGTGGAACACTGTATCCTGTCTCTCCATAACAGGACTCAGCCTGTTGCAGAGGAACTGGAAAGTCTCTGCCGACATGTGGAAGTTACTGGTTCATTAGGTCTCCCTGTAAATTGTGGAACACAGTCGTCCCACCACTCAGTTGACTGGCACCGGGTCCAGACAGTGTGTCCAGACAGTCGGTTCAGACTAGGGTTGAATGGCAGGAGCCCGGTTACCAAAATGTACCTAGATTTACCGCCCAAAACCACAACCTTTTTCCAGGATAAATTATTTATATCAACAGCATGATGTGAAATTGAACTGTTAAATTATATGCAATGTCTAAATATTGCTTCTTTAAGATCTGCTCTCTGCATGATCAATCATCAATTCTCATGTTGGGGACAGATATCCCATCTCAGTATGGAGTGCAGTTCACAATGCATTTAAACCTACAGTATCATCTCATCATGGTAACTTTTTTTTCATAGCCTATGCTACAGTAATATAAGGACCGAATGTGCATCACATTTATACATCTCCATCTGGCTTTCGGGGTCACCAGATTTCTATTTTTTTTATTGCAGTTGCAGAGTTTTAAAACAGCCTATCACTCCAATATTGTTGACTTAAATTAGAGCATGTGCAAGCAGTCTTTCTCTCTTTCCATCAATTTCTTTCAAATTGGATCCAAAATAGATAAATAGAGAGAGAGAGATGTCAAAGCCTACCTCTTTCAGGTAATACATTCAATGCCGTATTAGCCTTATATTTAGGTAATGAATGATGGGTTGTGCATTATAATCTTCTAACTTATAGCCTCTGTGTCTTGCACAATACTCACGCACCTGTGCTCTGCTGGCCTCTCCTTAAAAAACGCTCCTTAGCTCTTGGAGTCCCATGCAGGAAAATCTAGACTAGAACAGCTTGCTGGACATTAATATTTTTTTGCATTTCTTATACCAGTAGACTATTCAAAGATGAACTCAAGCTTAAATACAGCAGCCAGTAGAACTCACAGGTAGTTCGAAAGAAGAGTGAATGCAGGATGGCTGAATAAATATAGTAGTTATTTATTCAGACCCATAACCATTCAAGTCTATACTTGTAATATCATAGGCATGTGCTGCACCAGAATAAAAAAACAAGAAAATAATAATAATAATAATAATAAAATGTCACATGCGCCAGGTGTAGACCTTACTGTGAAATGCTTACTTACAAGCCCTTAACCGATGATGCTGTTCAAGAAATAGAGTTAAGAAAATATTTACTAAATAAACTAAAGTAAATTTTAAAAAATAAAATCAAAAAGTAACACAAGAAAATTACATACCAATAATGAGGCTATATACAGGGGTACCGGTACCGAGTCAATGTGTAGGGGTACAGGTTAGTCCAGGTAATTTGTAAAGTGACTGCATACATAATAAACAGCGAGTAGCAGCAGTGTGGGGGGGGGGGGGGGGCATGTTCTCTCCCTGCTTTATCATGATTTGAAAGATGCACACACACAGTCACACTTTATTTGGATAGTCCAGATACTTAACTGCATAACAGGGGGTTTTAGCTGCTTTGGGAGTTGGATGGATCATTGCAATGTTGGATCAATTGATCAATGAGGTGAAGGCTGCTTTACTGAAGATTGAATTATATGGGCTCTTTGAAGACTAGTGTAGTGTACTGTAGTAACGGAGCAACTTGCCTTTAAAGATTCAATTAGCATTGCATTCATCCCTCCTTTGCTTGTTGCTGGTGGTCCTGTGTGGTGCATTTTGATAGAGCATGGTGAAAACAATGCCAAGGTAGTGGGTTCAATTCCAGCAGTGATCACACATATTCTAAAGCCGAAAAGTGAATTTCCTGAGGGTAAACCATAAGAAGTGTGAGGTTTTAGGCAGAGAGAGAAAGAGAGAGCGAGAGAGTCTTGTGAAAATCTCGTCCGATAGCCTTTGTAGTAGTAAGTCATTCTAAAGCCGAAAGATGTGAATTTCCTGAGGGGAAACCACAAGAAGTGTGATGTTTTATGCAGAGAGACAGAGAGAGAGAGAGAGAGCGAGAGAGAGAGTGAGAGTTAGAGAGAGTGAGAGAGAGAGAGAGAGAACGAGAGAGAGAGAGCGAGAGAGAGAGAGCGAGAGAGAGAGAGAGCGAAAGAGAGAGAGAGAGAGAGTGAAAGAGAGAGAGCGAAAGAGAGCGAGTTAGAGAGAGAGACAGAGAGAGTGAGAGCGAGAGAGAGAGAACGAGAGAGAGAGAGCGAGAGAGAGAGAGCGAGAGAGAGAGAGCGAGAGAGAGAGAGAGCGAAAGAGAGAGAGAGAGAGCCAGAGAGAGTGAGAGCGAGAGAGAGAGAGTGAGAGAGAGAGAGAGCGAGAGAGAGAGAGTGAGAGAGAGAGAGCGAGAGAGAGAGAGCAAAAGAGAGAGAGAGAGAGAGAGTTTGAATCCCTGAGCCAACTAGGAGAAAAATCTGTCGCTATGCCCTTGAGCAAGGCCCTTAACCCTAATTGCTCCTGTAAGTCTGCTAAATAACTAATTGAATTATAGAGAGATTGGATTGAACTTCGCTTTGAATTGATGAAAGACCTTCTGACTTCTGAGCCATCCAGCAGGCCAAGGGTTACTGTTGAATGACACTTCCAGTGCTGTTAACTAAACACCCACACAACCTAACACTTCCATTATCAACTCTACTCTTTTCGGATTTACTGCATGTTTCTCAGGTTCTGGACTCAATACTCTGTCCTTACATTAGTTTATTAGTCTTTCACTTTTCTTCAACTTCTCTTCCATGTTCTTTTCAACCACAGCCAATCTGTTGTTTAAACGAGATAAACAACATTATCCAAGACCCTGTGTCAAAGATCTTGATGTTAACTTTTTTGGTGGAAAGATTTAAAGACACCCTCAATCTCTCGCAACTCAGAGTGTTTTCGTGTGTTATTTTTTCTTCCCCTCAACACGAACAACAAGACAAATGTTTTTTAGACAGTTTCTCTTTCTATTCTTCCCTCCTGGCTCTGGTGCCCGGAATGTTCTAAGAAACATCTGAAAGGTTTTGTCCCTCTTCAATCAGTTGGCTCAGAGAGCTTAGCCTATCCCTGAAATATTTATCAGACTTCCCTCAGGCTTTGTGCCTTCTCCTCTCCTTAAGCCCTGCTCCTGAATCTGTCTTTGGGAGGTCTATGCAGAGACACTGTAGATTTCTCTGATCTCAGGCAGGTTCAGAGAACTGTTCTTCAGAGGTCTCCCGGGTCGTGTTCATTTGGGCATGAAAAAGAAACCATTTGAGAATGTTTAGCACCTGAAAACACAAATGAGTGTTTTCATTCGACGTCCTGGTGGTCCCTCCCTGTTTCAGTTTGTTTTCTTCCATTTGGTACATAATGAACACAACCCTGCCATCTCTGTCTCCCTGGCTGCTCTATCACCAGACTGCAGGGGCCCAGTGTTTATATGTGAAAGGCTTTCACTACACCAGAAGGAGATTGCAGGATGAATAATTTAGTTTCTCTGCCCCCGGTCTCACTGAAATTGCGTTTAGTTTTCCACCGTTGCTGTAAAGAGATGCAGGGTGAACTGATTGGTTGCCAGGTTAGGAGCATATTTGTACCATGAACTTCAGATAAACATGGCCAAAGAACACATTTTCAAACGTCTGAACCCAAATGTTTCACAGTTTAGTTGTAGCACTGAACTAGCACACCTGATTCAACTGAAGGGCTTGATGATTAGTTGACATGTTGAATGAGGCGTGCTAGCTCTAGAATACAGTAGATCAAATAGATGGAATGGCTGGGGGTCTCAGAGGAGAGGTTGGAGAAGCACCAGACTAGCCTAGATCATGCACTTCCAGAACATTGGACCCAGTGTAATCTCTTCAACACGACTCCATGGTGAATGGGTGGTTCTTGTCCATTGTGGGCATGCCTGATGCCTGTTAGCGGAGAGGAGTGGGCAGGACCATACAGGTTAATGTTAGAGGTTTTGTCTAGAGTCTGGGGCGGTGTAGAGGAAAGCAGGCTAAATAGCTGTGACAGTGGGATGTGTGTGGGGGCGGTGCCATATACATAGCTCCACACACGCACACACTAACGCACACACACGCACGCATGCACACACACTCACACGCAAACGCACACACACACACACGCACGCATGCACACACACTCACACGCAAACGCACACACACACACACGCACGCATGCACACACACTCACACGCAAACGCACACACATGCACGCACACACACGCGCATATACATACTCACCCACAAGGTTCCACCTAGCTGACAGTGTGTATAATTTATACATAATTGTATAAACAACATAGACTAGCAGGAAAACGCTTACAGGAGATTGTTGACGAAAGCTCCAATGTTATCACCCAGCTGGGGGTGCTGTTGTCCATACTTAGTCCCTGCCGTGCTTATATGTTATCACCCAGCTGGGGGTGCTGTTGTCCATACTTAGTCCCTGCCGTGCTTATATGTTATGACCCAGCTGGGGGTGCTGTTGTCCATACTTAGTCCCTGCCATGCTTATATGTTATCACCCAGCTGGGGGTGCTGTTGTCCATACTTAGTCCCTGCCATGATTATATGTTATGACCCAGCTGGGGGTGCTGTTGTCCATACTTAGTCCCTGCCATGCTTATATGTTATCACCCAGCTGGGGGTGCTGTTGTCCATACTTAGTCCCTGCCATGCTTATATGTTATGACCCAGCTGGGGGTGCTGTTGTCCATATTTAGTCCCTGCCATGCTTATATGTTATCACCCAGCTGGGGGTGCTGTTGTCCATATTTAGTCCCTGCCATGCTTATATGTTATCACTTATATCCCACAGCAGATGAACAACTCACTGTAACAATCTCGCTTTCTCCAGGCAAGTTTTGAATTTACGTCTCACTGTTACAGGCAGTGGTTCACAGCATGAAGTACACACACTCACACACACACACACACACACACACACACACACACACACACACACACACACACACACACACACACACACACACACACACACACACACACACACACACACACACACACACACACACACACACACACACACACACACACCACATCACCAACTCCAAAAGGTCAGGCAACTCAAGCCCAGTATGTTGAGTCACTCTTAGCTGGAACCTTTTCATATGAAAACAGTCTTCTCCAGCTTAGAGTGATTATGATTTTATGTAGTGAGCTAACAGGAGATTGTTGTTATTCAGTTCTAGGAAAACTGTTTGAAAACACTTAGTCTTCTAACTCTCTAACAGTAACTTTGATTGCCAGCCCACGGTGAGCATACTATCTATCTATCTATCTATCTATCTATCTATCTATCTATCTATCTATCTATCTATCTATCTATCTATCTATCTATCTATCTATCTATCTATCTATCTATCTATCTATCTATCTATCTATCTATCTATCTATCTATCTATCTATCTATCTATCTATCTATCTATCTATCTATCTAGTCTCTCTCGCTCTCCTGCTTACTCTGCTGTATGGCGCCACCTATTGGCTGATTTCGTAACTCTCCTCCTTCAGTCATTCACATGTTAAAACTGGAAGGATACTTTTTGAGAGGGGTCTCAACGTCAACAGTGAAGAGGCGACTCCGGGATGCTGGACTTCTAGGCAGAGCTGCAAAGAAAAAGCCATATCTTCCTATGTCCAGTGTCTGTGTTCTTTTGCCCATCTTCATCTTTTTTTTTAATGGGCAGTCTGAGATTTTTCTTTTTCTTTGCAACTCTGCCTAGAAGGCCAGCATCCCGGAGTCGAAACTTCACTGTTGACGTTGAGACTGGTGTTTTGCCGGTACTATTTAATGAAGCTGCCAGTTGAGGACTTGTGAGGCGTCTGTTTCTCAAACTAGACACTCTAATGTACTTGTCCTCTTGCTCAGTTGTGCACCGTGGCCTCCCACTCCTCTTTCTATTCTGGTCAGAACCAGTTTGCGCTGTTCTGTGAAGGGAGTAGTACACAGCGTTGTATGAGATCTTCAGTTTCTTGGCAATTTCTCGCATGGAATAGCCTTCATTTCTCAAAACAAGAATAGGCTGACGATTTTTCAGAAGAAAGTTCTTTGTTTCTGGCCATTTTTGAGTGTGTATTCAAATCCACAAATGCTGATGCTCCAGATACTCAACTAGTCTAAACAAGGCCAGTTTTATTGCTTCTTTAATCAGCACAACAGTTTTCAGCTGTGCTAACATAATTGCAAAAGGGTTTTCTAATGATCAATTAGCCTTTTAAAATTATAAACTTGGATTAGCTAACACAACGTGCCATTGGAACACATGAGTGATGGTTAATGATAATGGGCCTCTATTCCATAAAAAATCTGCCGTTTCCATCTACAGTCGTGGCCAAACGTTTTGAGAATGACACAAGTGTTATTCCACAAAGTTTGCTGCTTCAGTGTTCTTAGATCTTTATGTCAGTAGTTACAATAAAAAAAATATATATATTTCACCTTTATTTAACCAGGTAGGTCAGTTGAGAACAAGTTCTCATTTGCAACTGCGACCTGGCCAAGACAAAGCAAAGCAGTGCGACAAAAACAACAACACAAAGTTACAAAGTAAACAAACGTACAGTCAATAACACAATAGAAAATCTATATACAGAGTGCAAATGTAGTGCAAAATGCAGTAAGGTTAGGAGGTAGGACAATAAATAGACTATAGTGGTGAGATAAATTACAGATGAGCATTACCACTGGATGAAGGATGTGCAAATTATGATGTGCAAATAGTGATACTGGAGTGCAAAATTAGTGAAAATAATAAAATAAATATGGGGATGAGGTAGTAGGGTGGGCTATTTACAGAAGGACTATATACAGGTGCAGTGATCGATAAGCAGCGTTGACAGCTGATGCTTAAAGTTAGTGAGGGAGACTGCAACCATGTCTATCAACAACTAGGTTATAAACCTACATGAATCAGTATTGGTTAGACTGTAACCATGTCCATCAACAACCAGGTTATAAACCTACATGAATCAGTATTGGTTAGACTGTAACCATGTCTATCAACAACCAGGTTATAAACCTACATGAATCAGTATTGGTTAGACTGTAACCATGTCTATCAACAACCAGGTTATAAACCTACATGAACCAGTATTGGTTAGACTGTAACCATGTCTAGAGAAACTGAAAACTAGCCGTAAAGATAAATATTATTCTGACATGAATATAAATATAAAAACATTACAACCATAACAACAGACCCATGTTTTTTTTTTCTCTGTCCACTTGAGAGGATGACTCTACAGGAAGAGTGGCTACAGCCAACGATGTTCCCATCCCGAGGCCAGACACGCTCTGTTTCCCACCTCCTCCTGTCCAGATCACTTTTCACATCCTAGATCCAAGTTCCAAGTTCAGGTGTTGTTCTCAACTATGGCCATCTTGTGTGAACTCAACTGTCACCCCACACATACCTAAAGCCATGTAATCCTCCACCCCTCCACTTCCTGGTGTCAGTGTTTCAACAGGTGGCGAACGTCTCCAACTGAAACAGGCTCCTCTTTGTCTCTACAGTTAAGTTGTTCCTCTTTAGAACATCAGATAACCTGAAATGAGACCGTTATATTACATGTGATCAACGTATCAGGAACTTATATCAAACAACAGGTGCTCACTAACTCTTACCTACATCACCTGTCCAAGAGGATATGGATATAAGCAAAGGTAGCTATGTCTACATCCTGATATTCCGTTAAGAGTCTCATCATGACACAACAAAGCATTGTATTGTTGAATATTTTATTATCTTTAGGCACGAAGATTATGTATTTCTACAGAACATTCCAAATGCATGGGCATGTCAGAATAAATAATTGTATATATTTTTTGAAAGTGTCAGCCCTGCTGAAACAGTTTGCTTTGAGCCCCTGCCTTACTGTTGAACTGAGAATTGAGAACTGTCATTTTTCAAAGGTTAGCGTTTTTCCTCATGAATCTTGTTCTGGAGGCAGTGGTCACTGGCTGGCAAAGTCACAAAGTCATAAAATCTGATTTTAAACCTAACCTTAACCCTAACCTTAATCACACTGCTAACCTTAATGTCTAACCCTAACCATAAATTAAGACCAACAATCACTTTTGTTTTCATTCATTTTTACATTATAGCCAAATTTGACTTTGCAGATGTCCTATCTAAGAGGAAATCGCTCAGTTCTGCCTTC